>JANJGN010000318.1:0-650648 GCA_026770705.1 Isurus oxyrinchus
ACCAACAAATTCAACAACAACCTCAACATTGAAAAACACCAACAACCTCAACATTGAAAAACACCAACAAATTCAACAACAACCTCAACATTGAAAAACAACAACAACCTCAACATTGAAAAACACCAACAAATTCAACAACAACCTCAACATTGAAAAACAACCACAAACTCAACATTGAAAAACACCAACAAATTCAACAACAACCTCAACATTGAAAAACAGCAACAACCTCAACATTGAAAAACACCAACAAATTCAACAACAACTTCAACATTGAAAAACACCAACAAATTCAACAACAACCTCAACATTGAAAAACTACAACAATCTCAACATTGAAAAACACCAACAAATTCAACAACTACCCAAACATTGAAAAACAACAACAAACTCAACATTGAAAAACACCAACAAATTCAACAACAACCTCAACATGGAAAAACACCAACAAATTCAACAACAACCTCAGCATTGAAAAAGAAAACAACCTCAACATTGAAAAACACCAACAAATTCAACAACAACCTCAACATTGAAAAACAACAACAACCTCAACATTGAAAAACACCAACAAAATCAACAAAAACTTCAACATTGAAAAACACCAACAAATTCAACAACAACCTCGAAATTGAAAAACACCAACAAATTCAACAACAACTTCAACATTGAAAAACACCAACAAATTCAACACCATCTCGACATTGAAAAACACCATCAAATTCAACAACAACCTCAACATTGAAAAACACCAACAACCTCAAAATTGATAAAACACCAACAAATTCAACAACAACCTCAACATTTAAAAACAACAACAACCTCAACATTGAAAAACACCAACAAATTCAACAGCAACCTCCACATTGAAAAACACCAACAAATTCAACAGCAACCTCCAGATTGAAAAACACCAACAAACTCAACAACAACCTCAACATTGAAAAACAACAACAACCTCAACATTGAAAAACACCAACAAATGCAACAACAAACTCAAGATTGAAAAACACCCACAAATTCAACAACCTCAACATTGAAAATCAACAACAACCTCATCATTGAAAAACACCAACAAATTCAACAACAACCTCAACATTGAAAAACACCAACAAATTCAACAACAACCTCAACATTGAAAAACACCAACAACCTCAACATTGAAAACACCAACAAATTCAACAACAACCTCAACATTGAAAAACAACAACAACCTCAACATTGAAAAACACCAACAAATTCAACAACAACCTCAACATTGAAAAACAACAACAAACTCAACATTGAAAAACACCAACAAATTCAACAACAACCTCAACATTGAAAAACAACAACAACCTCAACATTGAAAAACACCAACAAATTCAACAACAACTTCAACATTGAAAAACAGCAACAAATTCAACAACAACCTCAACATTGAAAAACTACAACAACCTCAACATTGAAAAACACCAACAAATTCAACAACTACCCAAACATTGAAAAACAACAACAAACTCAACATTGAAAAACACCAACAAATTCAACAACAACCTCAACATGGAAAAACACCAACAAATTCAACAACAACCTCAGCATTGAAAAAGAAAACAACCTCAACATTGAAAAACACCAACAAATTCAACAACAACCTCAACATTGAAAAACAACAACAACCTCAACATTGAAAAACACCAACAAAATCAACAAAAACTTCAACATTGAAAAACACCAACAAATTCAACAACAACCTCGAAATTGAAAAACACCAACAAATTCAACAACAACTTCAACATTGAAAAACACCAACAAATTCAACAACAACCTCGACATTGAAAAACACCATCAAATTCAACAACAACCTCAACATTGAAAAACACCAACAACCTCAAAATTGATAAAACACCAACAAATTCAACAACAACCTCAACATTTAAAAACAACAACAACCTCAACATTGAAAAACACCAACAAATTCAACAGCAACCTCCACATTGAAAAACACCAACAAATTCAACAGCAACCTCCACATTGAAAAACACCAACAAACTCAACAACAACCTCAACATTGAAAAACAACAACAACCTCAACATTGAAAAACACCAACAAATTCAACAACAACCTCAACATTGAAAAACAACAACAACCTCAACATTGAAAAACACCAACAAATTCAACAACAACCTCAACATTGAAAAACAACAACAAACTCAACATTGAAAAACACCAACAAATTCAGCAACAACCTCAACATTGAAAAACAACAACAACCTCAACATTGAAAAACACCAACAAATTCAACAATAACCTCAACATTGAAAAACAACAACAACCTCAACATTGAAAAACACAAACAAATTCAACAACAACCTCGAAATTGAAAAACACCAACAAATACAACAACAACCTCAACATTGAAAAGCAACAACAACCTCAACATTGAAAAACACCAACAAATTCAACAACAACCTCAACATTGAAAAACAACAACAACCTCAACATTGCAAAACACCAGCAAATTCAACAACAACCTCAACATTTAAAAACACCAACAAATTCAACAACAACCTCAACATTGAAAAACAACAACAATCTCAACAATGAAAAACACCAACAAATTCAACAACAACCTCAACATTGAAAAACATCAACAACCTCAACATTGAAAAACACCAACAAATTTAACAACAACCTCGACATTGAAAAACACCCTCAAATTCAAAATCAACCTCAACATTGAACAACACCAACAACCTCAAAATTGAAAAAACACCAACAAATTCAACAACAACCTCAACAATTAAAAACAACAACAACTTCAACATTAAAAAACACCAACAAATTCAACAACAACCTCAACATTGAAAAACACCAACAAATTCAACAACAACCTCAACATTGAAAAGCACCAACAAACTCAACAACAACCTCAACATTGAAAAATAACAACAACCTCACCATTGAAAAGCACCAACAAATTCAACAACAACCTCAACATTGAAAAACACCAACAAATTCAACAACAAACTCAAGATTGAAAAACACCCACAAATTCAACAACCTCAACATTGAAAATCAACAACAACCTCATCATTGAAAAACACCAACAAATTCAACAACAACCTCAACATTGAAAAACACCAACAAATTCAACAACAACCTCAACATTGAAAAACACCAACAACCTCAACATTGAAAAACACCAACAAATTCAACAACAACCTCAACATTGAAAAACAACAACAACCTCAACATTGAAAAACACCAACAAATTCAACAACAACCTCAACATTGAAAAACAACAACAAACTCAACATTGAAAAACACCAACAAATTCAACAACAACCTCAACATTGAAAAACAACAACAACCTCAACATTGAAAAACACCAACAAATTCAACAACAACTTCAACATTGAAAAACACCAACAAATTCAACAACAACCTCAACATTGAAAAACTACAACAATCTCAACATTGAAAAACACCAACAAATTCAACAACTACCCAAACATTGAAAAACAACAACAAACTCAACATTGAAAAACACCAACAAATTCAACAACAACCTCAACATGGAAAAACACCAACAAATTCAACAACAACCTCAGCATTGAAAAAGAAAACAACCTCAACATTGAAAAACACCAACAAATTCAACAACAACCTCAACATTGAAAAACAACAACAACCTCAACATTGAAAAACACCAACAAAATCAACAAAAACTTCAACATTGAAAAACACCAACAAATTCAACAACAACCTCGAAATTGAAAAACACCAACAAATTCAACAACAACTTCAACATTGAAAAACACCAACAAATTCAACAACAACCTCGACATTGAAAAACACCATCAAATTCAACAACAACCTCAACATTGAAAAACACCAACAACCTCAAAATTGATAAAACACCAACAAATTCAACAACAACCTCAACATTTAAAAACAACAACAACCTCAACATTGAAAAACACCAACAAATTCAACAGCAACCTCCACATTGAAAAACACCAACAAATTCAACAGCAACCTCCACATTGAAAAACACCAACAAACTCAACAACAACCTCAACATTGAAAAACAACAACAACCTCAACATTGAAAAACACCAACAAATGCAACAACAACCTCAACATTGAAAAACAACAACAACCTCAACATTGAAAAACACCAACAAATTCAACAACAACCTCAACATTGAAAAACAACAACAAACTCAACATTGAAAAACACCAACAAATTCAGCAACAACCTCAACATTGAAAAACAACAACAACCTCAACATTGAAAAACACCAACAAATTCAACAATAACCTCAACATTGAAAAACAACAACAACCTCAACATTGAAAAACACAAACAAATTCAACAACAACCTCGAAATTGAAAAACACCAACAAATACAACAACAACCTCAACATTGAAAAACAACAACAACCTCAACATTGAAAAACACCAACAAATTCAACAACAACCTCAACATTGAAAAACAACGACAACCTCAACATTGCAAAACACCAGCAAATTCAACAACAACCTCAACATTTAAAAACACCAACAAATTCAACAACAACCTCAACATTGAAAAACAACAACAATCTCAACAATGAAAAACACCAACAAATTCAACAACAACCTCAACATTGAAAAACATCAACAACCTCAACATTGAAAAACACCAACAAATTTAACAACAACCTCGACATTGAAAAACACCCTCAAATTCAAAATCAACCTCAACATTGAACAACACCAACAACCTCAAAATTGAAAAAACACCAACAAATTCAACAACAACCTCAACAATTAAAAACAACAACAACTTCAACATTAAAAAACACCAACAAATTCAACAACAACCTCAACATTGAAAAACACCAACAAATTCAACAACAACCTCAACATTGAAAAGCACCAACAAACTCAACAACAACCTCAACATTGAAAAATAACAACAACCTCACCATTGAAAAGCACCAACAAATTCAACAACAACCTCAACATTGAAAAACACCAACAAATTCAACAACAAACTCAAGATTGAAAAACACCCACAAATTCAACAACCTCAACATTGAAAATCAACAACAACCTCATCATTGAAAAACACCAACAAATTCAACAACAACCTCAACATTGAAAAACACCAACAAATTCAACAACAACCTCAACATTGAAAAACACCAACAACCTCAACATTGAAAAACACCAACAAATTCAACAACAACCTCAACATTGAAAAACAACAACAACCTCAACATTGAAAAACACCAACAAATTCAACAACAACCTCAACATTGAAAAACAACAACAAACTCAACATTGAAAAACACCAACAAATTCAACAACAACCTCAACATTGAAAAACAACAACAACCTCAACATTGAAAAACACCAACAAATTCAACAACAACTTCAACATTGAAAAACACCAACAAATTCAACAACAACCTCAACATTGAAAAACTACAACAATCTCAACATTGAAAAACACCAACAAATTCAACAACTACCCAAACATTGAAAAACAACAACAAACTCAACATTGAAAAACACCAACAAATTCAACAACAACCTCAACATGGAAAAACACCAACAAATTCAACAACAACCTCAGCATTGAAAAAGAAAACAACCTCAACATTGAAAAACACCAACAAATTCAACAACAACCTCAACATTGAAAAAACAACAACAACCTCAACATTGAAAAACACCAACAAAATCAACAAAAACTTCAACATTGAAAAACACCAACAAATTCAACAACAACCTCGAAATTGAAAAACACCAACAAATTCAACAACAACTTCAACATTGAAAAACACCAACAAATTCAACAACAACCTCGACATTGAAAAACACCATCAAATTCAACAACAACCTCAACATTGAAAAACACCAACAACCTCAAAATTGATAAAACACCAACAAATTCAACAACAACCTCAACATTTAAAAACAACAACAACCTCAACATTGAAAAACACCAACAAATTCAACAGCAACCTCCACATTGAAAAACACCAACAAATTCAACAGCAACCTCCACATTGAAAAACACCAACAAACTCAACAACAACCTCAACATTGAAAAAAAACAACAACCTCAACATTGAAAAACACCAACAAATGCAACAACAAACTCAAGATTGAAAAACAACAACAACCACAAATTCAACAACCTCAACATTGAAAATCAACAACAACCTCATCATTGAAAAACACCAACAAATTCAACAACAACCTCAACATTGAAAAACACCAACAAATTCAACAACAACCTCAACATTGAAAAACACCAACAAACTCAACATTGAAAACACCAACAAATTCAACAACAACCTCAACATTGAAAAACAACAACAACCTCAACATTGAAAAACACCAACAAATTCAACAACAACCTCAACATTGAAAAAACAACAACAAATTCAACATTGAAAAACACCAACAAATTCAACAACAACCTCAACATTGAAAAACAACAACAACCTCAACATTGAAAAACACCAACAAATTCAACAACAACTTCAACATTGAAAAACACCAACAAATTCAACAACAACCTCAACATTGAAAAACTACAACAACCTCAACATTGAAAAACACCAACAAATTCAACAACTACCCAAACATTGAAAAACAACAACAAACTCAACATTGAAAAACACCAACAAATTCAACAACAACCTCAACATGGAAAAACACCAACAAATTCAACAACAACCTCAGCATTGAAAAAGAAAACAACCTCAACATTGAAAAACACCAACAAATTCAACAACAACCTCAAGATTGAAAAACAACAACAACCTCAACATTGAAAAACACCAACAAAATCAACAAAAACTTCAACATTGAAAAACACCAACAAATTCAACAACAACCTCGAAATTGAAAAACACCAACAAATTCAACAACAACTTCAACATTGAAAAACACCAACAAGTTCAACAACAACCTCGACATTGAAAAACACCACCAAATTCAACAGCAACCTCAACATTGAAAAACACCAACAACCTCAAAATTGATAAAACACCAACAAATTCAACAACAACCTCAACATTTAAAAACAACAACAACCTCAACATTGAAAAACACCAACAAATTCAACAGCAACCTCCACATTGAAAAACACCAACAAATTCAACAGCAACCTCCACATTGAAAAACACCAACAAACTCAACAACAACCTCAACATTGAAAAACAACAACAACCTCAACATTGAAAAACACCAACAAATTCAACAACAATCTCAACATTGAAAAACACCAACGAATTCAACAACAAACTCAAGATTGAAAAACACCAACAAATTCAACAACCTCAACATTGAAAAACAACAACAACCTCAACATTGAAAAACACCAACAAATTCAACAACAACCTCAACATTGAAAAACACCAACAAATTCAACAACAACCTCAACATTGAAAAACAACAACAACCTCAACATTGAAAAACACCAACAAATTCAACAACAACCTCAACATTGAAAAACAACACCAACCTCAACATTGAAAAACACCAACAAATTCAACAACAACCTCAACATTGAAAAACAACAACAAACTCAACATTGGAAAACACCAACAAATTCAACAACAACCTCAACATTGAAAAACAACAACAACCTCAACATTGAAAAACACCAACAAATTCAACAATAACCTGAACATTGAAAAACAACAACAACCTCAACATTGAAAAACACCAACAAATTCAACAACAACCTCAACATTGAAAAACACCAACAAATTCAACAACAACCTAAACATTGAAAAACACCAACAAATTCAACAACAACCTCAACATTGAAAAACAACAACAACCTCAACATTGAAAAACACCAACAAATTCAACAACAACCTCAACATAGAAAAACACCAACAAATTCAACAACAACCTCAGCATTGAAAAACAACAACAACCTCAACATTGAAAAACACCAACAAATTCAACATCAACCTCAACATTGAAAAACAACAACAACCTCAACATTGAAAAACACCAGCAAATTCAACAACAACTTCAACATTGAAAAACACCAAAAAATTCAACAACAACCTCGAAATTGAAAAACACCAACAAATACAACAACAACTTCAACATTGAAAAACACCAACAAATTCAACAACAACCTCGACATTGAAAAACACCCTCAAATTCAAAATCAACCTCAACATTGAACAACACCAACAACCTCAAAATTGAAAAAACACCAACAAATTCAACAACAACCTCAACATTTAAAAACAGCAACAACGTCAACATTGAAAAACACCAACAAATTCAACAACAACCTCAACATTGAAAAACACCAACAAATTCAACAACAACCTCAACATTGAAAAACACCAACAAATTCAACAACAAACTCAAGATTGAAAAACACCCAAAAGTTCAACAACCTCAACATTGAAAAACAACAACAACCTCATCATTGAAAAACACCAACAAATTCAACAACAACCTCAACATTGAAAAACACCAACAAATTCAACAACAACCTCAACATTGAAAAACAACAACAACCTCAACATTGAAAAACACCAACAAATTCAACAACAACCTCAACATTGAAAAACAACAACAACCTCAACATTGAAAAACACCAACAAATTCAACAACAACCTCAACATTGAAAAACAACAACAAACTCAACATTGAAAAACACCAACAAATTCAGCAACAACCTCAACATTGAAAAACAACAACAACCTCAACATTGAAAAACACCAACAAATTCAACAATAACCTCAACATTGAAAACAACAACAACCTCAACATTGAAAAACACAAACAAATTCAACAACAACCTCGAAATTGAAAAACACCAACAAATACAACAACAACGACAACATTGAAAAACAACAACAACCTCAACATTGAAAAACACCAACAAATTCAACAACAACCTCAACATTGAAAAACAACAACAACCTCAACATTGCAAAACACCAGCAAATTCAACAACAACCTCAACATTTAAAAACACCAACAAATTCAACAACAACCTCAACATTGAAAAACAACAACAAACTCAACATTGAAAAACACCAACAAATTCAACAACAACTTCAACATTGAAAAACGCCAACAAATTCAACAACAACCTCGAAATTGAAAAACACCAAAAAATACAACAACAACCTCAACATTGAAAAACAACAACAACCACAACATTGAAAAACACCAACAAATTCAACAACAACCTCAACATTGAAAAACACCAACAAATTCAACAACAACCTAAACCTTGAAAAACACCAACAAATTCAACAACAACCTCAACATTGAAAAACAACAACAACCTCAACATTGAAAAACACCAACAAATTCAACAACAACCTCAACATTGAAAAACACCAACAAATTCAACAACAACCTCAGCATTGAAAAACAACAACAACCTCAACATTGAAAAACACCAACAAATTCAACATCAACCTCAACATTGAAAAACAACAACAACCTCAACATTGAAAAACACCAGCAAATTCAACAACTTCAACATTGAAAAACACCAACAAATTCAACAACAACCTCGAAATTGAAAAACACCAACAAATACAACAACAACCTCAACATTGAAAAACAACAAAAACCTCAACATTGAAAAACACCAACAAATTCAACAACAACCTCAACATTGAAAAACAACAACAACCTCAACATTGCAAAACACCAGCAAATTCAACAACAACATTTAAAAAAACCAACAAATTCAACAACAACCTCAACATTGAAAAACAACAACAATCTCAACATTGAAAAACACCAACAAATTCAACAACAACCTCAACATTGAAAAACAACAACAACTTCAACATTGAAAAACACCAACAAATTCAACAACAACCTCGACATTGAAAAACACCCTCAAATTCAAAATCAACCTCAACATTGAACAACACCAACAACCTCAAAATTGAAAAAACACCAACAAATTCAACAACAACCTCAACATTTAAAAACAACAACAACCTCAACATTGAAAAACACCAACAAATTCAACAACAACCTCAACATTGAAAAACACCAACAAATTCAACAACAACCTCAACATTGAAAAACACCAACAAATTCAACAACAAACTCAAGATTGAAAAACACCCACAAATTCAACAACCTCAACATTGAAAAACAACAACAACCTCATCATTGAAAAACACCAACAAATTCAACAACAACCTCAACATTGAAAAACACCAACAAATTCAACAACAACCTCAACATTGAAAAACACCAACAAATTCAACAACAACCTCAACATTGAAAAACACCAACAAATTCAACAACAACCTCAACATTGAAAAACAACAACAACCTCAACATTGAAAAACACCAACAAATTCAACAACAACCTCAACATTGAAAAACAACAACAAACTCAACATTGAAAAACACCAACAAATTCAGCAACAACCTCAACATTGAAAAACAACAACAACCTCAACATTGAAAAACACCAACAAATTCAACAATAACCTCAACATTGAAAAACAACAACAACCTCAACATTGAAAAACACAAACAAATTCAACAACAACCTCGAAATTGAAAAACACCAACAAATACAACAACAACCTCAACATTGAAAAACAACAACAACCTCAACATTGAAAAACACCAACAAATTCAACAACAACCTCAACATTGAAAAACAACAACAACCTCAACATTGCAAAACACCAGCAAATTCAACAACAACCTCAACATTTAAAAACACCAACAAATTCAACAACAACCTCAACATTGAAAAACAACAACAATCTCAACATTGAAAAACACCAACAAATTCAACAACAACGTCAACATTGAAAAACATCAACAACCTCAACATTGAAAAACACCAACAAATTTAACAACAACCTCGACATTGAAAAAGACCCTCAAATTCAAAATCAACCTCAACATTGAACAACACCAACAACCACAAAATTGAAAAAACACCAACAAATTCAACAACAACCTCAACAATTAAAAACAACAACAACTTCAACATTAAAAAACACCAACAAATTCAACAACAACCTCAACATTGAAAAACACCAACAAATTCAACAACAACCTCAACTTTGAAAAGCACCAACAAATTCAACAACAACCTCAACATTGACAAATAACAACAACCTCACCATTGAAAAACACCAACAAATTCAACAACAACCTCAACATTGAAAAACACCAACAAATTCAACAACAAACTCAAGATTGAAAAACACCCACAAATTCAACAACCTCAACATTGAAAATCAACAACAACCTCATCATTGAAAAACACCAACAAATTCAACAACAACCTCAACATTGAAAAACACCAACAAATTCAACAACAACCTCAACATTGAAAAACACCAACAACCTCAACATTGAAAAACACCAACAAATTCAACAACAACCTCAACATTGAAAAACAACAACAACCTCAACATTGAAAAACACCAACAAATTCAACAACAACCTCAGCATTGAAAAACAGCAGCAAACTCAACATTGAAAAACACCAAGAAATTCAACAACAACCTCAACATTGAAAAACAACAACAACCTCAACATTGAAAAACACCAACAAATTCAACAACTACCCAAACATTGAAAAACAACAACAAACTCAACATTGAAAAACACCAACAAATTCAACAACAACCTCAACATGGAAAAACACCAACAAATTCAACAACAACCTCAGCATTGAAAAAGAAAACAACCTCAACATTGAAAAACACCAACAAATTCAACAACAACCTCAAGATTGAAAAACAACAACAACCTCAACATTGAAAAACAGCAACAAAATCAACAAAAAACTTCAACATTGAAAAACACCAACAAATTCAACAACAACCTCGAAATTGAAAAACACCAACAAATTCAACAACAACTTCAACATTGAAAAACACCAACAAATTCAACAACAACCTCGACATTGAAAAACACCATCAAATTCAACAACAACCTCAACATTGAAAAACACCAACCACCTCAAAATTGATAAAACACCAACAAATTCAAAAACAACCTCAACATTTAAAAACAACAACAACCTCAACATTGAAAAACACCAACAAATTCAACAGCAACCTCCACATTGAAAAACACCAACAAATTCAACAGCAACCTCCACATTGAAAAACACCAACAAACTCAACAACAACCTCAACATTGAAAAACAACAACAACCTCAACATTGAAAAACACCAACAAATTCAACAACAAACTCAAGATTGAAAAACACCCACAAATTCAACAACCTCAACATTGAAAATCAACAACAACCTCATCATTGAAAAAACCAACAAATTCAACAACAACCTCAACATTGAAAAACACCAACAAATTCAACAACAACCTCAACATTGAAAAACACCAACAACCTCAACATTGAAAACATCAACAAATTCAACAACAACCTCAACATTGAAAAACAACAACAACCTCAACATTGAAAAACACCAACAAATTCAACAACAACCTCAACATTGAAAAACAACAACAAACTCAACATTGAAAAACACCAACAAATTCAACAACAACCTCAACATTGAAAAACAACAACAACCTCAACATTGAAAAACACCAACAAATTCAACAACAACTTCAACATTGAAAAACACCAACAAATTCAACAACAACCTCAACATTGAAAAACTACAACAACCTCAACATTGAAAAACACCAACAAATTCAACAACTACCCAAACATTGAAAAACAACAACAAACTCAACATTGAAAAACACCAACAAATTCAACAACAACCTCAACATGGAAAAACACCAACAAATTCAACAACAACCTCAGCATTGAAAAAGAAAACAACCTCAACATTGAAAAACACCAACAAATTCAACAACAACCTCAACATTGAAAAACAACAACAACCTCAAAATTGAAAAACACCAACAAAATCAACAAAAACTTCAACGTTGAAAAACACCAACAAATTCAACAACAACCTCGAAATTGAAAAACACCAACAAATTCAACAACAACTTCAACATTGAAAAACACCAACAAATTCAACAACAACCTCGACATTGAAAAACACCATCAAATTCAACAACAACCTCAACATTGAAAAACACCAACAACCTCAAAATTGATAAAACACCAACAAATTCAACAACAACCTCAACATTTAAAAACAACAACAACCTCAACATTGAAAAACACCAACAAATTCAACAGCAACCTCCACATTGAAAAACACCAACAAATTCAACAGCAACCTCCACATTGAAAAACACCAACAAACTCAACAACAACCTCAACATTGAAAAACAACAACAACCTCAACATTGAAAAACACCAACAAATTCAACAACAACCTCAACATTGAAAAACACCAACGAATTCAACAACAAACTCAAGATTGAAAAACACCAACAAATTCAACAACCTCAACATTGAAAAACAACAACAACCTCAAAATTGACAAACACCAACAAATTCAACAACAACCTCAACATTGAAAAACACCAACAAATTCAACAACAACCTCAACATTGAAAAACAACAACAACCTCAACATTGAAAAAAACCAACAAATTCAACAACAACCTCAACATTGAAAAACAACACCAACCTCAACATTGAAAAACACCAACAAATTCAACAACAACCTCAACATTGAAAAACAACAACAAACTCAACATTGGAAAACACCAACAAATTCAACAACAACCTCAACATTGAAAAACAACATCAACCTCAACATTGAAAAACACCAACAAATTCAACAATAACATGAACATTGAAAAACAACAACAACCTCAACATTGAAAAACACCAACAAATTCAACAACAACCTCAACATTGAAAAACACCAACAAATTCAACAACAACCTAAACATTGAAAAACACCAACAAATTCAACAACAACCTCAACATTGAAAAACAACAACAACCTCAACATTGAAAAACACCAACAAATTCAACAACAACCTCAACATTGAAAAACACCAACAAATTCAACAACAACCTCAGCATTGAAAAACAACAACAACCTCAACATTGAAAAACACCAACAAATTCAACAACAACCTCAACATTGAAAAACAACAACAACCTCAACATTGAAAAACACCAGCAAATTCAACAACAACTTCAACATTGAAAAACACCAACAAATTCAACAACAACCTCGAAATTGAAAAACACCAACAAATACAACAACAACCTCAACATGGAAAAACAAAAACAACCTCAACATTGAAAAACACCAACAAATTCAACAACAACCTCAACACTGAAAAACAACAACAACCTCAACATTGCAAAACACCAGCAAATTCAACAACAACCTCAACATTTAAAAACACCAACAAATTCAACAACAAACTCAACATTGAAAAACAACAACAATCTCAACATTGAAAAACACCAACAAATTCAACAACAACCTCAACATTGAAAAACACCAACAAATTCAACAACAACCTCAACATTGAAAAACACCAACAACCTCAACATTGAAAACACCAACAAATTCAACAACAACCTCAACATTGAAAAACAACAACAACCTCAACATTGAAAAACACCAACAAATTCAACAACAACTTCAACATTGAAAAACACCAACAAATTCAACAACAACCTCAACATTGAAAAACTACAACAACCTCAACATTGAAAAACACCAACAAATTCAACAACTACCCAAACATTGAAAAACAACAACAAACTCAACATTGAAAAACACCAACAAATTCAACAACAACCTCAACATGGAAAAACACCAACAAATTCAACAACAACCTCAGCATTGAAAAAGAAAACAACCTCAACATTGAAAAACACCAACAAATTCAACAACAACCTCAACATTGAAAAACAACAACAACCTCAAAATTGAAAAACACCAACAAAATCAACAAAAACTTCAACGTTGAAAAACACCAACAAATTCAACAACAACCTCGAAATTGAAAAACACCAACAAATTCAACAACAACTTCAACATTGAAAAACACCAACAAATTCAACAACAACCTCGACATTGAAAAACACCATCAAATTCAACAACAACCTCAACATTGAAAAACACCAACAACCTCAAAATTGATAAAACACCAACAAATTCAACAACAACCTCAACATTTAAAAACAACAACAACCTCAACATTGAAAAACACCAACAAATTCAACAGCAACCTCCACATTGAAAAACACCAACAAATTC
This sequence comes from Isurus oxyrinchus, assembly GCA_026770705.1. NCBI lineage: Eukaryota > Metazoa > Chordata > Chondrichthyes > Lamniformes > Lamnidae > Isurus > Isurus oxyrinchus. The sequence continues at coordinate 15,194 of JANJGN010000318.1, forward strand.
AACAGCAACCTCCACATTGAAAAACACCAACAAACTCAACAACAACCTCAACATTGAAAAACAACAACAACCTCAACATTGAAAAACACCAACAAATTCAACAACAACCTCAACATTGAAAAACACCAACGAATTCAACAACAAACTCAAGATTGAAAAACACCAACAAATTCAACAACCTCAACATTGAAAAACAACAACAACCTCAAAATTGACAAACACCAACAAATTCAACAACAACCTCAACATTGAAAAACACCAACAAATTCAACAACAACCTCAACATTGAAAAACAACAACAACCTCAACATTGAAAAAAACCAACAAATTCAACAACAACCTCAACATTGAAAAACAACACCAACCTCAACATTGAAAAACACCAACAAATTCAACAACAACCTCAACATTGAAAAACAACAACAAACTCAACATTGGAAAACACCAACAAATTCAACAACAACCTCAACATTGAAAAACAACATCAACCTCAACATTGAAAAACACCAACAAATTCAACAATAACATGAACATTGAAAAACAACAACAACCTCAACATTGAAAAACACCAACAAATTCAACAACAACCTCAACATTGAAAAACACCAACAAATTCAACAACAACCTAAACATTGAAAAACACCAACAAATTCAACAACAACCTCAACATTGAAAAACAACAACAACCTCAACATTGAAAAACACCAACAAATTCAACAACAACCTCAACATTGAAAAACACCAACAAATTCAACAACAACCTCAGCATTGAAAAACAACAACAACCTCAACATTGAAAAACACCAACAAATTCAACAACAACCTCAACATTGAAAAACAACAACAACCTCAACATTGAAAAACACCAGCAAATTCAACAACAACTTCAACATTGAAAAACACCAACAAATTCAACAACAACCTCGAAATTGAAAAACACCAACAAATACAACAACAACCTCAACATGGAAAAACAAAAACAACCTCAACATTGAAAAACACCAACAAATTCAACAACAACCTCAACACTGAAAAACAACAACAACCTCAACATTGCAAAACACCAGCAAATTCAACAACAACCTCAACATTTAAAAACACCAACAAATTCAACAACAAACTCAACATTGAAAAACAACAACAATCTCAACATTGAAAAACACCAACAAATTCAACAACAACCTCAACATTGAAAAACACCCTCAAATTCAAAATCAACCTCAACATTGAACAACACCAACAACCTCAAAATTGAAAAAACACCAACAAATTCAACAACAACCTCAACATTTAAAAACAACAACAACCTCAACATTAAAAAACACCAACAAATTCAACAACAACCTCAACATTGAAAAACACCAACAAATTCAACAACAACCTCAACATTGAAAAGCACCAACAAACTCAACAACAACCTCAACATTGAAAAACAACAACAACCTCATCATTGAAAAACACCAACAAATTCAACAACAACCTCAACATTGAAAAACACCAACAAATTCAACAACAACCTCAACATTGAAAAACACCAATAACCTCAACATTGAAAAACACCAACAAATTCAACAACAACTTCAACATTGAAAAACAACAACAACCTCAACATTGAAAAACACCAACAAATTCAACAACAACCTCAACATTGAAAAACAACAACAAACTCAACATTGAAAAACACCAACAAATTCAACAACAACCTCAACATTGAAAAACAACAACAACCTCAACATTGAAAAAAACAACAAATTGAATAACAACTTCAACATTGAAAAACACCAACAAATTGAACAACAACCTCAACATTGAAAAACTACAACAACCTCAACATTGAAAAACACCAACAAATTCAACAACAACCCAAACATTGAAAAACAACAACAAACTCAACATTGAAAAACACCAACAAATTCAACAACAACCTCAACATTGAAAAACACCAACAAATTCAACAACAACCTCAGCATTGAAAAAGAACAACAACCTCAACATTGAAAAACACCAACAAATTCAACAACAACCTCAACATTGAAAAACAGCAACAACCTCAACATTGAAAAACACCAACAAAATCAACAAAAACTTCAACATTGAAAAACAGCCACAAATTCAACAACAACCTCGAAATTGAAAAACACCAACAAATTCAACAAAAACTTCAACATTGAAAAACACCAACAAATTCAACAACAACCTCGACATTGAAAAACACCATCAAATTCAACAACAACCTCAACATTGAAAAACACCAACAACCTCAAAATTGATAAAACACCAACAAATTCAACAACAACCTCAACATTTAAAAACAACAACAACCTCAACATTGAAAAACACCAACAAATTCAACAACAACCTCCACATGGAAAAACACCAACAAATTCAACAACAACCTCAACATTGAAAAACAACAACAAACTCAACATTGAAAAACACCAACAAATTCAACAACAACTTCAACATTGAAAAACGCCAACAAATTCAACAACAACCTCGAAATTGAAAAACACCAAAAAATACAACAACAACCTCAACATTGAAAAACAACAACAACCACAACATTGAAAAACACCAACAAATTCAACAACAACCTCAACATTGAAAAACACCAACAAATTCAACAACAACCTAAACCTTGAAAAACACCAACAAATTCAACAACAACCTCAACATTGAAAAACAACAACAACCTCAACATTGAAAAACACCAACAAATTCAACAACAACCTCAACATTGAAAAACACCAACAAATTCAACAACAACCTCAGCATTGAAAAACAACAACAACCTCAACATTGAAAAACACCAACAAATTCAACATCAACCTCAACATTGAAAAACAACAACAACCTCAACATTGAAAAACACCAGCAAATTCAACAACTTCAACATTGAAAAACACCAACAAATTCAACAACAACCTCGAAATTGAAAAACACCAACAAATACAACAACAACCTCAACATTGAAAAACAACAAAAACCTCAACATTGAAAAACACCAACAAATTCAACAACAACCTCAACATTGAAAAACAACAACAACCTCAACATTGCAAAACACCAGCAAATTCAACAACAACATTTAAAAAAACCAACAAATTCAACAACAACCTCAACATTGAAAAACAACAACAATCTCAACATTGAAAAACACCAACAAATTCAACAACAACCTCAACATTGAAAAACAACAACAACTTCAACATTGAAAAACACCAACAAATTCAACAACAACCTCGACATTGAAAAACACCCTCAAATTCAAAATCAACCTCAACATTGAACAACACCAACAACCTCAAAATTGAAAAAACACCAACAAATTCAACAACAACCTCAACATTTAAAAACAACAACAACCTCAACATTGAAAAACACCAACAAATTCAACAACAACCTCAACATTGAAAAACACCAACAAATTCAACAACAACCTCAACATTGAAAAACACCAACAAATTCAACAACAAACTCAAGATTGAAAAACACCCACAAATTCAACAACCTCAACATTGAAAAACAACAACAACCTCATCATTGAAAAACACCAACAAATTCAACAACAACCTCAACATTGAAAAACACCAACAAATTCAACAACAACCTCAACATTGAAAAACACCAACAAATTCAACAACAACCTCAACATTGAAAAACACCAACAAATTCAACAACAACCTCAACATTGAAAAACAACAACAACCTCAACATTGAAAAACACCAACAAATTCAACAACAACCTCAACATTGAAAAACAACAACAAACTCAACATTGAAAAACACCAACAAATTCAGCAACAACCTCAACATTGAAAAACAACAACAACCTCAACATTGAAAAACACCAACAAATTCAACAATAACCTCAACATTGAAAAACAACAACAACCTCAACATTGAAAAACACAAACAAATTCAACAACAACCTCGAAATTGAAAAACACCAACAAATACAACAACAACCTCAACATTGAAAAACAACAACAACCTCAACATTGAAAAACACCAACAAATTCAACAACAACCTCAACATTGAAAAACAACAACAACCTCAACATTGCAAAACACCAGCAAATTCAACAACAACCTCAACATTTAAAAACACCAACAAATTCAACAACAACCTCAACATTGAAAAACAACAACAATCTCAACATTGAAAAACACCAACAAATTCAACAACAACGTCAACATTGAAAAACATCAACAACCTCAACATTGAAAAACACCAACAAATTTAACAACAACCTCGACATTGAAAAAGACCCTCAAATTCAAAATCAACCTCAACATTGAACAACACCAACAACCACAAAATTGAAAAAACACCAACAAATTCAACAACAACCTCAACAATTAAAAACAACAACAACTTCAACATTAAAAAACACCAACAAATTCAACAACAACCTCAACATTGAAAAACACCAACAAATTCAACAACAACCTCAACTTTGAAAAGCACCAACAAATTCAACAACAACCTCAACATTGACAAATAACAACAACCTCACCATTGAAAAACACCAACAAATTCAACAACAACCTCAACATTGAAAAACACCAACAAATTCAACAACAAACTCAAGATTGAAAAACACCCACAAATTCAACAACCTCAACATTGAAAATCAACAACAACCTCATCATTGAAAAACACCAACAAATTCAACAACAACCTCAACATTGAAAAACACCAACAAATTCAACAAAAACCTCAACATTGAAAAACACCAACAACCTCAACATTGAAAAACACCAACAAATTCAACAACAACCTCAACATTGAAAAACAACAACAACCTCAACATTGAAAAACACCAACAAATTCAACAACAACCTCAGCATTGAAAAACAGCAGCAAACTCAACATTGAAAAACACCAAGAAATTCAACAACAACCTCAACATTGAAAAACAACAACAACCTCAACATTGAAAAACACCAACAAATTCAACAACTACCCAAACATTGAAAAACAACAACAAACTCAACATTGAAAAACACCAACAAATTCAACAACAACCTCAACATGGAAAAACACCAACAAATTCAACAACAACCTCAGCATTGAAAAAGAAAACAACCTCAACATTGAAAAACACCAACAAATTCAACAACAACCTCAAGATTGAAAAACAACAACAACCTCAACATTGAAAAACAGCAACAAAATCAACAAAAAACTTCAACATTGAAAAACACCAACAAATTCAACAACAACCTCGAAATTGAAAAACACCAACAAATTCAACAACAACTTCAACATTGAAAAACACCAACAAATTCAACAACAACCTCGACATTGAAAAACACCATCAAATTCAACAACAACCTCAACATTGAAAAACACCAACCACCTCAAAATTGATAAAACACCAACAAATTCAAAAACAACCTCAACATTTAAAAACAACAACAACCTCAACATTGAAAAACACCAACAAATTCAACAGCAACCTCCACATTGAAAAACACCAACAAATTCAACAGCAACCTCCACATTGAAAAACACCAACAAACTCAACAACAACCTCAACATTGAAAAACAACAACAACCTCAACATTGAAAAACACCAACAAATTCAACAACAAACTCAAGATTGAAAAACACCCACAAATTCAACAACCTCAACATTGAAAATCAACAACAACCTCATCATTGAAAAAACCAACAAATTCAACAACAACCTCAACATTGAAAAACACCAACAAATTCAACAACAACCTCAACATTGAAAAACACCAACAACCTCAACATTGAAAACATCAACAAATTCAACAACAACCTCAACATTGAAAAACAACAACAACCTCAACATTGAAAAACACCAACAAATTCAACAACAACCTCAACATTGAAAAACAACAACAAACTCAACATTGAAAAACACCAACAAATTCAACAACAACCTCAACATTGAAAAACAACAACAACCTCAACATTGAAAAACACCAACAAATTCAACAACAACTTCAACATTGAAAAACACCAACAAATTCAACAACAACCTCAACATTGAAAAACTACAACAACCTCAACATTGAAAAACACCAACAAATTCAACAACTACCCAAACATTGAAAAACAACAACAAACTCAACATTGAAAAACACCAACAAATTCAACAACAACCTCAACATGGAAAAACACCAACAAATTCAACAACAACCTCAGCATTGAAAAAGAAAACAACCTCAACATTGAAAAACACCAACAAATTCAACAACAACCTCAACATTGAAAAACAACAACAACCTCAAAATTGAAAAACACCAACAAAATCAACAAAAACTTCAACGTTGAAAAACACCAACAAATTCAACAACAACCTCGAAATTGAAAAACACCAACAAATTCAACAACAACTTCAACATTGAAAAACACCAACAAATTCAACAACAACCTCGACATTGAAAAACACCATCAAATTCAACAACAACCTCAACATTGAAAAACACCAACAACCTCAAAATTGATAAAACACCAACAAATTCAACAACAACCTCAACATTTAAAAACAACAACAACCTCAACATTGAAAAACACCAACAAATTCAACAGCAACCTCCACATTGAAAAACACCAACAAATTCAACAGCAACCTCCACATTGAAAAACACCAACAAACTCAACAACAACCTCAACATTGAAAAACAACAACAACCTCAACATTGAAAAACACCAACAAATTCAACAACAACCTCAACATTGAAAAACACCAACGAATTCAACAACAAACTCAAGATTGAAAAACACCAACAAATTCAACAACCTCAACATTGAAAAACAACAACAACCTCAAAATTGACAAACACCAACAAATTCAACAACAACCTCAACATTGAAAAACACCAACAAATTCAACAACAACCTCAACATTGAAAAACAACAACAACCTCAACATTGAAAAAAACCAACAAATTCAACAACAACCTCAACATTGAAAAACAACACCAACCTCAACATTGAAAAACACCAACAAATTCAACAACAACCTCAACATTGAAAAACAACAACAAACTCAACATTGGAAAACACCAACAAATTCAACAACAACCTCAACATTGAAAAACAACATCAACCTCAACATTGAAAAACACCAACAAATTCAACAATAACATGAACATTGAAAAACAACAACAACCTCAACATTGAAAAACACCAACAAATTCAACAACAACCTCAACATTGAAAAACACCAACAAATTCAACAACAACCTAAACATTGAAAAACACCAACAAATTCAACAACAACCTCAACATTGAAAAACAACAACAACCTCAACATTGAAAAACACCAACAAATTCAACAACAACCTCAACATTGAAAAACACCAACAAATTCAACAACAACCTCAGCATTGAAAAACAACAACAACCTCAACATTGAAAAACACCAACAAATTCAACAACAACCTCAACATTGAAAAACAACAACAACCTCAACATTGAAAAACACCAGCAAATTCAACAACAACTTCAACATTGAAAAACACCAACAAATTCAACAACAACCTCGAAATTGAAAAACACCAACAAATACAACAACAACCTCAACATGGAAAAACAAAAACAACCTCAACATTGAAAAACACCAACAAATTCAACAACAACCTCAACACTGAAAAACAACAACAACCTCAACATTGCAAAACACCAGCAAATTCAACAACAACCTCAACATTTAAAAACACCAACAAATTCAACAACAAACTCAACATTGAAAAACAACAACAATCTCAACATTGAAAAACACCAACAAATTCAACAACAACCTCAACATTGAAAAACACCAACAAATTCAACAACAACCTCAACATTGAAAAACACCAACAACCTCAACATTGAAAACACCAACAAATTCAACAACAACCTCAACATTGAAAAACAACAACAACCTCAACATTGAAAAACACCAACAAATTCAACAACAACTTCAACATTGAAAAACACCAACAAATTCAACAACAACCTCAACATTGAAAAACTACAACAACCTCAACATTGAAAAACACCAACAAATTCAACAACTACCCAAACATTGAAAAACAACAACAAACTCAACATTGAAAAACACCAACAAATTCAACAACAACCTCAACATGGAAAAACACCAACAAATTCAACAACAACCTCAGCATTGAAAAAGAAAACAACCTCAACATTGAAAAACACCAACAAATTCAACAACAACCTCAACATTGAAAAACAACAACAACCTCAAAATTGAAAAACACCAACAAAATCAACAAAAACTTCAACGTTGAAAAACACCAACAAATTCAACAACAACCTCGAAATTGAAAAACACCAACAAATTCAACAACAACTTCAACATTGAAAAACACCAACAAATTCAACAACAACCTCGACATTGAAAAACACCATCAAATTCAACAACAACCTCAACATTGAAAAACACCAACAACCTCAAAATTGATAAAACACCAACAAATTCAACAACAACCTCAACATTTAAAAACAACAACAACCTCAACATTGAAAAACACCAACAAATTCAACAGCAACCTCCACATTGAAAAACACCAACAAATTCAACAGCAACCTCCACATTGAAAAACACCAACAAACTCAACAACAACCTCAACATTGAAAAACAACAACAACCTCAACATTGAAAAACACCAACAAATTCAACAACAACCTCAACATTGAAAAACACCAACGAATTCAACAACAAACTCAAGATTGAAAAACACCAACAAATTCAACAACCTCAACATTGAAAAACAACAACAACCTCAAAATTGACAAACACCAACAAATTCAACAACAACCTCAACATTGAAAAACACCAACAAATTCAACAACAACCTCAACATTGAAAAACAACAACAACCTCAACATTGAAAAAAACCAACAAATTCAACAACAACCTCAACATTGAAAAACAACACCAACCTCAACATTGAAAAACACCAACAAATTCAACACAACCTCAACATTGAAAAACAACAACAAACTCAACATTGGAAAACACCAACAAATTCAACAACAACCTCAACATTGAAAAACAACATCAACCTCAACATTGAAAAACACCAACAAATTCAACAATAACATGAACATTGAAAAACAACAACAACCTCAACATTGAAAAACACCAACAAATTCAACAACAACCTCAACATTGAAAAACACCAACAAATTCAACAACAACCTAAACATTGAAAAACACCAACAAATTCAACAACAACCTCAACATTGAAAAACAACAACAACCTCAACATTGAAAAACACCAACAAATTCAACAACAACCTCAACATTGAAAAACACCAACAAATTCAACAACAACCTCAGCATTGAAAAACAACAACAACCTCAACATTGAAAAACACCAACAAATTCAACAACAACCTCAACATTGAAAAACAACAACAACCTCAACATTGAAAAACACCAGCAAATTCAACAACAACTTCAACATTGAAAAACACCAACAAATTCAACAACAACCTCGAAATTGAAAAACACCAACAAATACAACAACAACCTCAACATGGAAAAACAAAAACAACCTCAACATTGAAAAACACCAACAAATTCAACAACAACCTCAACACTGAAAAACAACAACAACCTCAACATTGCAAAACACCAGCAAATTCAACAACAACCTCAACATTTAAAAACACCAACAAATTCAACAACAAACTCAACATTGAAAAACAACAACAATCTCAACATTGAAAAACACCAACAAATTCAACAACAACCTCAACATTGAAAAACACCCTCAAATTCAAAATCAACCTCAACATTGAACAACACCAACAACCTCAAAATTGAAAAAACACCAACAAATTCAACAACAACCTCAACATTTAAAAACAACAACAACCTCAACATTAAAAAACACCAACAAATTCAACAACAACCTCAACATTGAAAAACACCAACAAATTCAACAACAACCTCAACATTGAAAAGCACCAACAAACTCAACAACAACCTCAACATTGAAAAACAACAACAACCTCATCATTGAAAAACACCAACAAATTCAACAACAACCTCAACATTGAAAAACACCAACAAATTCAACAACAACCTCAACATTGAAAAACACCAATAACCTCAACATTGAAAAACACCAACAAATTCAACAACAACTTCAACATTGAAAAACAACAACAACCTCAACATTGAAAAACACCAACAAATTCAACAACAACCTCAACATTGAAAAACAACAACAAACTCAACATTGAAAAACACCAACAAATTCAACAACAACCTCAACATTGAAAAACAACAACAACCTCAACATTGAAAAAAACAACAAATTGAATAACAACTTCAACATTGAAAAACACCAACAAATTGAACAACAACCTCAACATTGAAAAACTACAACAACCTCAACATTGAAAAACACCAACAAATTCAACAACAACCCAAACATTGAAAAACAACAACAAACTCAACATTGAAAAACACCAACAAATTCAACAACAACCTCAACATTGAAAAACACCAACAAATTCAACAACAACCTCAGCATTGAAAAAGAACAACAACCTCAACATTGAAAAACACCAACAAATTCAACAACAACCTCAACATTGAAAAACAGCAACAACCTCAACATTGAAAAACACCAACAAAATCAACAAAAACTTCAACATTGAAAAACAGCCACAAATTCAACAACAACCTCGAAATTGAAAAACACCAACAAATTCAACAAAAACTTCAACATTGAAAAACACCAACAAATTCAACAACAACCTCGACATTGAAAAACACCATCAAATTCAACAACAACCTCAACATTGAAAAACACCAACAACCTCAAAATTGATAAAACACCAACAAATTCAACAACAACCTCAACATTTAAAAACAACAACAACCTCAACATTGAAAAACACCAACAAATTCAACAACAACCTCCACATGGAAAAACACCAACAAATTCAACAACAACCTCAACATTGAAAAACACCAACAAACTCAACAACAACCTCAACATTGAAAAACACCAACAAATTCAACAACAAACTCAAGATTGAAAAACACCAACAAATTCAACAACCTCAACATTGAAAAACAACAACAACCTCAACATTGAAAAACACCAACAAATTCAACAACAACCTCAACATTGAAAAACACCAACAAATTCAACAACAACCTCAACATTGAAAAACAACAACAACCTCAACATTGAAAAACACCAACAAATTCAACAACAACCTCAACATTGAAAAACAACACCAACCTCAACAACGAAAAACACCAACAAATTCAACAACAACATCAACATTGAAAAACAACAACAAACTCAACATTGAAAAACACCAGCAAATTCAACAACAACCTCAACATTGAAAAACAACAACAACCTCAACATTGAAAAACACCAACAAATTCAACAATAACCTCAACATTGAAAAACACCAACAAATTCAACAACAACCTCAGCATTGAAAAACACCAACAAATTCAACAACAACCTAAACATTGAAAAACACCAACAAATTCAACAACAACCTCAACATTGAAAAACAACAACAACCTCAACATTGAAAAACACCAACAAATTCAACAATAACCTCAACATTGAAAAACACCAACAAATTCAACAACAACCTCAGCATTGAAAAACAACAACAACCTCAACATTGAAAAACACCAACAAATTCAACATCAACCTCAACATTGAAAAACAACAACAACCTCAACATTGAAAAACACCAACAAATTCAACAACAACCTCGAAATTGAAAAACACCAACAAATACAACAACAACCTCAACATTGAAAAACAACAAAAACCTCAACATTGAAAAACACCAACAAATTCAAGAACAACCTCAACATTGAAAAACAACAACAACCTCAACATTGCAAAACACCAGCAAATTCAACAACAACCTCAACATTTAAAAACACCAACAAATTCAACAACAACCTCAACATTGAAAAAAAACAACAACCTCAACATTGAAAAACACCAACAAGTTCAACAACAACCTCGACTTTGAAAAACACCCTCAAATTCAAAATCAACCTCAACATTGAACAACGCCAACAACCTCAAAATTGAAAAAACACCAACAAATTCAACAACAACCTCAACATTTAAAAACAACAACAACCTCAACATTGAAAAACACCAACAAATTCAACAACAACCTCAACATTGAAAAACAACAACAACCTCAACATTAAAAAACACCAACAAATTCAACAACAACCTCAACATTTAAAAACAACAACAACCTCAACATTGAAAAAACACCAACAAATTCAACAACAGCGTCAACATTTAAAAACAACAACAACCTCAACATTAAAAAACACCAACAAATTCAACAACAACCTCAACATTGAAAAACACCAACAAATTCAACAACAACCTCAACATTGAAAAGCACCAACAAACTCAACAACAACCTCAACATTGAAAAATAACAACAACCTCAACATTGAAAAACACCAACAAAATTCAACAACAACCTCAACATTGAAAAACACCAACAAATGCAACAACAAACTCAAGATTGAAAAACACCCACAAATTCAACAACCTCAACATTGAAAAACAACAACAACCTCATCATTGAAAAACACCAACAAATTCAACAACAACCTCAACATTGAAAAACACCAACAACCTCAACATTGAAAAACACCAACAAATTCAACAACAACCTCAACATTGAAAAACACCAACAACCTCAACATTGAAAAACACCAACAAATTCAACAACAACCTCAACATTGAAAAACACCAACAAATTCAACAACAACCTCAACATTGAAGAACAACAACAACCTCAAAATTGAAAAACACCAACAAATTCAACAACAACTTCAACATTGTAATACACCAACAAATTCAACAACAACCTCAACATTGAAAAACTACAACAACCTCAACATTGAAAAACACCAACAAATTCAACAACTACCCAAACATTGAAAAACAACAACAAACTCAATATTGAAAAACACCAACAAATTCAACAACAACCTCAACATTGAAAAACACCAACAAATACAACAAAAACCTCAACATTGAAAAACACCAACAAATTCAACAACAACCTCAACATTGAAAAGCACCAACAAACTCAACAACAACCTCAACATTGAAAAATAACAACAACCTCAACATTGAAAAACACCAACAAATTCAACAACAACCTCAACTTTGAAAAACACCAACAAATTCAACAACAAACTCAAGATTGAAAAACACCCACAAATTCAACAACCTCAACATTGAAAAACAACAACAACCTCATCATTGAAAAACACCAACAAATTCAACAACAACCTCAACATTGAAAAACACCAACAAATTCAACAACAACCTCAACATTGAAAAACACCAACAAATTCAACAACAACCTCAACATTGAAAAACACCAACAAATTCAACAGCAACCTCAACATTGAAAAACACCAACAACCTCAACATTGAAAAACACCAACAAATTCAACAACAACCTCAACATTGAAAAACACCAACAACCTCAACATTGAAAAACACCAACAAATTCAACAACAACCTCAACATTGAAAAACAACAACAAACTCAACATTCAAAAACACCAACAAATTCAACAACAACCTCAACATTGAAAAACAACAACAACCTCAACATTGAAAAACACCAACAAATTCAACAACAACTTCAACATTGAAATACACCAACAAATTCAACAACAACCTCAACATTGAAAAACTACAACCACCTCAACATTGAAAAACACCAACAAATTCAACAACTACCCAAACATTGAAAAACAACAACAAACTCTATATTGAAAAGCACCAACAAATTCAACAACAACCTCAACATTGAAAAACACCAACAAATTCAACAACAACCTCAGCATTGAAAAAGAACAACAAACTCAACATTGAAAAACACCAACATATTCAACAACAACCTCAACATTGAAAAACAACAACAACCTCAACATTGAAAAACACCAACAAAATCAACAAAAACTTCAACATTGAAAAACACCAACAAATTCAACGACAACCTCGAAATTGAAAAACACCAACAAATTCAACAACAACTTCAACATTGAAAAACACCAACAAATTCAACAACAACCTCGACGTTGAAAAACACCATCAAATTCAACAACAACCTCAACATTGAAAAACACCAACAACCTCAAAATTGATAAAACACCAACAAATTCAACAACAACCTCAACATTTAAAAACAACAAAAACCTCAACATCGAAAAACACCAACAAATTCAACAACGACCTCCACATTGAAAAACACCAACAAATTCAACAACAACCTCAACATTGAAAAACACCAACAAACTGAACAACAACCTCAACATTGAAAAACAACAACAACCTCAACATTGAAAAACACCAACAAATTCAACAACAACCTCAACATTGAAAAACACCAACAAAGTCAACAACAAACTCAAGATTGAAAAACACCAACAAATTCAACAACCTCAACATTGAAAAACAACAACAACCTCAACATTGAAAAACACCAACAAATTCAACAACAACCTCAACATTGAAAAACAACAACAACCTCAACATTGAAAAACACCAACAAATTCAACAACAACCTCAACATTGAAAAACAACACCAACCTCAACATTGAAAAACACCAACAAATTCAACAACAACCTCAACATTGAAAAACAACAACAAACTCAACATTGAAAAACACCAACAAATTCAACAACAACCTCAACATTGAAAAACAACAACAACCTCAACATTGAAAAACACCAACAAATTCAACAATAACCTCAACATTGAAAAACAACAACAAACAAACATTGAAAAACACCAACAAATTCACCAACAACTTCAACATTGAAAAGCACCAACAAATTCAACAAAAACCTAAACATTGAAAAACACCAACAAATTCAACAACAACCTCAACATTGAAAAACAACAACAACCTCAACATTGAAAAACACCAACAAATTCAACAACAACCTCAAAATTGAAAAACAACAACAACCTCAACATTGAAAAACACCAACAAATTCAACAAAAACCTCAACATTGAAAAACAACAACAACCTCAACATTGAAAAACACCAGCAAATTCAACAACAACTTCAACATTGAAAAACACCAACAAATTCAACAACAACCTCGAAATTGAAAAACCGCAACAAATACAACAACAACCTCAGCATTGAAAAACAACAAAAACCTCAACATTGAAAAACACCAACAAATTCAACAACAACCTCAACATTGAAAAACAACAACAACCTCAACATTGCAAAACACCAGCAAATTCAACAACAACCTCAACATTTAAAAACATCAACAAATTCAACAACAACCTCAACATTGAAAAACAACAACAATCTCAACATTGAAAAACACCAACAAATTCAACAACAACCTCAACATTGAAAAACAACAACAACCTCAACATTGAAAAACAGCAACAAATTCAACAACAACCTCGACATTGAAAAATACCCTCAAATTCAAAATCAACCTCAACATTGAACAACACCAACAACCTCAAAATTGAAAAAAAAACCAACAAATTCAACAACAACCTCAACATTGAAAAACAACAACAACCTCAACATTGAAAAACACCAACAAATTCAACAACAACCTCAACATTGAAAAACACCAACAAATTCAACAACAACCTCAACATTGAAAAACACCAACAAACTCAACAACAACCTCAACATTGAAAAATAACAACAACCTCAAAATTGAAAAACACCAACAAATTCAACAACAACCTCAACATTGAAAAACACCAACAAATTCAACAAAAAACTCAAGATTGAAAAACACCCACAAATGCAACAACCTCAACATTGAAAAGCAACAACAACCTCATCATTGAAAAACACCAACAAATTCAACAACAACCTCAACATTGAAAAACACCAACATATTCAACAACAACCTCAACATTGAAAAACAACAACAACCTCAACATTGAAAAACACCAACAAATTCAACAACAACCTCAACATTGAAAAAGAACAACAACCTCAACATTGAAAAACACCAACAAATTCAACAACAACCTCAACATTGAAAAACAACAACAAACTCAACATTGAAAAACACCAACAAATTCAACAACAACCTCAACATTGTAAACAACAACAACCTCAACATTGAAAAACACCAACAAATTCAACAATAACCTCAACATTGAAAAACAACAATAACCTCAACATTGAAAAACACAAACAAATTCAACAACAACCTCGAAATTGAAAAACACCAACAAATTCAACAACAACCTCAACATTGAAAAACAACAACAACCTCAACATTGAAAAACACCAACAAATTCAACAACAACCTCAACATTGAAAAACAACAACAACCTCAACATTGAAAAACACCAACAAATTCAACAACAACCTAAACATTGAAAAACACCAACAAATTCAACAACAACCTCAACATTGAAAAACAACAACAACCTCAACATTGAAAAACACCAACAAATTCAACAACAACCTCAAAATTGAAAAACAACAACAACCTCAACATTGAAAAACACCAACAAATTCAACAAAAACCTCACATTGAAAAACAACAACAACCTCAACATTGAAAAACACCAGCAAATTCAACAACAACTTCAACATTGAAAAACACCAACAAATTCAACAACAACCTCGAAATTGAAAAACCGCAACAAATACAACAACAACCTCAGCATTGAAAAACAACAAAAACCTCAACATTGAAAAACACCAACAAATTCAACAACAACCTCAACATTGAAAAACAACAACAACCTCAACATTGCAAAACACCAGCAAATTCAACAACAACCTCAACATTTAAAAACATCAACAAATTCAACAACAACCTCAACATTGAAAAACAACAACAATCTCAACATTGAAAAAACACCAACAAATTCAACAACAACCTCAACATTGAAAAACAACAACAACCTCAACATTGAAAAACAGCAACAAATTCAACAACAACCTCGACATTGAAAAATACCCTCAAATTCAAAATCAACCTCAACATTGAACAACACCAACAACCTCAAAATTGAAAAAAAAACCAACAAATTCAACAACAACCTCAACATTGAAAAACAACAACAACCTCAACATTGAAAAACACCAACAAATTCAACAACAACCTCAACATTGAAAAACACCAACAAATTCAACAACAACCTCAACATTGAAAAACACCAACAAACTCAACAACAACCTCAACATTGAAAAATAACAACAACCTCAAAATTGAAAAACACCAACAAATTCAACAACAACCTCAACATTGAAAAACACCAACAAATTCAACAAAAAACTCAAGATTGAAAAACACCCACAAATGCAACAACCTCAACATTGAAAAGCAACAACAACCTCATCATTGAAAAACACCAACAAATTCAACAACAACCTCAACATTGAAAAACACCAACATATTCAACAACAACCTCAACATTGAAAAACAACAACAACCTCAACATTGAAAAACACCAACAAATTCAACAACAACCTCAACATTGAAAAAGAACAACAACCTCAACATTGAAAAACACCAACAAATTCAACAACAACCTCAACATTGAAAAACAACAACAAACTCAACATTGAAAAACACCAACAAATTCAACAACAACCTCAACATTGTAAAACAACAACAACCTCAACATTGAAAAACACCAACAAATTCAACAATAACCTCAACATTGAAAAACAACAATAACCTCAACATTGAAAAACACAAACAAATTCAACAACAACCTCGAAATTGAAAAACACCAACAAATTCAACAACAACCTCAACATTGAAAAACAACAACAACCTCAACATTGAAAAACACCAACAAATTCAACAACAACCTCAACATTGAAAAACAACAACAACCTCAACATTGAAAAACACCAACAAATTCAACAACAACCTAAACATTGAAAAACACCAACAAATTCAACAACAACCGCAGCGTTGAAAAACAACAACAACCTCAACATTGAAAAACACCAACAAATTCAACAACAACCTCAACATTGAAAAACACCAACAACCTCAACATTGAAAAACACCAACAAATTCAACAACAACCTCCACATTGAAAAACACCAACAAATTCAACAACAACCTCAACATTGAAAAACACCAACAAACTGAACAACAACCTCAACATTGAAAAACAACAACAACCTCAACATTGAAAAACACCAACAAATTCAACAACAACCTCAACATTGAAAAACACCAACAAAGTCAACAACAAACTCAAGATTGAAAAACACCAACAAATTCAACAACCTCAACATTGAAAAACAACAACAACCTCAACATTGAAAAACACCAACAAATTCAACAACAACCTCAACATTGAAAAACAACAACAACCTCAACATTGAAAAAACACCAACAAATTCAACAACAACCTCAACATTGAACAACAACACCAACCTCAACATTGAAAAACACCAACAAATTCAACAACAACCTCAACATTGAAAAACAACAACAAACTCAACATTGAAAAACACCAACAAATTCAACAACAACCTCAACATTGAAAAACAACAACAACCTCAACATTGAAAAACACCAACAAATTCAACAATAACCTCAACATTGAAAAACAACAACAAACAAACATTGAAAAACACCAACAAATTCACCAACAACTTCAACATTGAAAAGCACCAACAAATTCAACAAAAACCTAAACATTGAAAAACACCAACAAATTCAACAACAACCTCAACATTGAAAAACAACAACAACCTCAACATTGAAAAACACCAACAAATTCAACAACAACCTCAAAATTGAAAAACAACAACAACCTCAACATTGAAAAACACCAACAAATTCAACAAAAACCTCAACATTGAAAAACAACAACAACCTCAACATTGAAAAACACCAGCAAATTCAACAACAACTTCAACATTGAAAAACACCAACAAATTCAACAACAACCTCGAAATTGAAAAACCGCAACAAATACAACAACAACCTCAGCATTGAAAAACAACAAAAACCTCAACATTGAAAAACACCAACAAATTCAACAACAACCTCAACATTGAAAAACAACAACAACCTCAACATTGCAAAACACCAGCAAATTCAACAACAACCTCAACATTTAAAAACATCAACAAATTCAACAACAACCTCAACATTGAAAAACAACAACAATCTCAACATTGAAAAACACCAACAAATTCAACAACAACCTCAACATTGAAAAACAACAACAACCTCAACATTGAAAAACAGCAACAAATTCAACAACAACCTCGACATTGAAAAATACCCTCAAATTCAAAATCAACCTCAACATTGAACAACACCAACAACCTCAAAATTGAAAAAAAAACCAACAAATTCAACAACAACCTCAACATTGAAAAACAACAACAACCTCAACATTGAAAAACACCAACAAATTCAACAACAACCTCAACATTGAAAAACACCAACAAATTCAACAACAACCTCAACATTGAAAAACACCAACAAACTCAACAACAACCTCAACATTGAAAAATAACAACAACCTCAAAATTGAAAAACACCAACAAATTCAACAACAACCTCAACATTGAAAAACACCAACAAATTCAACAAAAAACTCAAGATTGAAAAAACACCCACAAATGCAACAACCTCAACATTGAAAAAGCAACAACAACCTCATCATTGAAAAACACCAACAAATTCAACAACAACCTCAACATTGAAAAACACCAACATATTCAACAACAACCTCAACATTGAAAAACAACAACAACCTCAACATTGAAAAACACCAACAAATTCAACAACAACCTCAACATTGAAAAAGAACAACAACCTCAACATTGAAAAACACCAACAAATTCAACAACAACCTCAACATTGAAAAACAACAACAAACTCAACATTGAAAAACACCAACAAATTCAACAACAACCTCAACATTGTAAAACAACAACAACCTCAACATTGAAAAACACCAACAAATTCAACAATAACCTCAACATTGAAAAACAACAATAACCTCAACATTGAAAAACACAAACAAATTCAACAACAACCTCGAAATTGAAAAACACCAACAAATTCAACAACAACCTCAACATTGAAAAACAACAACAACCTCAACATTGAAAAACACCAACAAATTCAACAACAACCTCAACATTGAAAAACAACAACAACCTCAACATTGAAAAACACCAACAAATTCAACAACAACCTAAACATTGAAAAACACCAACAAATTCAACAACAACCGCAGCGTTGAAAAACAACAACAACCTCAACATTGAAAAACACCAACAAATTCAACAACAACCTCAACATTGAAAAACACCAACAACCTCAACATTGAAAAACACCAACAAATTCAACAACAACCTCAACATTGAAAAACAACAACAAACTCAACATTCAAAAACACCAACAAATTCAACAACAACCTCAACATTGAAAAACAACAACAACCTCAACATTGAAAAACACCAACAAATTCAACAACAACTTCAACATTGAAATACACCAACAAATTCAACAACAACCTCAACATTGAAAAACTACAACAACCTCAACATTGAAAAACACCAACATATTCAACAACAACCTCAACATTGAAAAACAACAACAACCTCAACATTGAAAAACACCAACAAAATCAACAAAAACTTCAACATTGAAAAACACCAACAAATTCAACGACAACCTCGAAATTGAAAAACACCAACAAATTCAACAACAACTTCAACATTGAAAAACACCAACAAATTCAACAACAACCTCGACGTTGAAAAACACCATCAAATTCAACAACAACCTCAACATTGAAAAACACCAACAACCTCAAAATTGATAAAAACACCAACAAATTCAACAACAACCTCAACATTTAAAAACAACAAAAACCTCAACATTGAAAAACACCAAGAAATTCAACAACAACCTCCACATTGAAAAACACCAACAAATTCAACAACAACCTCAACATTGAAAAACACCAACAAACTGAACAACAACCTCAACATTGAAAAACAACAACAACCTCAACATTGAAAAACACCAACAAATTCAACAACAACCTCAACATTGAAAAACACCAACAAAGTCAACAACAAACTCAAGATTGAAAAACACCAACAAATTCAACAACCTCAACATTGAAAAACAACAACAACCTCAACATTGAAAAACACCAACAAATTCAACAACAACCTCAACATTGAAAAACAACAACAACCTCAACATTGAAAAACACCAACAAATTCAACAACAACCTCAACATTGAAAAACAACACCAACCTCAACATTGAAAAACACCAACAAATTCAACAACAACCTCAACATTGAAAAACAACAACAAACTCAACATTGAAAAACACCAACAAATTCAACAACAACCTCAACATTGAAAAACAACAACAACCTCAACATTGAAAAACACCAACAAATTCAACAATAACCTCAACATTGAAAAACAACAACAACCAAACATTGAAAAACACCAACAAATTCACCAACAACTTCAACATTGAAAAACACCAACAAATTCAACAACAACCTAAACATTGAAAAACACCAACAAATTCAACAACAACCTCAACATTGAAAAACAGCAACAACCTCAACATTGAAAAACACCAACAAATTCAACAACAACCTCAACATTGAAAAACAACAACAACCTCAACATTGAAAAACACCAACAAATTCAACAAAAACCTCAACATTGAAAAACAACAACAACCTCAACATTGAAAAACACCAGCAAATTCAACAACAACTTCAACATTGAAAAACACCAACAAATTCAACAACAACCTCGAAATTGAAAAACCGCAACAAATACAACAACAACCTCAGCATTGAAAAACAACAAAAACCTCAACATTGAAAAACACCAACAAATTCAACAACAACCTCAACATTGAAAAACAACAACAACCTCAACATTGCAAAACACCAGCAAATTCAACAACAACCTAAACATTTAAAAACATCAACAAATTCAACAACAACCTCAACATTGAAAAACAACAACAATCTCAACATTGAAAAACACCAACAAATTCAACAACAACCTCAACATTGAAAAACAACAACAACCTCAACATTGAAAAACACCAAGAAATTCAACAACAACCTCGACATTGAAAAACACCCTCAAATTCAAAATCAACCTCAACATTGAACAACACCAACAACCTCAAAATTGAAAAAAAACCAACAAATTCAACAACAACCTCAACATTGAAAAACAACAACAACCTCAACATTGAAAAACACCAACAAATTCAACAACAACCTCAACATTGAAAAACACCAACAAATTCAACAACAACCTCAACATTGAAAAACACCAACAAACTCAACAACAACCTCAACATTGAAAAATAACAACAACCTCAACATTGAAAAACACCAACAAATTCAACAACAACCTCAACATTGAAAAACACCAACAAATTCAACAACAAACTCAAGATTGAAAAAGACCCACAAATTCAACAACCTCAACATTGAATAACAACAACAACCTCATCATTGAAAAACACCAACAAATTCAACAACAACCTCAACATTGAAAAACACCAACAAATTCAACAACAACCTCAACATTGAAAAACAACAACAACCTCAACATTGAAAAACACCAACAAATTCAACAACAACCTCAACATTGAAAAACAACAACAACCTCAACATTGAAAAACACCAACAAATTCAACAACAACCTCAACATTGAAAAACAACAACAAACTCAACATTGAAAAACACCAACAAATTCAACAACAACCTCAACATTGAAAAACAACAACAACCTCAACATTGAAAAACACCAACAAATTCAACAATAACCTCAACATTGAAAAACAACAATAACCTCAACATTGAAAAACACAAACAAATTCAACAACAACCTCGAAATTGAAAAACACCAACAAATTCAACAACAACCTCAACATTGAAAAACAACAACAACCTCAACATTGAAAAACACCAACAAATTCAACAACAACCTCAACATTGAAAAACACCAACAAATTCAACAACAACCTCAGCATTGAAAAACAACAACATCCTCAACATTGAAAAACACCAACAAATTCAACAACAACCTCCACATGGAAAAACACCAACAAATTCAACAACAACCTCAACATTGAAAAACACCAACAAACTCAACAACAACCTCAACATTGAAAAACAACAACAACCTCAACATTGAAAAACACCAACAAATTCAACAACAACCTCAACATTGAAAAACACCAACAAATTCAACAACAAACTCAAGATTGAAAAACACCAACAAATTCAACAACCTCAACATTGAAAAACAACAACAACCTCAACATTGAAAAACACCAACAAATTCAACAACAACCTCAACATTGAAAAACACCAACAAATTCAACAACAACCTCAACATTGAAAAACAACAACAACCTCAACATTGAAAAACACCAACAAATTCAACAACAACCTCAACATTGAAAAACAACACCAACCTCAACAACGAAAAACACCAACAAATTCAACAACAACATCAACATTGAAAAACAACAACAAACTCAACATTGAAAAACACCAGCAAATTCAACAACAACCTCAACATTGAAAAACAACAACAACCTCAACATTGAAAAACACCAACAAATTCAACAATAACCTCAACATTGAAAAACACCAACAAATTCAACAACAACCTCAGCATTGAAAAACACCAACAAATTCAACAACAACCTAAACATTGAAAAACACCAACAAATTCAACAACAACCTCAACATTGAAAAACAACAACAACCTCAACATTGAAAAACACCAACAAATTCAACAATAACCTCAACATTGAAAAACACCAACAAATTCAACAACAACCTCAGCATTGAAAAACAACAACAACCTCAACATTGAAAAACACCAACAAATTGAACATCAACCTCAACATTGAAAAACAACAACAACCTCAACATTGAAAAACACCAACAAATTCAACAACAACCTCGAAATTGAAAAACACCAACAAATACAACAACAACCTCAACATTGAAAAACAACAAAAACCTCAACATTGAAAAACACCAACAAATTCAACAACAACCTCAACATTGAAAAACAACAACAACCTCAACATTGCAAAACACCATCAAATTCAACAACAACCTCAACATTTAAAAACACCAACAAATTCAACAACAACCTCAACATTGAAAAACAACAACAATCTCAACATTGAAAAACACCAACAAATTCAACAACAACCTCAACATTGAAAAACAACAACAACCTCAACATTGAAAAACACCAACAAATTCAACAACAACCTCGACATTGAAAAACACCCTCAAATTCAAAATCAACCTCAACATTGAACAACGCCAACAACCTCAAAATTGAAAAAACACCAACAAATTCAACAACAACCTCAACATTTAAAAACAACAACAACCTCAACATTGAAAAACACCAACAAATTCAACAACAACCTCAACATTGAAAAACAACAACAACCTCAACATTAAAAAACACCAACAAATTCAACAACAACCTCAACATTTAAAAACAACAACAACCTCAACATTGAAAAAACACCAACAAATTCAACAACAGCGTCAACATTTAAAAACAACAACAACCTCAACATTAAAAAACACCAACAAATTCAACAACAACCTCAACATTGAAAAACACCAACAAATTCAACAACAACCTCAACATTGAAAAGCACCAACAAACTCAACAACAACCTCAACATTGAAAAATAACAACAACCTCAACATTGAAAAACACCAACAAAATTCAACAACAACCTCAACATTGAAAAACACCAACAACCTCAACATTGGAAAACACCAACAAATTCAACAACAACCTCAACATTGAAAAACACCAACAAATTCAACAACAACCTCAACATTGAAGAACAACAACAACCTCAAAATTGAAAAACACCAACAAATTCAACAACAACTTCAACATTGTAATACACCAACAAATTCAACAACAACCTCAACATTGAAAAACTACAACAACCTCAACATTGAAAAACACCAACAAATTCAACAACTACCCAAACATTGAAAAACAACAACAAACTCAATATTGAAAAACACCAACAAATTCAACAACAACCTCAACATTGAAAAACACCAACAAATACAACAAAAACCTCAACATTGAAAAACACCAACAAATTCAACAACAACCTCAACATTGAAAAGCACCAACAAACTCAACAACAACCTCAACATTGAAAAATAACAACAACCTCAACATTGAAAAACACCAACAAATTCAACAACAACCTCAACATTGAAAAACACCAACAAATTCAACAACAAACTCAAGATTGAAAAACACCCACAAATTCAACAACCTCAACATTGAAAAACAACAACAACCTCATCATTGAAAAACACCAACAAATTCAACAACAACCTCAACATTGAAAAACACCAACAAATTCAACAACAACCTCAACATTGAAAAACACCAACAAATTCAACAACAACCTCAACATTGAAAAACACCAACAAATTCAACAGCAACCTCAACATTGAAAAACACCAACAACCTCAACATTGTAAAACACCAGCAAATTCAACAACAACCTCAACATTGAAAAACACCAACAACCTCAACATTGAAAAACACCAACAAATTCAACAACAACCTCAACATTGAAAAACAACAACAAACTCAACATTCAAAAACACCAACAAATTCAACAACAACGTCAACATTGAAAAACAACAACAACCTCAACATTGAAAAACACCAACAAATTCAACAACAACTTCAACATTGAAATACACCAGCAAATTCAACAACAACCTCAACATTGAAAAACTACAACCACCTCAACATTGAAAAACACCAACAAATTCAACAACTACCCAAACATTGAAAAACAACAACAAACTCAATATTGAAAAGCACCAACAAATTCAACAACAACCTCAACATTGAAAAACACCAACAAATTCAACAACAACCTCAGCATTGAAAAAGAACAACAAACTCAACATTGAAAAACACCAACATATTCAACAACAACCTCAACATTGAAAAACAACAACAACCTCAACATTGAAAAACACCAACAAAATCAACAAAAACTTCAACATTGAAAAACACCAACAAATTCAACGACAACCTCGAAATTGAAAAACACCAACAAATTCAACAACAACTTCAACATTGAAAAACACCAACAAATTCAACAACAACCTCGACGTTGAAAAACACCATCAAATTCAACAACAACCTCAACATTGAAAAACACCAACAACCTCAAAATTGATAAAACACCAACAAATTCAACAACAACCTCAGCATTTAAAAACAACAAAAACCTCAACATTGAAAAACACCAACAAATTCAACAACAACCTCAACATTGAAAAACACCAACAAACTGAACAACAACCTCAACATTGAAAAACAACAACAACCTCAACATTGAAAAACACCAACAAATTCAACAACAACCTCAACATTGAAAAACACCAACAAAGTCAACAACAAACTCAAGATTGAAAAACACCAACAAATTCAACAACCTCAACATTGAAAAACAACAACAACCTCAACATTGAAAAACACCAACAAATTCAACAACAACCTCAACATTGAAAAACAACAACAACCTCAACATTGAAAAACACCATCAAATTCAACAACAACCTCAACATTGAAAAACAACACCAACCTCAACATTGAAAAACACCAACAAATTCAACAACAACCTCAACATTGAAAAACAACAACAAACTCAACATTGAAAAACACCAACAAATTCAACAACAACCTCAACATTGAAAAACAACAACAACCTCAACATTGAAAAACACCAACAAATTCAACAATAACCTCAACATTGAAAAACAACAACAACCAAACATTGAAAAACACCAACAAATTCACCAACAACTTCAACATTGAAAAGCACCAACAAATTCAACAACAACCTAAACATTGAAAAACACCAACAAATTCAACAACAACCTCAACATTGAAAAACAACAACAACCTCAACATTGAAAAACACCAACAAATTCAACAACAACCTCAACATTGAAAAACAACAACAACCTCAACATTGAAAAACACCAACAAATTCAACAAAAACCTCAACATTGAAAAACAACAACAACCTCAACATTGAAAAACACCAGCAAATTCAACAACAACTTCAACATTGAAAAACACCAACAAATTCAACAACAACCTCGAAATTGAAAAACCGCAACAAATACAACAACAACCTCAGCATTGAAAAACAACAAAAACCTCAACATTGAAAAACACCAACAAATTCAACAACAACCTCAACATTGAAAAACAACAACAACCTCAACATTGCAAAACACCAGCAAATTCAACAACAACCTCAACATTTAAAAACATCAACAAATTCAACAACAACCTCAACATTGAAAAACAACAACAATCTCAACATTGAAAAACACCAACAAATTCAACAACAACCTCAACATTGAAAAACAACAACAACCTCAACATTGCAAAACACCAGCAAATTCAACAACAACCTCAACATTTAAAAACATCAACAAATTCAACAACAACCTCAACATTGAAAAACAACAACAATCTCAACATGGAAAAACACCAACAAATTCAACAACAACCTCAACATTGAAAAACAACAACAACCTCAACATTGAAAAACACCAACAAATTCAACAACAACCTCGACATTGAAAAATACCCTCAAATTCAAAATCAACCTCAACATTGAACAACAC
Source organism: Isurus oxyrinchus (assembly GCA_026770705.1). Lineage (NCBI taxonomy): Eukaryota > Metazoa > Chordata > Chondrichthyes > Lamniformes > Lamnidae > Isurus > Isurus oxyrinchus. Next base: position 42,974 of record JANJGN010000318.1, read on the forward strand.
CAACAACCTCAAAATTGAAAAAAAACCAACAAATTCAACAACAACCTCAACATTGAAAAACAACAACAACCTCAACATTGAAAAACACCAACAAATTCAACAACAACCTCAACATTGAAAAACACCAACAAATTCAACAACAACCTCAACATTGAAAAACACCAACAAACTCAACAACAACCTCAACATTGAAAAATAACAACAACCTCAACATTGAAAAACACCAACAAATTCAACAACAACCTCAACATTGAAAAACACCAACAAATTCAACAAAAAACTCAAGATTGAAAAACACCCACAAATTCAACAACCTCAACATTGAAAAACAACAACAACCTCATCATTGAAAAACACCAACAAATTCAACAACAACCTCAACATTGAAAAACACCAACATATTCAACAACAACCTCAACATTGAAAAACAACAACAACCTCAACATTGAAAAACACCAACAAATTCAACAACAACCTCAACATTGAAAAACAACAACAACCTCAACATTGAAAAACACCAACAAATTCAACAACAACCTCAACATTGAAAAACAACAACAAACTCAACATTGAAAAACACCAACAAATTCAACAACAACCTCAACATTGTAAAACAACAACAACCTCAACATTGAAAAACACCAACAAATTCAACAATAACCTCAACATTGAAAAACAACAATAACCTCAACATTGAAAAACACAAACAAATTCAACAACAACCTCGAAATTGAAAAACACCAACAAATTCAACAACAACCTCAACATTGAAAAACAACAACAACCTCAACATTGAAAAACACCAACAAATTCAACAACAACCTCAACATTGAAAAACAACAACAACCTCAACATTGAAAAACACCAACAAATTCAACAACAACCTCAACATTGAAAAACAACAACAACCTCAACATTGAAAAACACCAACAAATTCAACAACAACCTCAACATAGAAAAACACCAACAAATTCAACAACAACCTCAGCATTGAAAAACAACAACAACCTCAACATTGAAAAACACCAACAAATTCAACAACAACCGCAGCGTTGAAAAACAACAACAACCTCAACATTGAAAAACACCAACAAATTCAACAACAACCTCAACATTGAAAAACACCAACAACCTCAACATTGAAAAACACCAACAAATTCAACAACAACCTCAACATTGAAAAACAACAACAAACTCAACATTGAAAAACACCAACAAATTCAACAACAACCTCAACATTGAAAAACAACAACAACCTCAACATTGAAAAACACCAACAAATTCAACAACAACTTCAACATTGAAATACACCAACAAATTCAACAACAACCTCAACATTGAAAAACTACAACAACCTCAACATTGAAAAACACCAACATATTCAACAACAACCTCAACATTGAAAAACAACAACAACCTCAACTTTGAAAAACACCAACAAAATCAACAAAAACTTCAACATTGAAAAACACCAACAAATTCAACGACAACCTCGAAATTGAAAAACACCAACAAATTCAACAACAACTTCAACATTGAAAAACACCAACAAATTCAACAACAACCTCGACGTTGAAAAACACCATCAAATTCAACAACAACCTCAACATTGAAAAACACCAACAACCTCAAAATTGATAAAACACCAACAAATTCAACAACAACCTCAACATTTAAAAACAACAAAAACCTCAACATTGAAAAACACCAACAAATTCAACAACAACCTCCACATTGAAAAACACCAACAAATTCAAAAACAACCTCAACATTGAAAAACACCAACAAACTGAACAACAACCTCAACATTGAAAAACAACAACAACCTCAACATTGAAAAACACCAACAAATTCAACAACAACCTCAACATTGAAAAACACCAACAAAGTCAACAACAAACTCAAGATTGAAAAACACCAACAAATTCAACAACCTCAACATTGAAAAACAACAACAACCTCAACATTGAAAAACACCAACAAATTCAACAACAACCTCAACATTGAAAAACAACAACAACCTCAACATTGAAAAACACCAACAAATTCAACAACAACCTCAACATTGAAAAACAACACCAACCTCAACATTGAAAAACACCAACAAATTCAACAACAACCTCAACATTGAAAAACAACAACAAACTCAACATTGAAAAACACCAACAAATTCAACAACAACCTCAACATTGAAAAACAACAACAACCTCAACATTGAAAAACACCAACAAATTCAACAATAACCTCAACATTGAAAAACAACAACAACCAAACATTGAAAAACACCAACAAATTCACCAACAACTTCAACATTGAAAAACACCAACAAAATCAACAACAACCTAAACATTGAAAAACACCAACAAATTCAACAAGAACCTCAACATTGAAAAACAGCAACAACCTCAACATTGAAAAACACCAACAAATTCAACAACAACCTCAACATTGAAAAACAACAACAACCTCAACATTGAAAAACACCAACAAATTCAACAAAAACCTCAACATTGAAAAACAACAACAACCTCAACATTGAAAAACACCAGCAAATTCAACAACAACTTCAACATTGAAAAACACCAACAAATTCAACAACAACCTCGAAATTGAAAAACCGCAACAAATACAACAACAACCTCAGCATTGAAAAACAACAACAACCTCGAAATTGAAAAACCGCAACAAATACAACAACAACCTCAGCATTGAAAAACAACAAAAACCTCAACATTGAAAAACACCAGCAAATTCAACAACAACCTCAACATTTAAAAACATCAACAAATTCAACAACAACCTCAACATTGAAAAACAACAACAATCTCAACATTGAAAAACACCAACAAATTCAACAACAACCTCGACATTGAAAAACACCCTCAAATTCAAAATCAACCTCAACATTGAACAACACCAACAACCTCAAAATTGAAAAAAAACCAACAAATTCAACAACAACCTCAACATTGAAAAACAACAACAACCTCAACATTGAAAAACACCAACAAATTCAACAACAACCTCAACATTGAAAAACACCAACAAATTCAACAACAACCTCAACATTGAAAAACACCAACAAACTCAACAACAACCTCAACATTGAAAAATAACAACAACCTCAACATTGAAAAACACCAACAAATTCAACAACAACCTCAACATTGAAAAACACCAACAAATTCAACAACAAACTCAAGATTGAAAAACACCCACAAATTCAACAACCTCAACATTGAAAAACAACAACAACCTCATCATTGAAAAACACCAACAAATTCAACAACAACCTCAACATTGAAAAACACCAACAAATTCAACAACAACCTCAACATTGAAAAACAACAACAACCTCAACATTGAAAAACACCAACAAATTCAACAACAACCTCAACATTGAAAAACAACAACAACCTCAACATTGAAAAACACCAACAAATTCAACAACAACCTCAACATTGAAAAACAACAACAAACTCAACATTGAAAAACACCAACAAATTCAACAACAACCTCAACATTGAAAAACAACAACAACCTCAACATTGAAAAACACCAACAAATTCAACAATAACCTCAACATTGAAAAACAACAATAACCTCAACATTGAAAAACACAAACAAATTCAACAACAACCTCGAAATTGAAAAACACCAACAAATTCAACAACAACCTCAACATTGAAAAACAACAACAACCTCAACATTGAAAAACACCAACAAATTCAACATACAACCTCAACATTGAAAAACAACAACAACCTCAACATTGAAAAACACCAACAAATTCAACAACAACCTAAACATTGAAAAACACCAACAAATTCAAAAAAGACCGCAGCGTTGAAAAACAACAACAACCTCAACATTGAAAAACACCAACAAATTCAACAACAACCTCAACATTGAAAAACAACAACAACCTCAACATTGAAAAACACCAACAAATTCAACAACAACTTCAACATTGAAAAACACCAACAAATTCTACAACCTCGAAATTGAAAAACACCAACAAATTCAACAACAACCTCAACATTGAAAAACATCAAAAACCTCAACATTGAAAAACACCAACAAATTCAACAACAACCTCAACATTGAAAAACAACAACAACCTCAACATTGCAAAACACCAGCAAATTCAACAACAACCTCAACATTGAAAAACACCAACAAATTCAAAAACAACCTCGAAATTGAAAAACCCCAACAAATACAACAACAACCTCAACATTGAAAAACAACAAAAACCTCAACATTGAAAAACACCAACAAATTCAACAACAACCTCAACATTGAAAAACAACAACAACCTCAACATTGCAAAACACCAGCAAATTCAACAACAACCTCAACATTTAAAAACATCAACAAATTCAACAACAACCTCAACATTGAAAAACAACAACAATCTCAACATTGAAAAACACCAACAAATTCAACAACAACCTCAACATTGAAAAACAACAACAACCTCAACATTGAAAAACACCAACAAATTCAACAACAACCTCGACATTGAAAAACACCCTCAAATTCAAAATCAACCTCAACATTGAACAACACCAGCAACCTCAAAATTGAAAAAACACCAACAAATTCAACAACAACCTCAACATTGAAAAAGAACAACAACCTCAACATTGAAAAACACCAACAAATTCAACAACAACCTCAACATTGAAAAACACCAACAAATTCAACAACAACCTCAACATTGAAAAACACCAACAAACTCAACAACAACCTCAACATTGAAAAATAACAACAACCTCAACATTGAAAAACACCAACAAATTCAACAACAACCTCAACATTGAAAAACACCAACAAATTCAACAACAAACTCAAGATTGAAAAACACCAACAAATTCAACAACCTCAACATTGAAAAACAACCACAACCTCATCATTGAAAAACACCAACAAATTCAACAACAACCTCAACATTGAAAACACCAACAAATTCAACAACAACCTCAACATTGAAAAACAACAACAACCTCAACATTGAAAAACACCAACAAATTCAACAACAACCTCAACATTGAAAATCAACAACAAACTCAACATTGAAAAACACCAACAAATTCAACAACAACCTCAACATTGAAAAACAACAACACCCTCAACATTGAAAAACACCAACAAATTCAATGACAACCGCAGCGTTGAAAAACAACAACAACCTCAACATTGAAAAACATCAACAAATTCAACAACAACCTCAACATTGAAAAACAACAACAACCTCAACATTGAAAAACACCAACAAATTCAACAACAACTTCAACATTGAAAAACACCAACAAATTCTACAACCTCGAAATTGAAAAACACCATCAAATTCAACAACAACCTCAACATTGAAAAACAACAACAACCTCAACATTGAAAAACACCAACAAATTCAACAACAACCTCAAAATTGAAAAACAACAACAACCTCAACATTGAAAAACACCAACAAATTCAACAACAACCTCAACATTGAAAAACAACAACAAACTAAACATTGAAAAACACCATCAAATTCAACAACAACCTCAACATTGAAAAACACCAACAAATTCAACAACAACCTCAACATTGAAAAACACTAACAAATTCAACAACAACCTCGAAATTGAAAAACACCAACAAATTCAACGACAAACTCAACTTTGAAAAACACCAACAAATTCAACAACAACCTCAACATTGAAAAACAACAACAACCTCAACATTGAAAAACACCAACAAATTCAACAACAATCTCAAAATTGAAAAGGACCAAGAAATTCAACAACAACCTCAACATTGAAAAACAACAACAACCTCAACATTGAAAAACACCAACAAATTCAACAACAACCTCAAAATGAAAAACAACAACAACCTCAACATTGAAAAACACCAACAAATTCAACAACAACCTCAACATTGAAAAACAACAACAACCTCAACATTGAAAAACACCAACAAATTCAACAACAACCTCAACATTGAAAAACACCAACAAATTCAACAACAACCTCAACTTTGAAAAACAACAACAACCTAAACATTGAAAAACACCAAGAAATTCAACAACAACCTCAACATTGAAAAACAACAACAACCTCAACATTGAAAAACACCAACAAATTCAACAACAACCTCAACATTGAAAAACACCAACAAATTCAACAACAACCTCAGCATTGGAAAACAACAACAACCTCAACATTGAAAAACACCAACAAATTCAACAACAACCTCAACATTGAAAAACAACAACAACCTAAACATTGAAAAACACCAACAAATTCAACACCAACCTCAACATTGAAAAACAACAACAACCTCAACATTGAAAAACACCAACAAATTCAAAAACAACCTCAACATTGAAAAACACCAACAAATTCAACAACAACCTCAGCATTGAAAAACAACAACAACCTCAACATTGAAAAACACCAACAAATTCAACAACAACCTCAACATTGAAAAACAACAACAACCTAAACATTGAAAAACACCAACAAATTCAACAACAACTTCAACATTGAAAAACACCCTCAAATTCAAAATCAACCTCAACATTGAACAACACCAGCAACCTCAAAATTGAAAAAACACCAACAAATTCAACAACAACCTCAACATTGAAAAAGAACAACAACCTCAACATTGAAAAACACCAACAAATTCAACAACAACCTCAACATTGAAAAACACCAACAAATTCAACAACAACCTCAACATTGAAAAACACCAACAAACTCAACAACAACCTCAACATTGAAAAATAACAACAACCTCAACATTGAAAAACACCAACAAATTCAACAACAACCTCAACATTGAAAAACACCAACAAATTCAACAACAAACTCAAGATTGAAAAACACCAACAAATTCAACAACCTCAACATTGAAAAACAACCACAACCTCATCATTGAAAAACACCAACAAATTCAACAACAACCTCAACATTGAAAACACCAACAAATTCAACAACAACCTCAACATTGAAAAACAACAACAACCTCAACATTGAAAAACACCAACAAATTCAACAACAACCTCAACATTGAAAATCAACAACAAACTCAACATTGAAAAACACCAACAAATTCAACAACAACCTCAACATTGAAAAACAACAACACCCTCAACATTGAAAAACACCAACAAATTCAATGACAACCGCAGCGTTGAAAAACAACAACAACCTCAACATTGAAAAACATCAACAAATTCAACAACAACCTCAACATTGAAAAACAACAACAACCTCAACATTGAAAAACACCAACAAATTCAACAACAACTTCAACATTGAAAAACACCAACAAATTCTACAACCTCGAAATTGAAAAACACCATCAAATTCAACAACAACCTCAACATTGAAAAACAACAACAACCTCAACATTGAAAAACACCAACAAATTCAACAACAACCTCAAAATTGAAAAACAACAACAACCTCAACATTGAAAAACACCAACAAATTCAACAACAACCTCAACATTGAAAAACAACAACAAACTAAACATTGAAAAACACCATCAAATTCAACAACAACCTCAACATTGAAAAACACCAACAAATTCAACAACAACCTCAACATTGAAAAACACTAACAAATTCAACAACAACCTCGAAATTGAAAAACACCAACAAATTCAACGACAAACTCAACTTTGAAAAACACCAACAAATTCAACAACAACCTCAACATTGAAAAACAACAACAACCTCAACATTGAAAAACACCAACAAATTCAACAACAATCTCAAAATTGAAAAGGACCAAGAAATTCAACAACAACCTCAACATTGAAAAACAACAACAACCTCAACATTGAAAAACACCAACAAATTCAACAACAACCTCAAAATGAAAAACAACAACAACCTCAACATTGAAAAACACCAACAAATTCAACAACAACCTCAACATTGAAAAACAACAACAACCTCAACATTGAAAAACACCAACAAATTCAACAACAACCTCAACATTGAAAAACACCAACAAATTCAACAACAACCTCAACTTTGAAAAACAACAACAACCTAAACATTGAAAAACACCAAGAAATTCAACAACAACCTCAACATTGAAAAACAACAACAACCTCAACATTGAAAAACACCAACAAATTCAACAACAACCTCAACATTGAAAAACACCAACAAATTCAACAACAACCTCAGCATTGGAAAACAACAACAACCTCAACATTGAAAAACACCAACAAATTCAACAACAACCTCAACATTGAAAAACAACAACAACCTAAACATTGAAAAACACCAACAAATTCAACACCAACCTCAACATTGAAAAACAACAACAACCTCAACATTGAAAAACACCAACAAATTCAAAAACAACCTCAACATTGAAAAACACCAACAAATTCAACAACAACCTCAGCATTGAAAAACAACAACAACCTCAACATTGAAAAACACCAACAAATTCAACAACAACCTCAACATTGAAAAACAACAACAACCTAAACATTGAAAAACACCAACAAATTCAACAACAACTTCAACATTGAAAAACACCAACAAATTCAACAACAACCTCGAAATTGAAAAACACCAACAAATACAACAACAACATCAACATTGAAAAACAACAACAACCTCAACATTCAAAAACACCAACAAATTCAACAACAACCTCAACATTGAAAAACAACAACAACCTCAACATTGCAAAACACCAGCAAATTCAACAACAACCTAAACATTTAAAAACACCAACAATATCAACAACAAACTCAACATTGAAAAACAGCAACAATCTCAACATTGAAAAACACCAACAGATTCAACAACAACCTCAACATTGAAAAACAACAACAACCTCAACATTGAAAAACACCAACAAATTCAACAACAACCTCGACATTGAAAAACACCCTCAAATTCAAAATCAACCTCAACATTGAAAAAAACCAACAACCTCAAAATTGAAAAAACACCAACAAATTCAACAACAACCTCAACATTTAAAAACAACAACAACCTCAACATTAAAAAACACCAACAAATTCAACAACAACCTCAACATTGAAAAACACCAACAAATTCAACAACAACCTCAACATTGAAAAACACCAACAAACTCACCAACAACCTCAACATTGAAAAATAACAACAACCTCAACATTGAAAACACCAACAAATTCAACAACAACCTCAACATTGAAAAACACCAACAAATTCAACAACAACCTCAACATTGAAAAACACCAACAAATTCAACAACAACCTCAACATTGAAAAACAACAACAACCTAAACATTGAAAAACACCAACAAATTCAACAACAACCTCAACATTGAAAAACAACAACAACCTCAACATTGAAAAACACCAACAAATTCAACAACAACCTCAACATTGAAAAACACCAACAAATTCAACAACAACCTCAGCATTGAAAAACAACAACAACCTCAACATTGAAAAACACCAACAAATTCAACAACAACCTCAACATTGAAAAACAACAACAACCTCAACATTGAAAAACACCAACAAATTCAACAACAACTTCAACATTGAAAAACGCCAACAAATTCAACAACAACCTCGAAATTGAAAAACACCAACAAATACAACAACAACCTCAACATTGAAAAACAACAACAACCTCAACATTGAAAAACACCAACAAATTCAACAACAACCTCAACATTGAAAAACAACAACAACCTCAACATTGAAAAACACCAACAAATTCAACAACAACCTCAAAATTGAAAAACAACAACAACCTCAACATTGAAAAACACCAACAAATTCAACAACAACCTCAACATTGAAAAACAACAACAAACTAAACATTGAAAAACACCAACAAATTCAACAACAACCTCAACATTGAAAAACAACAACAACCTCAACATTGAAAAACACCAACAAATTCAACAACAACCTCAACATTGAAAAACACTGACAAATTCAACAACAACCTCGAAATTGAAAAACATCAACAAATTCAACGACAAACTCAACATTGAAAAACACCAACAAATTCAACAACAACCTCAACATTGAAAAACAACAACAACCTCAACATTGAAAAACACCAATAAATTCAACAACAATCTCAAAATTGAAAAGCACCAACAAATTCAACAACAACCTCAACATTGAAAAACAACAACAACCTCAACATTGAAAAACACCAACAAATTCAACAACAACCTCAAAATGAAAAACAACAACAACCTCAACATTGAAAAACACCAACAAATTTAACAACAACCTCAACATTGAAAAACAACAACAACCTCAACATTGAAAAACACCTACAAATACAACAACAACCTCAACATTGAAAAACACCAACAAATTCAACAACAACCTCAACTTTGAAAAACAACAACAACCTAAACATTGAAAAACACCCAGAAATTCAACAACAACCTCAACATTGAAAAACAACAACAACCTCAACATTGAAAAACACCAACAAATTCAACAACAACCTCAACATTGAAAAACACCAACAAATTCAACAACAACCTCAGCATTGAAAAACAACAACAACCTCAACATTGAAAAACACCAGCAAATTCAACAACAACCTCAACATTGAAAAACAACAACAACCTAAACATTGAAAAATACCAACAAATTCAACACCAACCTCAACATTGAAAAACAACAACAACCTCAACATTGAAAAACAACAACAAATTCAAAAACAACCTCAACATTGAAAAACACCAACAAATTCAACAACAACCTCAGCATTGAAAAACAACAACAACCTCAACATTGAAAAACACCAACAAATTCAACAACAACCTCAACATTGAAAAACAACAACAACCTAAACATTGAAAAACACCAACAAATTCAACAACAACTTCAACATTGAAAAACACCTACAAATTCAACAACAACCTCGAAATTGAAAAACACCAACAAATACAACAACAACCTCAACATTGAAAAACAACAACAACCTCAACATTCAAAAACACCAACAAATTCAACAACAACCTCAACATTGAAAAACAACAACAACCTCAACATTGCAAAACACCAGCAAATTCAACAACAACCTCAACATTTAAAAACACCAACAAATTCAACAACAAACTCAACATTGAAAAACAGCAACAATCTCAACATTGAAAAACACCAACAAATTCAACAACAACCTCAACATTGAAAAACAACAACAACCTCAACATTGAAAAACACCAACAAATTCAACAACAACCTCGACATTGAAAAACACCCTCAAATTCAAAATCAACCTCAACATTGAAAAAAACCAACAACCTCAAAATTGAAAAAACACCAACAAATTCAACAACAACCTCAACATTTAAAAACAACAACAACCTCAACATTGAAAAACACCAACAAATTCAACAACAACCTCAGCATTGAAAAACAACAACAACCTCAACATTGAAAAACACCAACAAATTCAACAACAACCTCAACATTGAAAAACACCAACAAATTCAACAACAACCTCAACATTGAAAAACACCAACGAACTCACCAACAACCTCAACATTGAAAAATAACAACAACCTCAACATTGAAAACACCAACAAATTCAACAACAACCTCAACATTGAAAAACACCAACAAATTCAACAACAACCTCAACATTGAAAAACACCAACAAATTCAACAACAACCTCAACATTGAAAAACAACAACAACCTAAACATTGAAAAACACCAACAAATTCAACAACAACCTCAACATTGAAAAACAACAACAACCTCAACATTGAAAAACACCAACAAATTCAACAACAACCTCAACATTGAAAAACACCAACAAATTCAACAACAACCTCAGCATTGAAAAACAACAACAACCTCAACATTGAAAAACACCAACAAATTCAACAACAACCTCAACATTGAAAAACAACAACAACCTCAACATTGAAAAACACCAACAAATTCAACAACAACTTCAACATTGAAAAACGCCAACAAATTCAACAACAACCTCGAAATTGAAAAACACCAACAAATACAACAACAACCTCAACATTGAAAAACAACAACAAACTCAACATTGAAAAACACCAACAAATTCAACAACAACCTCAACATTGAAAAACAACAACAACCTCAACATTGAAAAACACCAACAAATTCAACAACAACCTCAAAATTGAAAAACAACAACAACCTCAACATTGAAAAACACCAACAAATTCAACAACAACCTCAACATTGAAAAACAACAACAAACTAAACATTGAAAAACACCAACAAATTCAACAACAACCTCAACATTGAAAAACAACAACAACCTCAACATTGAAAAACACCAACAATTTCAACAACAACCTCAACATTGAAAAACACTGACAAATTCAACAACAACCTCGAAATTGAAAAACATCAACAAATTCAACGACAAACTCAACATTGAAAAACACCAACAAATTCAACAACAACCTCAACATTGAAAAACAACAACAACCTCAACATTGAAAAACACCAACAAATTCAACAACAATCTCAAAATTGAAAAGCACCAACAAATTCAACAACAACCTCAACATTGAAAAACAACAACAACCTCAACATTGAAAAACACCAACAAATTCAACAACAACCTCAAAATGAAAAACAACAACAACCTCAACATTGAAAAACACCAACAAATTTAACAACAACCTCAACATTGAAAAACAACAACAACCTCAACATTGAAAAACACCTACAAATACAACAACAACCTCAACATTGAAAAACACCAACAAATTCAACAACAACCTCAACTTTGAAAAACAACAACAACCTAAACATTGAAAAACACCCAGAAATTCAACAACAACCTCAACATTGAAAAACAACAACAACCTCAACATTGAAAAACACCAACAAATTCAACAACAACCTCAACATTGAAAAACACCAACAAATTCAACAACAACCTCAGCATTGAAAAACAACAACAACCTCAACATTGAAAAACACCAGCAAATTCAACAACAACCTCAACATTGAAAAACAACAACAACCTAAACATTGAAAAATACCAACAAATTCAACACCAACCTCAACATTGAAAAACAACAACAACCTCAACATTGAAAAACAACAACAAATTCAAAAACAACCTCAACATTGAAAAACACCAACAAATTCAACAACAACCTCAGCATTGAAAAACAACAACAACCTCAACATTGAAAAACACCAACAAATTCAACAACAACCTCAACATTGAAAAACAACAACAACCTAAACATTGAAAAACACCAACAAATTCAACAACAACTTCAACATTGAAAAACACCTACAAATTCAACAACAACCTCGAAATTGAAAAACACCAACAAATACAACAACAACCTCAACATTGAAAAACAACAACAACCTCAACATTCAAAAACACCAACAAATTCAACAACAACCTCAACATTGAAAAACAACAACAACCTCAACATTGCAAAACACCAGCAAATTCAACAACAACCTCAACATTTAAAAACACCAACAAATTCAACAACAAACTCAACATTGAAAAACAGCAACAATCTCAACATTGAAAAACACCAACAAATTCAACAACAACCTCAACATTGAAAAACAGCAACAACCTCAACATTGAAAAACACCAACAAATTCAACAACAACCTCGACATTGAAAAACACCCTCAAATTCAAAATCAACCTCAACATTGAAAAAAACCAACAACCTCAAAATTGAAAAAACACCAACAAATTCAACAACAACCTCAACATTTAAAAACAACAACAACCTCAACATTGAAAAACACCAACAAATTCAACAACAACCTCAACATTGAAAAACACCAACAAATTCAACAACAACCTCAACATTGAAAAACACCAACAAACTCAACAACAACCTCAACATTGAAAAATAACAACAACCTCAACATTGAAAAACACCAACAAATTCAACAACAACCTCAACATTGAAAAACACCAACAAATTCAACAACAACAATCTCAACATTGAAAAACAACAACAACCTAAACATTGAAAAACACCAACAAATTCAACAACAACCTCAACATTGAAAAACAACAACAACCTCAACATTGAAAAACACCAACAAATTCAACAACAACCTCAACATTGAAAAACACCAACAAATTCAACAACAACCTCAGCATTGAAAAACAACAACAACCTCAACATTGAAAAACACCAACAAATTCAACAACAACCTCAACATTGAAAAACAACAACAACCTCAACATTGAAAAACACCAACAAATTCAACAACAACTTCAACATTGAAAAACGCCAACAAATTCAACAACAACCTCGAAATTGAAAAACACCAACAAATACAACAACAACCTCAACATTGAAAAACAACAACAACCTCAACATTGAAAAACACCAACAAATTCAACAACAACCTCAACATTGAAAAACAACAACAACCTCAAGATTGCAAAACACCAGCAAATTCAACAACAGCCTCAACATTTAAAAGCACCAACAAATTCAACAACAACCTCAACATTGAAAAACAACAACAATCTCAACATTGAAAAACACCAACAAATTCAACAACAACCTCAACATTGAAAAACAACAACAACCTCAACATTGAAAAACACCAACAAATTCAACAACAACCTCGGCATTGAAAAAGACCCTCAAATTCAAAATCAACCTGAACATTGAACAACACCAACAACCTGAAAATTGAAAAAACACCAACAAATTCAACAACAACCTCAACATTGAAAAACAACAACAAACTAAACATTGAAAAACACCAACAAATTCAACAACAACCTCAACATTGAAAAACAACAACAACCTCAACATTGAAAAACACCAACAATTTCAACAACAACCTCAACATTGAAAAACACTGACAAATTCAACAACAACCTCGAAATTGAAAAACATCAACAAATTCAACGACAAACTCAACATTGAAAAACACCAACAAATTCAACAACAACCTCAACATTGAAAAACAACAACAACCTCAACATTGAAAAACACCAACAAATTCAACAACAATCTCAAAATTGAAAAGCACCAACAAATTCAACAACAACCTCAACATTGAAAAACAACAACAACCTCAACATTGAAAAACACCAACAAATTCAACAACAACCTCAAAATGAAAAACAACAACAACCTCAACATTGAAAAACACCAACAAATTTAACAACAACCTCAACATTGAAAAACAACAACAACCTCAACATTGAAAAACACCTACAAATACAACAACAACCTCAACATTGAAAAACACCAACAAATTCAACAACAACCTCAACTTTGAAAAACAACAACAACCTAAACATTGAAAAACACCCAGAAATTCAACAACAACCTCAACATTGAAAAACAACAACAACCTCAACATTGAAAAACACCAACAAATTCAACAACAACCTCAACATTGAAAAACACCAACAAATTCAACAACAACCTCAGCATTGAAAAACAACAACAACCTCAACATTGAAAAACACCAGCAAATTCAACAACAACCTCAACATTGAAAAACAACAACAACCTAAACATTGAAAAATACCAACAAATTCAACACCAACCTCAACATTGAAAAACAACAACAACCTCAACATTGAAAAACAACAACAAATTCAAAAACAACCTCAACATTGAAAAACACCAACAAATTCAACAACAACCTCAGCATTGAAAAACAACAACAACCTCAACATTGAAAAACACCAACAAATTCAACAACAACCTCAACATTGAAAAACAACAACAACCTAAACATTGAAAAACACCAACAAATTCAACAACAACTTCAACATTGAAAAACACCTACAAATTCAACAACAACCTCGAAATTGAAAAACACCAACAAATACAACAACAACCTCAACATTGAAAAACAACAACAACCTCAACATTCAAAAACACCAACAAATTCAACAACAACCTCAACATTGAAAAACAACAACAACCTCAACATTGCAAAACACCAGCAAATTCAACAACAACCTCAACATTTAAAAACACCAACAAATTCAACAACAAACTCAACATTGAAAAACAGCAACAATCTCAACATTGAAAAACACCAACAAATTCAACAACAACCTCAACATTGAAAAACAACAACAACCTCAACATTGAAAAACACCAACAAATTCAACAACAACCTCGACATTGAAAAACACCCTCAAATTCAAAATCAACCTCAACATTGAAAAAAACCAACAACCTCAAAATTGAAAAAACACCAACAAATTCAACAACAACCTCAACATTTAAAAACAACAACAACCTCAACATTGAAAAACACCAACAAATTCAACAACAACCTCAACATTGAAAAACACCAACAAATTCAACAACAACCTCAACATTGAAAAACACCAACAAACTCAACAACAACCTCAACATTGAAAAATAACAACAACCTCAACATTGAAAAACACCAACAAATTCAACAACAACCTCAACATTGAAAAACACCAACAAATTCAACAACAACAATCTCAACATTGAAAAACAACAACAACCTAAACATTGAAAAACACTAACAAATTCAACAACAACCTCAACATTGAAAAACAACAACAACCTCAACATTGAAAAACACCAACAAATTCAACAACAACCTCAACATTGAAAAACACCAACAAATTCAACAACAACCTCAGCATTGAAAAACAACAACAACCTCAACATTGAAAAACACCAACAAATTCAACAACAACCTCAACATTGAAAAACAACAACAACCTCAACATTGAAAAACACCAACAAATTCAACAACAACTTCAACATTGAAAAACGCCAACAAATTCAACAACAACCTCGAAATTGAAAAACACCAACAAATACAACAACAACCTCAACATTGAAAAACAACAACAACCTCAACATTGAAAAACACCAACAAATTCAACAACAACCTCAACATTGAAAAACAACAACAACCTCAAGATTGCAAAACACCAGCAAATTCAACAACAGCCTCAACATTTAAAAGCACCAACAAATTCAACAACAACCTCAACATTGAAAAACAACAACAATCTCAACATTGAAAAACACCAACAAATTCAACAACAACCTCAACATTGAAAAACAACAACAACCTCAACATTGAAAAACACCAACAAATTCAACAACAACCTCGGCATTGAAAAAGACCCTCAAATTCAAAATCAACCTGAACATTGAACAACACCAACAACCTGAAAATTGAAAAAACACCAACAAATTCAACAACAACCTCAACATTTAAAAACAACAACAACCTCAACATTAAAAAACACCAACAAATTCAACAACAACCTCAACATTGAAAAACACCAACAAATTGAACAACAACCTCAACATTGAAAAACACCAACAAACTCAACAACAACCACAACATTGAAAAATAACAACAACCTCAACATTGAAAAACACCAACAAATTCAACAACAACCTCAACATTGAAAAACAACAACAACCTCAACATTGAAAAACACCAACAAATTCAACAACAACCTCAACATTGAAAAACAACAATAAACTCAACATTGAAAAACACCAACAAATTCAACAACAACCTCAACATTGAAAAACAACAACAACCTCAACATTGAAAAACACCAACAAATTCAACAACAACTTCAACATTGAAAAACACCAACAAATTCAACAACAACCTCAACATTGAAAAACTACAACAACCCCAACATTGAAAAACACCAACAAATTCAACAACTACCCAAACATTGAAAAACAAC
Organism: Isurus oxyrinchus; assembly: GCA_026770705.1. Classification (NCBI taxonomy): domain Eukaryota; kingdom Metazoa; phylum Chordata; class Chondrichthyes; order Lamniformes; family Lamnidae; genus Isurus; species Isurus oxyrinchus. The sequence goes on from JANJGN010000318.1 coordinate 60,701, forward strand.
CACAACCTCAACATTGAAAAACACCAACAAATTCAACAACCTCAACATTGAAAAACACCAACAAATTCAACAACAACCTCAACATTGAAAAACAACAACAACCTCAACATTGAAAAACACCAACAAATTCAACAACAACCTCAAAATGAAAAACAACAACAACCTCAACATTGAAAAACACCAACAAATTCAACAACAACCTCAACATTGAAAAACACCTACAAATACAACAACAACCTCAACATTGAAAAACACCAACAAATTCAACAACAACCTCAACTTTGAAAAACTACAACAACCTAAACATTGAAAAACACCAAGAAATTCAACAACAACCTCAACATTGAAAAACAACAACAACCTCGAAAGTGAAAAACACCAACAAATTCAACAACAACCTCAACATTGAAAAACACCAACAAATTCAACAACAACCTCAGCATTGAAAAACAACAACAACCTCAACATTGAAAAACACCAACAAATTCAACAACAACCTCAACATTGAAAAACAACAACAACCTAAACATTGAAAAACACCAACAAATTCAACACCAACCTCAACATTGAAAAACAACAACAACCTCAACATTGAAAAACACCAACAAAATCAAAGACAACCTCAACATTGAAAAACACCAAGAAATTCAACAACAACCTCAGCATTGAAAAACAACAACAACCTCAACATTGAAAAACACCAACAAATTCAACAACAACCTCAACATTGAAAAACAACAACAACCTAAACATTGAAAAACACCAACAAATTCAACAACAACTTCAACATTGAAAAACACCTACAAATTCAACAACAACCTCGAAATTGAAAAAAACCAACAAATACAACAAAAACCTCAACATTGAAAAACAACAACAACCTCAACATTCAAAAACACCAACAAATTCAACAACAACCTCAACATTGAAAAACAACGACAACCTCAACATTGCAAAACACCAGCAAATTCAACAACAACCTCAACATTTAAAAACACCAACAAATTGAACAACAAACTCAACATTGAAAAAAACCAGCAACCTCAAAATTGAAAAAACACCAACAAATTCAACAACAACCTCAACATTTAAAAACAACAACAACCTCAACATTGAAAAACACCAACAAATTCAACAACAACCTCAACATTGAAAAACACCAACAAATTCAACAACAACCTCAACATTGAAAAACACCAACAAACTCACCAACAACCTCAACATTGAAAAATAACAACAACCTCAACATTGAAAAACACCAACAAATTCAACAACAACCTCAACATTGAAAAACACCAACAAATTCAACAACAACAATCTCATCATTGAAAAACACCAACAAATTCAACAACAACCTCAACATTGAAAAACAACAACAACCTAAACATTGAAAAACACCAACAAATTCAACAACAACCTCAACATTGAAAAACAACAACAACCTCAACATTGAAAAACACCAACAAATTCAACAACAACCTCGAAATTGAAAAACACCAACAAATACAACAACAACCTCAACATTGAAATACAACAACAACCTCAACATTGAAAAACACCAACAAATTCAACAACAACCTCAACATTGAAAAACAACAACAACCTCAACATTGCAAAACACCAGCAAATTCAACAACAACCTCAACATTTAAAAGCACCAACAAATTCAACAACAACCTCAACATTGAAAAACAACAACAATCTCAACATTGAAAAACACCAACAAATTCAACAACAACCTCAACATTGAAAAACAACAACAACCTCAACATTGAAAAACACCAACAAATTCAACAACAACCTCGGCATTGAAAAAGACCCTCAAATTCAAAATCAACCTGAACATTGAACAACACCAACAACCTCAAAATTGAAAAAACACCAACAAATTCAACAACAACCTCAACATTTAAAAACAACAACAACCTCAACATTAAAAAACACCAACAAATTCAACAACAACCTCAACATTGAAAAACACCAACAAATTCAACAACAACCTCAACATTGAAAAACACCAACAAACTCAACAACAACCACAACATTGAAAAATAACAACAACCTCAACATTGAAAAACACCAACAAATTCAACAACAACCTCAACATTGAAAAACACCAACAAATTCAACAACAAACTCAAGATTGAAAAACACCCACAAATTCAACAACCTCAACATTGAAAAACAACAACAACCTCATCATTGAAAAACACCAACAAATTCAACAACAACCTCAACATTGAAAAACACCAACAAATTCAACAACAACCTCAACATTGAAAAACACCAACAACCTCAACGTTGAAAAACACCAACAAATTCAACAACAACCTCAACATTGAAAAACAACAACAACCTCAACATTGAAAAACACCAACAAATTCAACAACAACCTCAACATTGAAAAACAACAATAAACTCAACATTGAAAAACACCAACAAATTCAACAACAACCTCAACATTGAAAAACAACAACAACCTCAACATTGAAAAACACCAACAAATTCAACAACAACTTCAACATTGAAAAACACCAACAAATTCAACAACAACCTCAACATTGAAAAACTACAACAACCTCAACATTGAAAAACACCAACAAATTCAACAACTACCCAAACATTGAAAAACAACAACAACCTCAACATTGAAAAACACCAACAAATTCACCAACAACCTCAACATTGAAAAACACCAACAAATTCAACAACAACCTCAACATTGAAAAACAACAACAACCTCAACATTGAAAAACACCAACAAATTCAACAACAACCTCAAAATGAAAAACAACAACAACCTCAACATTGAAAAACACCAACAAATTCAACAACAACCTCAACATTGAAAAACAACAACAACCTCAACATTGAAAAACACCTACAAATACAACAACAACCTCAACATTGAAAAACACCAACAAATTCAACAACAACCTCAACTTTGAAAAACAACAACAACCTAAACATTGAAAAACACCAAGAAATTCAACAACAACCTCAACATTGAAAAACAACAACAACCTCAACATTGAAAAACAACAACAAATTCAACAACAACCTCAACATTGAAAAACACCAACAAATTCAACAACAACCTCAGCATTGAAAAACAACAACAACCTCAACATTGAAAAACACCAACAAATTCAACAACAACATCAACATTGAAAAACAACAACAACCTAAACATTGAAAAACACCAACAAATTCAACACCAACCTCAACATTGAAAAACAACAACAACCTCAACATTGAAAAACACCAACAAATTCAAAAACAACCTCAACATTGAAAAACACCAACAAATTCAACAACAACCTCAGAATTGAAAAACAACAACAACCTCAACATTGAAAAACACCAACAAATTCAACAACAACCTCAACATTGAAAAACAACAACAACCTAAACATTGAAAAACACCAACAAATTCAACAACAACTTCAACATTGAAAAACACCTACAAATTCAACAACAACCTCGAAATTGAAAAACACCAACAAATACAACAACAACCTCAACATTGAAAAACAACAACAACCTCAACATTCAAAAACACCAACAAATTCAACAACAACCTCAACATTGAAAAACAACAACAACCTCAACATTGCAAAACACCAGCAAATTCAACAACAACCTCAACATTTAAAAACACCAACAAATTCAACAACAAACTCAACATTGAAAAACAGCAACAATCTCAACATTGAAAAACACCAACAAATTCAACAACAACCTCAACATTGAAAAACAACAACAACCTCAACATTGAAAAACACCAACAAATTCAACAACAACCTCGACATTGAAAAACACCCTCAAATTCAAAATCAACCTCAACATTGAAAAAAACCAACAACCTCAAAATTGAAAAAACACCAACAAATTCAACAACAACCTCAACATTTAAAAACAACAACAACCTCAACATTGAAAAACACCAACAAATTCAACAACAACCTCAACATTGAAAAACACCAACAAATTCAACAACAACCTCAACATTGAAAAACACCAACAAACTCATCAACAACCTCAACATTGAAAAATAACAACAACCTCAACATTGAAAAACACCAACAAATTCAACAACAACCTCAGCATTGGAAAACAACAACAACCTCAACATTGAAATACACCAACAAATTCAACAACAACCTCAACATTGAAAAACAACAACAACCTAAACATTGAAAAACACCAACAAATTCAACACCAACCTCAACATTGAAAAACAACAACAACCTCAACATTGAAAAACACCAACAAATTCAAAAACAACCTCAACATTGAAAAACACCAACAAATTCAACAACAACCTCAGCATTGAAAAACAACAACAACCTCAACATTGAAAAACACCAACAAATTCAACAACAACCTCAACATTGAAAAACAACAACAACCTAAACATTGAAAAACACCAACAAATTCAACAACAACTTCAACATTGAAAAACACCAACAAATTCAACAACAACCTCGAAATTGAAAAACACCAACAAATACAACAACAACATCAACATTGAAAAACAACAACAACCTCAACATTCAAAAACACCAACAAATTCAACAACAACCTCAACATTGAAAAACAACAACAACCTCAACATTGCAAAACACCAGCAAATTCAACAACAACCTCAACATTTAAAAACACCAACAATATCAACAACAAACTCAACATTGAAAAACAGCAACAATCTCAACATTGAAAAACACCAACAGATTCAACAACAACCTCAACATTGAAAAACAACAACAACCTCAACATTGAAAAACACCAACAAATTCAACAACAACCTCGACATTGAAAAACACCCTCAAATTCAAAATCAACCTCAACATTGAAAAAAACCAACAACCTCAAAATTGAAAAAACACCAACAAATTCAACAACAACCTCAACATTTAAAAACAACAACAACCTCAACATTAAAAAACACCAACAAATTCAACAACAACCTCAACATTGAAAAACACCAACAAATTCAACAACAACCTCAACATTGAAAAACACCAACAAACTCACCAACAACCTCAACGTTGAAAAATAACAACAACCTCAACATTGAAAACACCAACAAATTCAACAACAACCTCAACATTGAAAAACACCAACAAATTCAACAACAACCTCCACATTGAAAAACACCAACAAATTCAACAACAACCTCAACATTGAAAAACAACAACAACCTAAACATTGAAAAACACCAACAAATTCAACAACAACCTCAACATTGAAAAACAACAACAACCTCAACATTGAAAAACACCAACAAATTCAACAACAACCTCAACATTGAAAAACACCAACAAATTCAACAACAACCTCAGCATTGAAAAACAACAACAACCTCAACATTGAAAAACACCAACAAATTCAACAACAACCTCAACATTGAAAAACAACAACAACCTCAACATTGAAAAACACCAACAAACTCAACAACAACTTCAACATTGAAAAACGCCAACAAATTCAACAACAACCTCGAAATTGAAAAACACCAACAAATACAACAACAACCTCAACATTGAAAAACAACAACAAACTCAACATTGAAAAACACCAACAAATTCAACAACAACCTCAACATTGAAAAACAACAACAACCTCAACATTGAAAAACACCAACAAATTCAACAACAACCTCAAAATTGAAAAACAACAACAACCTCAACATTGAAAAACACCAACAAATTCAACAACAACCTCAACATTGAAAAACAACAACAAACTAAACATTGAAAAACACCAACAAATTCAACAACAACCTCAACATTGAAAAACAACAACAACCTCAACATTGAAAAACACCAACAAATTCAACAACAACCTCAACATTGAAAAACACTGACAAATTCAACAACAACCTCGAAATTGAAAAACATCAACAAATTCAACGACAAACTCAACATTGAAAAACACCAACAAATTCAACAACAACCTCAACATTGAAAAACAACAACAACCTCAACATTGAAAAACACCAACAAATTCAACAACAATCTCAAAATTGAAAAGCACCAACAAATTCAACAACAACCTCAACATTGAAAAACAACAACAACCTCAACATTGAAAAACACCAACAAATTCAACAACAACCTCAAAATGAAAAACAACAACAACCTCAACATTGAAAAACACCAACAAATTTAACAACAACCTCAACATTGAAAAACAACAACAACCTCAACATTGAAAAACACCTACAAATACAACAACAACCTCAACATTGAAAAACACCAACAAATTCAACAACAACCTCAACTTTGAAAAACAACAACAACCTAAACATTGAAAAACACCCAGAAATTCAACAACAACCTCAACATTGAAAAACAACAACAACCTCAACATTGAAAAACACCAACAAATTCAACAACAACCTCAACATTGAAAAACACCAACAAATTCAACAACAACCTCAGCATTGAAAAACAACAACAACCTCAACATTGAAAAACACCAGCAAATTCTACAACAACCTCAACATTGAAAAACAACAACAACCTAAACATTGAAAAATACCAACAAATTCAACACCAACCTCAACATTGAAAAACAACAACAACCTCAACATTGAAAAACAACAACAAATTCAAAAACAACCTCAACATTGAAAAACACCAACAAATTCAACAACAACCTCAGCATTGAAAAACAACAACAACCTCAACATTGAAAAACACCAACAAATTCAACAACAACCTCAACATTGAAAAACAACAACAACCTAAACATTGAAAAACACCAACAAATTCAACAACAACTTCAACATTGAAAAACACCTACAAATTCAACAACAACCTCGAAATTGAAAAACACCAACAAATACAACAACAACCTCAACATTGAAAAACAACAACAACCTCAACATTCAAAAACACCAACAAATTCAACAACAACCTCAACATTGAAAAACAACAACAACCTCAACATTGCAAAACACCAGCAAATTCAACAACAACCTCAACATTTAAAAACACCAACAAATTCAACAACAAACTCAACATTGAAAAACAGCAACAATCTCAACATTGAAAAACACCAACAAATTCAACAACAACCTCAACATTGAAAAACAACAACAACCTCAACATTGAAAAACACCAACAAATTCAACAACAACCTCGACATTGAAAAACACCCTCAAATTCAAAATCAACCTCAACATTGAAAAAAACCAACAACCTCAAAATTGAAAAAACACCAACAAATTCAACAACAACCTCAACATTTAAAAACAACAACAACCTCAACATTGAAAAACACCAACAAATTCAACAACAACCTCAACATTGAAAAACACCAACAAATTCAACAACAACCTCAACATTGAAAAACACCAACAAACTCAACAACAACCTCAACATTGAAAAATAACAACAACCTCAACATTGAAAAACACCAACAAATTCAACAACAACCTCAACATTGAAAAACACCAACAAATTCAACAACAACAATCTCAACATTGAAAAACAACAACAACCTAAACATTGAAAAACACCAACAAATTCAACAACAACCTCAACATTGAAAAACAACAACAACCTCAACATTGAAAAACACCAACAAATTCAACAACAACCTCAACATTGAAAAACACCAACAAATTCAACAACAACCTCAGCATTGAAAAACAACAACAACCTCAACATTGAAAAACACCAACAAATTCAACAACAACCACAACATTGAAAAACAACAACAACCTCAACATTGAAAAACACCAACAAATTCAACAACAACTTCAACATTGAAAAACGCCAACAAATTCAACAACAACCTCGAAATTGAAAAACACCAACAAATACAACAACAACCTCAACATTGAAAAACAACAACAACCTCAACATTGAAAAACACCAACAAATTCAACAACAACCTCAACATTGAAAAACAACAACAACCTCAAGATTGCAAAACACCAGCAAATTCAACAACAGCCTCAACATTTAAAAGCACCAACAAATTCAACAACAACCTCAACATTGAAAAACAACAACAATCTCAACATTGAAAAACACCAACAAATTCAACAACAACCTCAACATTGAAAAACAACAACAACCTCAACATTGAAATACACCAACAAATTCAACAACAACCTCGGCATTGAAAAAGACCCTCAAATTCAAAATCAACCTGAACATTGAACAACACCAACAACCTCAAAATTGAAAAAACACCAACAAATTCAACAACAACCTCAACATTTAAAAACAACAACAACCTCAACATTAAAAAACACCAACAAATTCAACAACAACCTCAACATTGAAAAACACCAACAAATTCAACAACAACCTCAACATTGAAAAACACCAACAAACTCAACAACAACCACAACATTGAAAAATAACAACAACCTCAACATTGAAAAACACCAACAAATTCAACAACAACCTCAACATTGAAAAACACCAACAAATTCAACAACAAACTCAAGATTGAAAAACACGCACAAATTCAACAACCTCAACATTGAAAAACAACAACAACCTCATCATTGAAAAACACCAACAAATTCAACAACAAGCTCAACATTGAAAAACACCAACAAATTCAACAACAACCTCAACATTGAAAAACACCAACAACCTCAACATTGAAAAACACCAACAAATTCAACAACAACCTCAACATTGAAAAACAACAACAACCTCAACATTGAAAAACACCAACAAATTCAACAACAACCTCAACATTGAAAAACAACAATAAACTCAACATTGAAAAACACCAACAAATTCAACAACAACCTCAACATTGAAAAACAACAACAACCTCAACATTGAAAAACACCAACAAATTCAACAACAACTTCAACATTGAAAAACACCAACAAATTCAACAACAACCTCAACATTGAAAAACTACAACAACCCCAACATTGAAAAACACCAACAAATTCAACAACTACCCAAACATTGAAAAACAACAACAACCTCAACATTGAAAAACACCAACAAATTCAACAACCTCAACATTGAAAAACACCAACAAATTCAACAACAACCTCAACATTGAAAAACAACAACAACCTCAACATTGAAAAACACCAACAAATTCAACAACAACCTCAAAATGAAAAACAACAACAACCTCAACATTGAAAAACACCAACAAATTCAACAACAACCTCAACATTGAAAAACAACAACAACCTCAACATTGAAAAACACCTACAAATACAACAACAACCTCAACATTGAAAAACACCAACAAATTCAACAACAACCTCAACTTTGAAAAACAACAACAACCTAAACATTGAAAAACACCAAGAAATTCAACAACAACCTCAACATTGAAAAACAACAACAACCTCGAAATTGAAAAACACCAACAAATTCAACAACAACCTCAACATTGAAAAACACCAACAAATTCAACAACAACCTCAGCATTGAAAAACAACAACAACCTCAACATTGAAAAACACCAACAAATTCAACAACAACCTCAACATTGAAAAACAACAACAACCTAAACATTGAAAAACACCAACAAATTCAACACCAACGTCAACATTGAAAAACAACAACAACCTCAACATTGAAAAACACCAACAAATTCAAAGACAACCTCAACATTGAAAAACACCAACAAATTCAACAACAACCTCAGCATTGAAAAACAACAACAACCTCAACATTGAAAAACACCAACAAATTCAACAACAACCTCAACATTGAAAAACAACAACAACCTAAACATTGAAAAACACCAACAAATTCAACAACAACTTCAACATTGAAAAACACCTACAAATTCAACAACAACCTCGAAATTGAAAAACACCAACAAATACAACAACAACCTCAACATTGAAAAACAACAACAACCTCAACATTCAAAAACACCAACAAATTCAACAACAACCTCAACATTGAAAAACAACGACAACCTCAACATTGCAAAACACCAGCAAATTCAACAACAACCTCAACATTTAAAAACACCAACAAATTGAACAACAAACTCAACATTGAAAAAAACCAGCAACCTCAAAATTGAAAAAACACCAACAAATTCAACAACAACCTCAACATTTAAAAACAACAACAACCTCAACATTGAAAAACACCAACAAATTCAACAACAACCTCAACATTGAAAAACACCAACAAATTCAACAACAACCTCAACATTGAAAAACACCAACAAACTCACCAACAACCTCAACATTGAAAAATAACAACAACCTCAACATTGAAAAACACCAACAAATTCAACAACAACCTCAACATTGAAAAACACCAACAAATTCAACAACAACAATCTCATCATTGAAAAACACCAACAAATTCAACAACAACCTCAACATTGAAAAACAACAACAACCTAAACATTGAAAAACACCAACAAATTCAACAACAACCTCAACATTGAAAAACAACAACAACCTCAACATTGAAAAACACCAACAAATTCAACAACAACCTCGAAATTGAAAAACACCAACAAATACAACAACAACCTCAACATTGAAAAACAACAACAACCTCAACATTGAAAAACACCAACAAATTCAACAACAACCTCAACATTGAAAAACAACAACAACCTCAACATTGCAAAACACCAGCAAATTCAACAACAACCTCAACATTTAAAAGCACCAACAAATTCAACAACAACCTCAACATTGAAAAACAACAACAATCTCAACATTGAAAAACACCAACAAATTCAACAACAACCTCAACATTGAAAAACAACAACAACCTCAACATTGAAAAACACCAACAAATTCAACAACAACCTCGGCATTGAAAAAGACCCTCAAATTCAAAATCAACCTGAACATTGAACAACACCAACAACCTCAAAATTGAAAAAACACCAACAAATTCAACAACAACCTCAACATTTAAAAACAACAACAACCTCAACATTAAAAAACACCAACAAATTCAACAACAACCTCAACATTGAAAAACACCAACAAATTCAACAACAACCTCAACATTGAAAAACACCAACAAACTCAACAACAACCACAACATTGAAAAATAACAACAACCTCAACATTGAAAAACACCAACAAATTCAACAACAACCTCAACATTGAAAAACACCAACAAATTCAACAACAAACTCAAGATTGAAAAACACCCACAAATTCAACAACCTCAACATTGAAAAACAACAACAACCTCATCATTGAAAAACACCAACAAATTCAACAACAACCTCAACATTGAAAAACAACAACAACCTCAACATTGAAAAACACCAACAAATTCAACAACAACCTCAACATTGAAAAACAACAATAAACTCAACATTGAAAAACACCAACAAATTCAACAACAACCTCAACATTGAAAAACAACAACAACCTCAACATTGAAAAACACCAACAAATTCAACAACAACTTCAACATTGAAAAACACCAACAAATTCAACAACAACCTCAACATTGAAAAACTACAACAACCTCAACATTGAAAAACACCAACAAATTCAACAACTACCCAAACATTGAAAAACAACAACAACCTCAACATTGAAAAACACCAACAAATTCAACAACAACCTCAACATTGAAAAACACCAACAAATTCAACAACAACCTCAACATTGAAAAACAACAACAACCTCAACATTGAAAAACACCAACAAATTCAACAACAACCTCAAAATGAAAAACAACAACAACCTCAACATTGAAAAACACCAACAAATTCAACAACAACCTCAACATTGAAAAACAACAACAACCTCAACATTGAAAAACACCTACAAATACAACAACAACCTCAACATTGAAAAACACCAACAAATTCAACAACAACCTCAACTTTGAAAAACAACAACAACCTAAACATTGAAAAACACCAAGAAATTCAACAACAACCTCAACATTGAAAAACAACAACAACCTCAACATTGAAAAACACCAACAAATTCAACAACAACCTCAACATTGAAAAACACCAACAAATTCAACAACAACCTCAGCATTGAAAAACAACAACAACCTCAACATTGAAAAACACCAACAAATTCAACAACAACATCAACATTGAAAAACAACAACAACCTAAACATTGAAAAACACCAACAAATTCAACACCAACCTCAACATTGAAAAACAACAACAACCTCAACATTGAAAAACACCAACAAATTCAAAAACAACCTCAACATTGAAAAACACCAACAAATTCAACAACAACCTCAGCATTGAAAAACAACAACAACCTCAACATTGAAAAACACCAACAAATTCAACAACAACCTCAACATTGAAAAACAACAACAACCTAAACATTGAAAAACACCAACAAATTCAACAACAACTTCAAAATTGAAAAACACCTACAAATTCAACAACAACCTCGAAATTGAAAAACACCAACAAATACAACAACAACCTCAACATTGAAAAACAACAACAACCTCAACATTCAAAAACACCAACAAATTCAACAACAACCTCAACATTGAAAAACAACAACAACCTCAACATTGCAAAACACCAGCAAATTCAACAACAACCTCAACATTTAAAAACACCAACAAATTCAACAACAAACTCAACATTGAAAAACAGCAACAATCTCAACATTGAAAAACACCAACAAATTCAACAACAACCTCAACATTGAAAAACAACAACAACCTCAACATTGAAAAACACCAACAAATTCAACAACAACCTCGACATTGAAAAACACCCTCAAATTCAAAATCAACCTCAACATTGAAAAAAACCAACAACCTCAAAATTGAAAAAACACCAACAAATTCAACAACAACCTCAACATTTAAAAACAACAACAACCTCAACATTGAAAAACACCAACAAATTCAACAACAACCTCAACATTGAAAAACACCAACAAATTCAACAACAACCTCAACATTGAAAAACACCAACAAACTCACCAACAACCTCAACATTGAAAAATAACAACAACCTCAACATTGAAAAACACCAACCAATTCAACAACAACCTCAACATTGAAAAACACCAACAAATTGAACAACAACAACCTCAACATTGAAAAACACCAACAAATTCAACAACAACCTCAACATTGAAAAACAACAACAACCTAAACATTGAAAACCACCAACAAATTCAACAACAACCTCAACATTGAAAAACAACAACAACCTCAACATTGAAAAACACCAACAAATTCAACAACAACCTCAACATTGAAAAACACCAACAAATTCAACAACAACCTCAGCATTGAAAAACAACAACAACCTCAACATTGAAAAACACCAACAAATTCAACAACAACCTCAACATTGAAAAACAACAACAACCTCAACATTGAAAAACACCAACAAATTCAACAACAACTTCAACATTGAAAAACGCCAACAAATTCAACAACAACCTCGAAATTGAAAAACACCAACAAATACAACAACAACCTCAACATTGAAAAACAACAACAACCTCAACATTGAAAAACACCAACAAATTCAACAACAACCTCAACATTGAAAAACAACAACAACCTCAACATTGCAAAACACCAGCAAATTCAACAACAACCTCAACATTTAAAAGCACCAACAAATTCAACAACAACCTCAACATTGAAAAACAACAACAATCTCAACATTGAAAAACACCAACAAATTCAACAACAACCTCAACATTGAAAAACAACAACAACCTCAACATTGAAAAACACCAACAAATTCAACAACAACCTCAACATTGAAAAACAACAATAAACTCAACATTGAAAAACACCAACAAATTCAACAACAACCTCAACATTGAAAAACAACAACAACCTCAACATTGAAAAACACCAACAAATTCAACAACAACTTCAACATTGAAAAACACCAACAAATTCAACAACAACCTCAACATTGAAAAACTACAACAACCTCAACATTGAAAAACACCAACAAATTCAACAACTACCCAAACATTGAAAAACAACAACAACCTCAACATTGAAAAACACCAACAAATTCAACAACAACCTCAACATTGAAAAACACCAACAAATTCAACAACAACCTCAACATTGAAAAACAACAACAACCTCAACATTGAAAAACACCAACAAAATCAACCAAAACTTCAACATGGAAAAACACCAACAAATTCAACAACAACCTCGAAATTGAAAAACACCAACAAATTCAACAACAACTTCAACATTGAAAAACACCAACAAATTCAACAACAACCTCGACATTGAAAAACACCATCAAATTCAACAACAACCTCAACATTGAAAAACACCAACAACCTCAAAATTGATAAAACACCAACAAATTCAACAACAACCTCAACATTTAAAAACAGCAACAACCTCAACATTGAAAAACACCAACAAATTCAACAACAACCTCCACATTGAAAAACACCAACAAATTCAACAACAACCTCAACATTGAAAAACACCAATAAATTCAACAACAAACTCAAGATTGAAAAACACCCACAAATTCAACAACCTCAACATTGAAAAACAACAACAACCTCAACATTGAAAAACACCAACAAATTCAACAACAACCTCAACATTGAAAAACAACGACAAACTCAACATTGAAAAACACCAACAAATTCAACAACAACCTCAGCATTGAAAAACACCAACAAATTCAACAACAACCTCAACATTGAAAAACAACAGCAACCTCCACATTGAAAAACACCAACAAATTCAACAACAACCTCAACATTGAAAAACAACAACAACCTCAACATTGCAAAACACCAACAAATTCAACAACAACCTCGACATTGAAAAACACCCTCAAATTCAAAATCAACCTCAACATTGAAAAAAACCAACAACCTCAAAATTGAAAAAACACCAACAAATTCAACAACAACCTCAACATTTAAAAACAACAACAACCTCAACATTGAAAAACACCAACAAATTCAACAACAACCTCAACATTGAAAAACACCAACAAATTCAACAACAACCTCAACATTGAAAAACACCAACAAACTCACCAACAACCTCAACATTGAAAAATAACAACAACCTCAACATTGAAAAACACCAACAAATTCAACAACAACCTCAACATTGAAAAACACCAACAAATTGAACAACAACAATCTCAACATTGAAAAACACCAACAAATTCAACAACAACCTCAACATTGAAAAACAACAACAACCTAAACATTGAAAAACACCAACAAATTCAACAACAACCTCAACATTGAAAAACAACAACAACCTCAACATTGAAAAACACCAACAAATTCAACAACAACCTCAACATTGAAAAACACCAACAAATTCAACAACAACCTCAGCATTGAAAAACAACAACAACCTCAACATTGAAAAACACCAACAAATTCAACAACAACCTCAACATTGAAAAACAACAACAACCTCAACATTGAAAAACACCAACAAATTCAACAACAACTTCAACATTGAAAAACGCCATCAAATTCAACAACAACCTCGAAATTGAAAAACACCAACAAATACAACAACAACCTCAACATTGAAAAACAACAACAACCTCAACATTGAAAAACACCAACAAATTCAACAACAACCTCAACATTGAAAAACAACAACAACCTCAACATTGAAAAACACCAACAAATTCAACAACAACCTCGAAATTGAAAAACACCAACAAATACAACAACAACCTCAACATTGAAAAACAACAACAACCTCAACATTGAAAAACACCAACAAATTCAACAACAACCTCAACATTGAAAAACAACAACAACCTCAACATTGCAAAACACCAGCAAATTCAACAACAACCTCAACATTTAAAAGCACCAACAAATTCAACAACAACCTCAACATTGAAAAACAACAACAATCTCAACATTGAAAAACACCAACAAATTCAACAACAACCTCAACATTGAAAAACAACAACAACCTCAACATTGAAAAACACCAACAAATTCAACAACAACCTCGGCATTGAAAAAGACCCTCAAATTCAAAATCAACCTGAACATTGAACAACACCAACAACCTCAAAATTGAAAAAACACCAACAAATTCAACAACAACCTCAACATTTAAAAACAACAACAACCTCAACATTAAAAAACACCAACAAATTCAACAACAACCTCAACATTGAAAAACACCAACAAATTCAACAACAACCTCAACATTGAAAAACACCAACAAACTCAACAACAACCACAACATTGAAAAATAACAACAACCTCAACATTGAAAAACACCAACAAATTCAACAACAACCTCAACATTGAAAAACACCAACAAATTCAACAACAAACTCAAGATTGAAAAACACCCACAAATTCAACAACCTCAACATTGAAAAACAACAACAACCTCATCATTGAAAAACACCAACAAATTCAACAACAACCTCAACATTGAAAAACAACAACAACCTCAACATTGAAAAACACCAACAAATTCAACAACAACCTCAACATTGAAAAACAACAATAAACTCAACATTGAAAAACACCAACAAATTCAACAACAACCTCAACATTGAAAAACAACAACAACCTCAACATTGAAAAACACCAACAAATTCAACAACAACTTCAACATTGAAAAACACCAACAAATTCAACAACAACCTCAACATTGAAAAACTACAACAACCTCAACATTGAAAAACACCAACAAATTCAACAACTACCCAAACATTGAAAAACAACAAAAACCTCAACATTGAAAAACACCAACAAATTCAACAACAACCTCAACATTGAAAAACACCAACAAATTCAACAACAACCTCAACATTGAAAAACAACAACAACCTCAACATTGAAAAACACCAACAAATTCAACAACAACCTCAAAATGAAAAACAACAACAACCTCAACATTGAAAAACACCAACAAATTCAACAACAACCTCAACATTGAAAAACAACAACAACCTCAACATTGAAAAACACCTACAAATACAACAACAACCTCAACATTGAAAAACACCAACAAATTCAACAACAACCTCAACTTTGAAAAACAACAACAACCTAAACATTGAAAAACACCAAGAAATTCAACAACAACCTCAACATTGAAAAACAACAACAACCTCAACATTGAAAAACACCAACAAATTCAACAACAACCTCAACATTGAAAAACACCAACAAATTCAACAACAACCTCAGCATTGAAAAACAAGAACAACCTCAACATTGAAAAACACCAACAAATTCAACAACAACATCAACATTGAAAAACAACAACAACCTAAACATTGAAAAACACCAACAAATTCAACACCAACCTCAACATTGAAAAACAACAACAACCTCAACATTGAAAAACACCAACAAATTCAAAAACAACCTCAACATTGAAAAACACCAACAAATTCAACAACAACCTCAGCATTGAAAAACAACAACAACCTCAACATTGAAAAACACCAACAAATTCAACAACAACCTCAACATTGAAAAACAACAACAACCTAAACATTGAAAAACACCAACAAATTCAACAACAACTTCAACATTGAAAAACACCTACAAATTCAACAACAACCTCGAAATTGAAAAACACCAACAAATACAACAACAACCTCAACATTGAAAAACAACAACAACCTCAACATTCAAAAACACCAACAAATTCAACAACAACCTCAACATTGAAAAACAACAACAACCTCAACATTGCAAAACACCAGCAAATTCAACAACAACCTCAACATTTAAAAACACCAACAAATTCAACAACAAACTCAACATTGAAAAACAGCAACAATCTCAACATTGAAAAACACCAACAAATTCAACAACAACCTCAACATTGAAAAACAACAACAACCTCAACATTGAAAAACACCAACAAATTCAACAACAACCTCGACATTGAAAAACACCCTCAAATTCAAAATCAACCTCAACATTGAAAAAAACCAACAACCTCAAAATTGAAAAAACACCAACAAATTCAACAACAACCTCAACATTTAAAAACAACAACAACCTCAACATTGAAAAACACCAACAAATTCAACAACAACCTCAACATTGAAAAACACCAACAAATTCAACAACAACCTCAACATTGAAAAACACCAACAAACTCACCAACAACCTCAACATTGAAAAATAACAACAACCTCAACATTGAAAAACACCAACCAATTCAACAACAACCTCAACATTGAAAAACACCAACAAATTGAACAACAACAACCTCAACATTGAAAAACACCAACAAATTCAACAACAACCTCAACATTGAAAAACAACAACAACCTAAACATTGAAAAACACCAACAAATTCAACAACAACCTCAACATTGAAAAACAACAACAACCTCAACATTGAAAAACACCAACAAATTCAACAACAACCTCAACATTGAAAAACACCAACAAATTCAACAACAACCTCAGCATTGAAAAACAACAGCAACCTCAACATTGAAAAACACCAACAAATTCAACAACAACCTCAACATTGAAAAACAACAACAACCTCAACATTGAAAAACACCAACAAATTCAACAACAACTTCAACATTGAAAAACGCCAACAAATTCAACAACAACCTCGAAATTGAAAAACACCAACAAATACAACAACAACCTCAACATTGAAAAACAACAACAACCTCAACATTGAAAAACACCAACAAATTCAACAACAACCTCAACATTGAAAAACAACAACAACCTCAACATTGCAAAACACCAGCAAATTCAACAACAACCTCAACATTTAAAAGCACCAACAAATTCAACAACAACCTCAACATTGAAAAACAACAACAATCTCAACATTGAAAAACACCAACAAATTCAACAACAACCTCAACATTGAAAAACAACAACAACCTCAACATTGAAAAACACCAACAAATTCAACAACAACCTCAACATTGAAAAACAACAATAAACTCAACATTGAAAAACACCAACAAATTCAACAACAACCTCAACATTGAAAAACAACAACAACCTCAACATTGAAAAACACCAACAAATTCAACAACAACTTCAACATTGAAAAACACCAACAAATTCAACAACAACCTCAACATTGAAAAACTACAACAACCTCAACATTGAAAAACACCAACAAATTCAACAACTACCCAAACATTGAAAAACAACAACAACCTCAACATTGAAAAACACCAACAAATTCAACAACAACCTCAACATTGAAAAACACCAACAAATTCAACAACAACCTCAACATTGAAAAACAACAACAACCTCAACATTGAAAAACACCAACAAAATCAACCAAAACTTCAACATGGAAAAACACCAACAAATTCAACAACAACCTCGAAATTGAAAAACACCAACAAATTCAACAACAACTTCAACATTGAAAAACACCAACAAATTCAACAACAACCTCGACATTGAAAAACACCATCAAATTCAACAACAACCTCAACATTGAAAAACACCAACAACCTCAAAATTGATAAAACACCAACAAATTCAACAACAACCTCAACATTTAAAAACAGCAACAACCTCAACATTGAAAAACACCAACAAATTCAACAACAACCTCCACATTGAAAAACACCAACAAATTCAACAACAACCTCAACATTGAAAAACACCAATAAATTCAACAACAAACTCAAGATTGAAAAACACCCACAAATTCAACAACCTCAACATTGAAAAACAACAACAACCTCAACATTGAAAAACACCAACAAATTCAACAACAACCTCAACATTGAAAAACAACGACAAACTCAACATTGAAAAACACCAACAAATTCAACAACAACCTCAGCATTGAAAAACACCAACAAATTCAACAACAACCTCAACATTGAAAAACAACAGCAACCTCCACATTGAAAAACACCAACAAATTCAACAACAACCTCAACATTGAAAAACAACAACAACCTCAACATTGCAAAACACCAACAAATTCAACAACAACCTCGACATTGAAAAACACCCTCAAATTCAAAATCAACCTCAACATTGAAAAAAACCAACAACCTCAAAATTGAAAAAACACCAACAAATTCAACAACAACCTCAACATTTAAAAACAACAACAACCTCAACATTGAAAAACACCAACAAATTCAACAACAACCTCAACATTGAAAAACACCAACAAATTCAACAACAACCTCAACATTGAAAAACACCAACAAACTCACCAACAACCTCAACATTGAAAAATAACAACAACCTCAACATTGAAAAACACCAACAAATTCAACAACAACCTCAACATTGAAAAACACCAACAAATTGAACAACAACAATCTCAACATTGAAAAACACCAACAAATTCAACAACAACCTCAACATTGAAAAACAACAACAACCTAAACATTGAAAAACACCAACAAATTCAACAACAACCTCAACATTGAAAAACAACACAACCTCAACATTGAAAAACACCAACAAATTCAACAACAACCTCAACATTGAAAAACACCAACAAATTCAACAACAACCTCAGCATTGAAAAACAACAACAACCTCAACATTGAAAAACACCAACAAATTCAACAACAACCTCCTCATTGAAAAACAACAACAACCTCAACATTGAAAAACACCAACAAATTCAACAACAACTTCAACATTGAAAAACGCCATCAAATTCAACAACAACCTCGAAATTGAAAAACACCAACAAATACAACAACAACCTCAACATTGAAAAACAACAACAACCTCAACATTGAAAAACACCAACAAATTCAACAACAACCTCAACATTGAAAAACAACAACAACCTCAACATTGAAAAACACCAACAAATTCAACAACAACCTCAACATTGAAAAACACCAACAAATTCAACAACAACCTCAGCATTGAAAAACAACAACAACCTCAACATTGAAAAACACCAACAAATTCAACAACAACCTCAACATTGAAAAACAACAACAACCTAAACATTGAAAAACACCAACAAATTCAACACCAACCTCAAAATTGAAAAACAACAACAACCTCAACATTGAAAAACACCAACAAATTCAAAAACAACCTCAACATTGAAAAACACCAACAAATTCAACAACAACCTCAGCATTGAAAAACAACAACAACCTCAACATTGAAAAACACCAACAAATTCAACAACAACCTCAACATTGAAAAACAACAACAACCTAAACATTGAAAAACACCAACAAATTCAACAACAACTTCAACATTGAAAAACACCTACAAATTCAACAACAACCTCGAAATTGAAAAACACCAACAAATACAACAACAACCTCAACATTGAAAAACAACAACAACCTCAACATTCAAAAACACCAACAAATTCAACAACAACCTCAACATTGAAAAACAACAACAACCTCAACATTGCAAAACACCAGCAAATTCAACAACAACCTCAACATTTAAAAACACCAACAAATTCAACAACAAACTCAACATTGAAAAACAGCAACAATCTCAACATTGAAAAACACCAACAACTTCAACAACAACCTCAACATTGAAAAACAACAACAACCTCAACATTGAAAAACACCAACAAATTCAACAACAACCTCGACATTGAAAAACACCCTCAAATTCAAAATCAACCTCAACATTGAAAAAAACCAACAACCTCAAAATTGAAAAAACACCAACAAATTCAACAACAACCTCAACATTTAAAAACAACAACAACCTCAACATTGAAAAACACCAACAAATTCAACAACAACCTCAACATTGAAAAACACCAACAAATTCAACAACAACCTCAACATTGAAAAACACCAACAAACTCACCAACAACCTCAACATTGAAAAACAACAACAACCTCAACATTGAAAAACACCAACAAATTCAACAACAACCTCAACATTGAAAAACACCAACAAATTCAACAACAACCTCAGCATTGAAAAACAACAACAACCTCAACATTGAAAAACACCAACAAATTCAACAACAACCTCAACATTGAAAAACAACAACAACCTCAACATTGAAAAACACCAACAAATTCAACAACAACTTCAACATTGAAAAACGCCATCAAATTCAACAACAACCTCGAAATTGAAAAACACCAACAAATACAACAACAACCTCAACATTGAAAAACAACAACAACCTCAACATTGAAAAACACCAACAAATTCAACAACAACCTCAACATTGAAAAACAACAACAACCTCAACATTGAAAAACACCAACAAATTCAACAACAACCTCGAAATTGAAAAACACCAACAAATACAACAACAACCTCAACATTGAAAAACAACAACAACCTCAACATTGAAAAACACCAACAAATTCAACAACAACCTCAACATTGAAAAACAACAACAACCTCAACATTGCAAAACACCAGCAAATTCAACAACAACCTCAACATTTAAAAGCACCAACAAATTCAACAACAACCTCAACATTGAAAAACAACAACAATCTCAACATTGAAAAACACCAACAAATTCAACAACAACCTCAACATTGAAAAACAACAACAACCTCAACATTGAAAAACACCAACAAATTCAACAACAACCTCGGCATTGAAAAAGACCCTCAAATTCAAAATCAACCTGAACATTGAACAACACCAACAACCTCAAAATTGAAAAAACACCAACAAATTCAACAACAACCTCAACATTTAAAAACAACAACAACCTCAACATTAAAAAACACCAACAAATTCAACAACAACCTCAACATTGAAAAACACCAACAAATTCAACAACAACCTCAACATTGAAAAACACCAACAAACTCAACAACAACCACAACATTGAAAAATAACAACAACCTCAACATTGAAAAACACCAACAAATTCAACAACAACCTCAACATTGAAAAACACCAACAAATTCAACAACAAACTCAAGATTGAAAAACACCCACAAATTCAACAACCTCAACATTGAAAAACAACAACAACCTCATCATTGAAAAACACCAACAAATTCAACAACAAACTCAACATTGAAAAACAACAACAACCTCAACATTGAAAAACACCAACAAATTCAACAACAACCTCAACATTGAAAAACAACAATAAACTCAACATTGAAAAACACCAACAAATTCAACAACAACCTCAACATTGAAAAACAACAACAACCTCAACATTGAAAAACACCAACAAATTCAACAACAACTTCAACATTGAAAAACACCAACAAATTCAACAACAACCTCAACATTGAAAAACTACAACAACCTCAACATTGAAAAACACCAACAAATTCAACAACTACCCAAACATTGAAAAACAACAAAAACCTCAACATTGAAAAACACCAACAAATTCAACAACAACCTCAACATTGAAAAACACCAACAAATTCAACAACAACCTCAACATTGAAAAACAACAACAACCTCAACATTGAAAAACACCAACAAATTCAACAACAACCTCAAAATGAAAAACAACAACAACCTCAACATTGAAAAACACCAACAAATTCAACAACAACCTCAACATTGAAAAACAACAACAACCTCAACATTGAAAAACACCTACAAATACAACAACAACCTCAACATTGAAAAACACCAACAAATTCAACAACAACCTCAACTTTGAAAAACAACAACAACCTAAACATTGAAAAACACCAAGAAATTCAACAACAACCTCAACATTGAAAAACAACAACAACCTCAACATTGAAAAACACCAACAAATTCAACAACAACCTCAACATTGAAAAACACCAACAAATTCAACAACAACCTCAGCATTGAAAAACAAGAACAACCTCAACATTGAAAAACACCAACAAATTCAACAACAACATCAACATTGAAAAACAACAACAACCTAAACATTGAAAAACACCAACAAATTCAACACCAACCTCAACATTGAAAAACAACAACAACCTCAACATTGAAAAACACCAACAAATTCAAAAACAACCTCAACATTGAAAAACACCAACAAATTCAACAACAACCTCAGCATTGAAAAACAACAACAACCTCAACATTGAAAAACACCAACAAATTCAACAACAACCTCAACATTGAAAAACAACAACAACCTAAACATTGAAAAACACCAACAAATTCAACAACAACTTCAACATTGAAAAACACCTACAAATTCAACAACAACCTCGAAATTGAAAAACACCAACAAATACAACAACAACCTCAACATTGAAAAACAACAACAACCTCAACATTCAAAAACACCAACAAATTCAACAACAACCTCAACATTGAAAAACAACAACAACCTCAACATTGCAAAACACCAGCAAATTCAACAACAACCTCAACATTTAAAAACACCAACAAATTCAACAACAAACTCAACATTGAAAAACAGCAACAATCTCAACATTGAAAAACACCAACAAATTCAACAACAACCTCAACATTGAAAAACAACAACAACCTCAACATTGAAAAACACCAACAAATTCAACAACAACCTCGACATTGAAAAACACCCTCAAATTCAAAATCAACCTCAACATTGAAAAAAACCAACAACCTCAAAATTGAAAAAACACCAACAAATTCAACAACAACCTCAACATTTAAAAACAACAACAACCTCAACATTGAAAAACACCAACAAATTCAACAACAACCTCAACATTGAAAAACACCAACAAATTCAACAACAACCTCAACATTGAAAAACACCAACAAAATCACCAACAACCTCAACATTGAAAAATAACAACAACCTCAACATTGAAAAACACCAACCAATTCAACAACAACCTCAACATTGAAAAACACCAACAAATTGAACAACAACAACCTCAACATTGAAAAACACCAACAAATTCAACAACAACCTCAACATTGAAAAACAACAACAACCTAAACATTGAAAAACACCAACAAATTCAACAACAACCTCAACATTGAAAAACAACAACAACCTCAACATTGAAAAACACCAACAAATTCAACAACAACCTCAACATTGAAAAACACCAACAAATTCAACAACAACCTCAGCATTGAAAAACAACAGCAACCTCAACATTGAAAAACACCAACAAATTCAACAACAACCTCAACATTGAAAAACAACAACAACCTCAACATTGAAAAACACCAACAAATTCAACAACAACTTCAACATTGAAAAACGCCAACAAATTCAACAACAACCTCGAAATTGAAAAACACCAACAAATACAACAACAACCTCAACATTGAAAAACAACAACAACCTCAACATTGAAAAACACCAACAAATTCAACAACAACCTCAACATTGAAAAACAACAACAACCTCAACATTGCAAAACACCAGCAAATTCAACAACAACCTCAACATTTAAAAGCACCAACAAATTCAACAACAACCTCAACATTGAAAAACAACAACAATCTCAACATTGAAAAACACCAACAAATTCAACAACAACCTCAACATTGAAAAACAACAACAACCTCAACATTGAAAAACACCAACAAATTCAACAACAACCTCAACATTGAAAAACAACAATAAACTCAACATTGAAAAACACCAACAAATTCAACAACAACCTCAACATTGAAAAACAACAACAACCTCAACATTGAAAAACACCAACAAATTCAACAACAACTTCAACATTGAAAAACACCAACAAATTCAACAACAACCTCAACATTGAAAAACTACAACAACCTCAACATTGAAAAACACCAACAAATTCAACAACTACCCAAACATTGAAAAACAACAACAACCTCAACATTGAAAAACACCAACAAATTCAACAACAACCTCAACATTGAAAAACACCAACAAATTCAACAACAACCTCAACATTGAAAAACAACAACAACCTCAACATTGAAAAACACCAACAAAATCAACCAAAACTTCAACATGGAAAAACACCAACAAATTCAACAACAACCTCGAAATTGAAAAACACCAACAAATTCAACAACAACTTCAACATTGAAAAACACCAACAAATTCAACAACAACCTCGACATTGAAAAACACCATCAAATTCAACAACAACCTCAACATTGAAAAACACCAACAACCTCAAAATTGATAAAACACCAACAAATTCAACAACAACCTCAACATTTAAAAACAGCAACAACCTCAACATTGAAAAACACCAACAAATTCAACAACAACCTCCACATTGAAAAACACCAACAAATTCAACAACAACCTCAACATTGAAAAACACCAATAAATTCAACAACAAACTCAAGATTGAAAAACACCCACAAATTCAACAACCTCAACATTGAAAAACAACAACAACCTCAACATTGAAAAACACCAACAAATTCAACAACAACCTCAACATTGAAAAACAACGACAAACTCAACATTGAAAAACACCAACAAATTCAACAACAACCTCAGCATTGAAAAACACCAACAAATTCAACAACAACCTCAACATTGAAAAACAACAGCAACCTCCACATTGAAAAACACCAACAAATTCAACAACAACCTCAACATTGAAAAACAACAACAACCTCAACATTGCAAAACACCAACAAATTCAACAACAACCTCGACATTGAAAAACACCCTCAAATTCAAAATCAACCTCAACATTGAAAAAAACCAACAACCTCAAAATTGAAAAAACACCAACAAATTCAACAACAACCTCAACATTTAAAAACAACAACAACCTCAACATTGAAAAACACCAACAAATTCAACAACAACCTCAACATTGAAAAACACCAACAAATTCAACAACAACCTCAACATTGAAAAACACCAACAAACTCACCAACAACCTCAACATTGAAAAATAACAACAACCTCAACATTGAAAAACACCAACAAATTCAACAACAACCTCAACATTGAAAAACACCAACAAATTGAACAACAACAATCTCAACATTGAAAAACACCAACAAATTCAACAACAACCTCAACATTGAAAAACAACAACAACCTAAACATTGAAAAACACCAACAAATTCAACAACAACCTCAACATTGAAAAACAACACAACCTCAACATTGAAAAACACCAACAAATTCAACAACAACCTCAACATTGAAAAACACCAACAAATTCAACAACAACCTCAGCATTGAAAAACAACAACAACCTCAACATTGAAAAACACCAACAAATTCAACAACAACCTCCTCATTGAAAAACAACAACAACCTCAACATTGAAAAACACCAACAAATTCAACAACAACTTCAACATTGAAAAACGCCATCAAATTCAACAACAACCTCGAAATTGAAAAACACCAACAAATACAACAACAACCTCAACATTGAAAAACAACAACAACCTCAACATTGAAAAACACCAACAAATTCAACAACAACCTCAACATTGAAAAACAACAACAACCTCAACATTGAAAAACACCAACAAATTCAACAACAACCTCAACATTGAAAAACACCAACAAATTCAACAACAACCTCAGCATTGAAAAACAACAACAACCTCAACATTGAAAAACACCAACAAATTCAACAACAACCTCAACATTGAAAAACAACAACAACCTAAACATTGAAAAACACCAACAAATTCAACACCAACCTCAAAATTGAAAAACAACAACAACCTCAACATTGAAAAACACCAACAAATTCAAAAACAACCTCAACATTGAAAAACACCAACAAATTCAACAACAACCTCAGCATTGAAAAACAACAACAACCTCAACATTGAAAAACACCAACAAATTCAACAACAACCTCAACATTGAAAAACAACAACAACCTAAACATTGAAAAACACCAACAAATTCAACAACAACTTCAACATTGAAAAACACCTACAAATTCAACAACAACCTCGAAATTGAAAAACACCAACAAATACAACAACAACCTCAACATTGAAAAACAACAACAACCTCAACATTCAAAAACACCAACAAATTCAACAACAACCTCAACATTGAAAAACAACAACAACCTCAACATTGCAAAACACCAGCAAATTCAACAACAACCTCAACATTTAAAAACACCAACAAATTCAACAACAAACTCAACATTGAAAAACAGCAACAATCTCAACATTGAAAAACACCAACAACTTCAACAACAACCTCAACATTGAAAAACAACAACAACCTCAACATTGAAAAACACCAACAAATTCAACAACAACCTCGACATTGAAAAACACCCTCAAATTCAAAATCAACCTCAACATTGAAAAAAACCAACAACCTCAAAATTGAAAAAACACCAACAAATTCAACAACAACCTCAACATTTAAAAACAACAACAACCTCAACATTGAAAAACACCAACAAATTCAACAACAACCTCAACATTGAAAAACACCAACAAATTCAACAACAACCTCAACATTGAAAAACACCAACAAACTCACCAACAACCTCAACATTGAAAAATAACAACAACCTCAACATTGAAAAACACCAACAAATTCAACAACAACCTCAACATTGAAAAACACCAACAAATTGAACAACAACAATCTCAACATTGAAAAACACCAACAAATTCAACAACAACCTCAACATTGAAAAACAACAACAACCTAAACATTGAAAAACACCAACAAATTCAACAACAACCTCAACATTGAAAAACAACAACAACCTCAACATTGAAAAACACCAACAAATTCAACAACAACCTCAACATTGAAAAACACCAACAAATTCAACAACAACCTCAGCATTGAAAAAGAACAACAACCTCAACATTGAAAAACACCAACAAATTCAACAACAACCTCAACATTGAAAAACAACAACAACCTCAACATTGAAAAACACCAACAAATTCAACAACAACTTCAACATATTGAAAAACGCCAACAAATTCAACAACAACCTCGAAATTGAAAAACACCAACAAATACAACAACAACCTCAACATTGAAAAACAACAACAACCTCAACATTGAAAAACACCAACAAATTCAACAACAACCTCAACATTGAAAAACACCAATAAATTCAACAACAAACTCAAGATTGAAAAACACCCATAAATTCAACAACCTCAACATTGAAAAACAACAACAACCTCAACATTGAAAAACACCAACAAATTCAACAACAACCTCAACATTGAAAAACAACGACAAACTCAACATTGAAAAACACCAACAAATTCAACAACAACCTCAGCATTGAAAAACACCAACAAATTCAACAACAACCTCAACATTGAAAAACAACAGCAACCTCCACATTGAAAAACACCAACAAATTCAACAACAACCTCAACATTGAAAAACAACAACAACCTCAACATTGCAAAACACCAACAAATTCAACAACAACCTCGACATTGAAAAACACCCTCAAATTCAAAATCAACCTCAACATTGAAAAAAACCAACAACCTCAAAATTGAAAAAACACCAACAAATTCAACAACAACCTCAACATTTAAAAACAACAACAACCTCAACATTGAAAAACACCAACAAATTCAACAACAACCTCAACATTGAAAAACACCAACAAATTCAACAACAACCTCAACATTGAAAAACACCAACAAACTCACCAACAACCTCAACATTGAAAAATAACAACAACCTCAACATTGAAAAACACCAACAAATTCAACAACAACCTCAACATTGAAAAACACCAACAAATTGAACAACAACAATCTCAACATTGAAAAACACCAACAAATTCAACAACAACCTCAACATTGAAAAACAACAACAACCTAAACATTGAAAAACACCAACAAATTCAACAACAACCTCAACATTGAAAAACAACACAACCTCAACATTGAAAAACACCAACAAATTCAACAACAACCTCAACATTGAAAAACACCAACAAATTCAACAACAACCTCAGCATTGAAAAACAACAACAACCTCAACATTGAAAAACACCAACAAATTCAACAACAACCTCCTCATTGAAAAACAACAACAACCTCAACATTGAAAAACACCAACAAATTCAACAACAACTTCAACATTGAAAAACGCCATCAAATTCAACAACAACCTCGAAATTGAAAAACACCAACAAATACAACAACAACCTCAACATTGAAAAACAACAACAACCTCAACATTGAAAAACACCAACAAATTCAACAACAACCTCAACATTGAAAAACAACAACAACCTCAACATTGAAAAACACCAACAAATTCAACAACAACCTCAACATTGAAAAACACCAACAAATTCAACAACAACCTCAGCATTGAAAAACAACAACAACCTCAACATTGAAAAACACCAACAAATTCAACAACAACCTCAACATTGAAAAACAACAACAACCTAAACATTGAAAAACACCAACAAATTCAACACCAACCTCAAAATTGAAAAACAACAACAACCTCAACATTGAAAAACACCAACAAATTCAAAAACAACCTCAACATTGAAAAACACCAACAAATTCAACAACAACCTCAGCATTGAAAAACAACAACAACCTCAACATTGAAAAACACCAACAAATTCAACAACAACCTCAACATTGAAAAACAACAACAACCTAAACATTGAAAAACACCAACAAATTCAACAACAACTTCAACATTGAAAAACACCTACAAATTCAACAACAACCTCGAAATTGAAAAACACCAACAAATACAACAACAACCTCAACATTGAAAAACAACAACAACCTCAACATTCAAAAACACCAACAAATTCAACAACAACCTCAACATTGAAAAACAACAACAACCTCAACATTGCAAAACACCAGCAAATTCAACAACAACCTCAACATTTAAAAACACCAACAAATTCAACAACAAACTCAACATTGAAAAACAGCAACAATCTCAACATTGAAAAACACCAACAACTTCAACAACAACCTCAACATTGAAAAACAACAACAACCTCAACATTGAAAAACACCAACAAATTCAACAACAACCTCGACATTGAAAAACACCCTCAAATTCAAAATCAACCTCAACATTGAAAAAAACCAACAACCTCAAAATTGAAAAAACACCAACAAATTCAACAACAACCTCAACATTTAAAAACAACAACAACCTCAACATTGAAAAACACCAACAAATTCAACAACAACCTCAACATTGAAAAACACCAACAAATTCAACAACAACCTCAACATTGAAAAACACCAACAAACTCACCAACAACCTCAACATTGAAAAATAACAACAACCTCAACATTGAAAAACACCAACAAATTCAACAACAACCTCAACATTGAAAAACACCAACAAATTGAACAACAACAATCTCAACATTGAAAAACACCAACAAATTCAACAACAACCTCAACATTGAAAAACAACAACAACCTAAACATTGAAAAACACCAACAAATTCAACAACAACCTCAACATTGAAAAACAACAACAACCTCAACATTGAAAAACACCAACAAATTCAACAACAACCTCAACATTGAAAAACACCAACAAATTCAACAACAACCTCAGCATTGAAAAAGAACAACAACCTCAACATTGAAAAACACCAACAAATTCAACAACAACCTCAACATTGAAAAACAACAACAACCTCAACATTGAAAAACACCAACAAATTCAACAACAACTTCAACATATTGAAAAACGCCAACAAATTCAACAACAACCTCGAAATTGAAAAACACCAACAAATACAACAACAACCTCAACATTGAAAAACAACAACAACCTCAACATTGAAAAACACCAACAAATTCAACAACAACCTCAACATTGAAAAACAACAACAACCTCAACATTGCAAAACACCAGCAAATTCAACAACAACCTCAACATTTAAAAGCACCAACAAATTCAACAACAACCTCAACATTGAAAAACAACAACAATCTCAACATTGAAAAACACCAACAAATTCAACAACAACCTCAACATTGAAAAACAACAACAACCTCAACATTGAAAAACACCAACAAATTCAACAACAACCTCAACATTGAAAAACAACAATAAACTCAACATTGAAAAACACCAACAAATTCAACAACAACCTCAACATTGAAAAACAACAACAACCTCAACATTGAAAAACACCAACAAATTCAACAACAACTTCAACATTGAAAAACACCAACAAATTCAACAACAACCTCAACATTGAAAAACTACAACAACCTCAACATTGAAAAACACCAACAAATACAACAACTACCCAAACATTGAAAAACAACAACAACCTCAACATTGAAAAACACCAACAAATTCAACAACAACCTCAACATTGAAAAACACCAACAAATTCAACAACAACCTCAACATTGAAAAACAACAACAACCTCAACATTGAAAAACACCAACAAAATCAACCAAAACTTCAACATGGAAAAACACCAACAAATTCAACAACAACCTCGAAATTGAAAAACACCAACAAATTCAACAACAACCTCAACATTGAAAAACACCAATAAATTCAACAACAAACTCAAGATTGAAAAACACCCACAAATTCAACAACCTCAACATTGAAAAACAACAACAACCTCAACATTGAAAAACACCAACAAATTCAACAACAACCTCAACATTGAAAAACAACGACAAACTCAACATTGAAAAACACCAACAAATTCAACAACAACCTCAGCATTGAAAAACACCAACAAATTCAACAACAACCTCAACATTGAAAAACAACAGCAACCTCCACATTGAAAAACACCAACAAATTCAACAACAACCTCAACATTGAAAAACAACAACAACCTCAACATTGCAAAACACCAACAAATTCAACAACAACCTCGATATTGAAAAACACCCTCAAATTCAAAATCAACCTCAACATTGAAAAAAACCAACAACCTCAAAATTGAAAAAACACCAACAAATTCAACAACAACCTCAACATTTAAAAACAACAACAACCTCAACATTGAAAAACACCAACAAATTCAACAACAACCTCAACATTGAAAAACACCAACAAATTCAACAACAACCTCAACATTGAAAAACACCAACAAACTCACCAACAACCTCAACATTGAAAAATAACAACAACCTCAACATTGAAAAACACCAACAAATTCAACAACAACCTCAACATTGAAAAACACCAACAAATTGAACAACAACAATCTCAACATTGAAAAACACCAACAAATTCAACAACAACCTCAACATTGAAAAACAACAACAACCTAAACATTGAAAAACACCAACAAATTCAACAACAACCTCAACATTGAAAAACAACAACAACCTCAACATTGAAAAACACCAACAAATTCAACAACAACCTCAACATTGAAAAACACCAACAAATTCAACAACAACCTCAGCATTGAAAAACAACAACAACCTCAACATTGAAAAACACCAACAAATTCAACAACAACCTCAACATTGAAAAACAACAACAACCTCAACATTGAAAAACACCAACAAATTCAACAACAACTTCAACATTGAAAAACGCCATCAAATTCAACAACAACCTCGAAATTGAAAAACACCAACAAATACAACAACAACCTCAACATTGAAAAACAACAACAACCTCAACATTGAAAAACACCAACAAATTCAACAACAACCTCAACATTGAAAAACAACAACAACCTCAACATTGAAAAACACCAACAAATTCAACAACAACCTCAACATTGAAAAACACCAACAAATTCAACAACAACCTCAGCATTGAAAAACAACAACAACCTCAACATTGAAAAACACCAACAAATTCAACAACAACCTCAACATTGAAAAACAACAACAACCTAAACATTGAAAAACACCAACAAATTCAACACCAACCTCAACATTGAAAAACAACAACAACCTCAACATTGAAAAACACCAACAAATTCAAAAACAACCTCAACATTGAAAAACACCAACAAATTCAACAACAACCTCAGCATTGAAAAACAACAACAACCTCAACATTGAAAAACACCAACAAATTCAACAACAACCTCAACATTGAAAAACAACAACAACCTAAACATTGAAAAACACCAACAAATTCAACAACAACTTCAACATTGAAAAACACCTACAAATTCAACAACAACCTCGAAATTGAAAAACACCAACAAATACAACAACAACCTCAACATTAAAAAACAACAACAACCTCAACATTCAAAAACACCAACAAATTCAACAACAACCTCAACATTGAAAAACAACAACAACCTCAACATTGCAAAACACCAGCAAATTCAACAACAACCTCAACATTTAAAAACACCAACAAATTCAACAACAAACTCAACATTGAAAAACAGCAACAATCTCAACATTGAAAAACACCAACAACTTCAACAACAACCTCAACATTGAAAAACAACAACAACCTCAACATTGAAAAACACCAACAAATTCAACAACAACCTCGACATTGAAAAACACCCTCAAATTCAAAATCAACCTCAACATTGAAAAAAACCAACAACCTCAAAATTGAAAAAACACCAACAAATTCAACAACAACCTCAACATTTAAAAACAACAACAACCTCAACATTGAAAAACACCAACAAATTCAACAACAACCTCAACATTGAAAAACACCAACAAATTCAACAACAACCTCAACATTGAAAAACACCAACAAACTCACCAACAACCTCAACATTGAAAAATAACAACAACCTCAACATTGAAAAACACCAACAAATTCAACAACAACCTCAACATTGAAAAACACCAACAAATTGAACAACAACAATCTCAACATTGAAAAACACCAACAAATTCAACAACAACCTCAACATTGAAAAACAACAACAACCTAAACATTGAAAAACACCAACAAATTCAACAACAACCTCAACATTGAAAAACAACAACAACCTCAACATTGAAAAACACCAACAAATTCAACAACAACCTCAACATTGAAAAACACCAACAAATTCAACAACAACCTCAGCATTGAAAAAGAACAACAACCTCAACATTGAAAAACACCAACAAATTCAACAACAACCTCAACATTGAAAAACAACAACAACCTCAACATTGAAAAACACCAACAAATTCAACAACAACTTCAACATATTGAAAAACGCCAACAAATTCAACAACAACCTCGAAATTGAAAAACACCAACAAATACAACAACAACCTCAACATTGAAAAACAACAACAACCTCAACATTGAAAAACACCAACAAATTCAACAACAACCTCAACATTGAAAAACAACAACAACCTCAACATTGCAAAACACCAGCAAATTCAACAACAACCTCAACATTTAAAAGCACCAACAAATTCAACAACAACCTCAACATTGAAAAACAACAACAATCTCAACATTGAAAAACACCAACAAATTCAACAACAACCTCAACATTGAAAAACAACAACAACCTCAACATTGAAAAACACCAACAAATTCAACAACAACCTCAACATTGAAAAACAACAACAACCTCAACATTGCAAAACACCAGCAAATTCAACAACAACCTCAACATTTAAAAGCACCAACAAATTCAACAACAACCTCAACATTGAAAAACAACAACAATCTCAACATTGAAAAACACCAACAAATTCAACAACAACCTCAACATTGAAAAACAACAACAACCTCAACATTGAAAAACACCAACAAATTCAACAACAACCTCAACATTGAAAAACAACAATAAACTCAACATTGAAAAACACCAACAAATTCAACAACAACCTCAACATTGAAAAACAGCAACAACCTCAACATTGAAAAACACCAACAAATTCAACAACAACTTCAACATTGAAAAACACCAACAAATTCAACAACAACCTCAACATTGAAAAACTACAACAACCTCAACATTGAAAAACACCAACAAATACAACAACTACCCAAACATTGAAAAACAACAACAACCTCAACATTGAAAAACACCAACAAATTCAACAACAACCTCAACATTGAAAAACACCAACAAATTCAACAACAACCTCAACATTGAAAAACAACAACAACCTCAACATTGAAAAACACCAACAAAATCAACCAAAACTTCAACATGGAAAAACACCAACAAATTCAACAACAACCTCGAAATTGAAAAACACCAACAAATTCAACAACAACCTCAACATTGAAAAACACCAATAAATTCAACAACAAACTCAAGATTGAAAAACACCCACAAATTCAACAACCTCAACATTGAAAAACAACAACAACCTCAACATTGAAAAACACCAACAAATTCAACAACAACCTCAACATTGAAAAACAACGACAAACTCAACATTGAAAAACACCAACAAATTCAACAACAACCTCAGCATTGAAAAACACCAACAAATTCAACAACAACCTCAACATTGAAAAACAACAGCAACCTCCACATTGAAAAACACCAACAAATTCAACAACAACCTCAACATTGAAAAACAACAACAACCTCAACATTGCAAAACACCAACAAATTCAACAACAACCTCGACATTGAAAAACACCCTCAAATTCAAAATCAACCTCAACATTGAAAAAAACCAACAACCTCAAAATTGAAAAAACACCAACAAATTCAACAACAACCTCAACATTTAAAAACAACAAAAACCTCAACATTGAAAAACACCAACAAATTCAACAACAACCTCAACATTGAAAAACACCAACAAATTCAACAACAACCTCAACATTGAAAAACACCAACAAACTCACCAACAACCTCAACATTGAAAAATAACAACAACCTCAACATTGAAAAACACCAACAAATTCAACAACAACCTCAACATTGAAAAACACCAACAAATTGAACAACAACAATCTCAACATTGAAAAACACCAACAAATTCAACAACAACCTCAACATTGAAAAACAACAACAACCTAAACATTGAAAAACACCAACAAATTCAACAACAACCTCAACATTGAAAAACAACAACAACCTCAACATTGAAAAACACCAACAAATTCAACAACAACCTCAACATTGAAAAACACCAACAAATTCAACAACAACCTCAGCATTGAAAAACAACAACAACCTCAACATTGAAAAACACCAACAAATTCAACAACAACCTCAACATTGAAAAACAACAACAACCTCAACATTGAAAAACACCAACAAATTCAACAACAACTTCAACATTGAAAAACGCCATCAAATTCAACAACAACCTCGAAATTGAAAAACACCAACAAATACAACAACAACCTCAACATTGAAAAACAACAACAACCTCAACATTGAAAAACACCAACAAATTCAACAACAACCTCAACATTGAAAAACAACAACAACCTCAACATTGAAAAACACCAACAAATTCAACAACAACCTCAACATTGAAAAACACCAACAAATTCAACAACAACCTCAGCATTGAAAAACAACAACAACCTCAACATTGAAAAACACCAACAAATTCAACAACAACCTCAACATTGAAAAACAACAACAACCTAAACATTGAAAAACACCAACAAATTCAACACCAACCTCAACATTGAAAAACAACAACAACCTCAACATTGAAAAACACCAACAAATTCAAAAACAACCTCAACATTGAAAAACACCAACAAATTCAACAACAACCTCAGCATTGAAAAACAACAACAACCTCAACTTTGAAAAACACCAACAAATTCAACAACAACCTCAACATTGAAAAACAACAACAACCTAAACATTGAAAAACAACAACAAATTCAACAACAACTTCAACATTGAAAAACACCTACAAATTCAACAACAACCTCGAAATTGAAAAACACCAACAAATACAACAACAACCTCAACATTGAAAAACAACAACAACCTCAACATTCAAAAACACCAACAAATTCAACAACAACCTCAACATTGAAAAACAACAACAACCTCAACATTGCAAAACACCAGCAAATTCAACAACAACCTCAACATTTAAAAACACCAACAAATTCAACAACAAACTCAACATTGAAAAACAGCAACAATCTCAACATTGAAAAACACCAACAAATTCAACAACAACCTCAACATTGAAAAACAACAACAACCTCAACATTGAAAAACACCAACAAATTCAACAACAACCTCGACATTGAAAAACAC
Organism: Isurus oxyrinchus; assembly: GCA_026770705.1. Lineage (NCBI taxonomy): Eukaryota > Metazoa > Chordata > Chondrichthyes > Lamniformes > Lamnidae > Isurus > Isurus oxyrinchus. The sequence goes on from JANJGN010000318.1 coordinate 98,635, forward strand.
CCTCAAATTCAAAATCAACCTCAACATTGAAAAAAACCAACAACCTCAAAATTGAAAAAACACCAACAAATTCAACAACAACCTCAACATTTAAAAACAACAACAACCTCAACATTGAAAAACACCAACAAATTCAACAACAACCTCAACATTGAAAAACACCAACAAATTCAACAACAACCTCAACATTGAAAAACACCAACAAACTCACCAACAACCTCAACATTGAAAAATAACAACAACCTCAACATTGAAAAACACCAACAAATTCAACAACAACCTCAACATTGAAAAACACCAACAAATTGAACAACAACAATCTCAACATTGAAAAACACCAACAAATTCAACAACAACCTCAACATTGAAAAACAACAACAACCTAAACATTGAAAAACACCAACAAATTCAACAACAACCTCAACATTGAAAAACAACAACAACCTCAACATTGAAAAACACCAACAAATTCAACAACAACCTCAACATTGAAAAACACCAACAAATTCAACAACAACCTCAGCATTGAAAAACAACAACAACCTCAACATTGAAAAACACCAACAAATTCAACAAAAACTCAACATTGAAAAACAACAACAACCTCAACATTGAAAAACACCAACAAATTCAACAACAACTTCAACATATTGAAAAACGCCAACAAATTCAACAACAACCTCGAAATTGAAAAACACCAACAAATACAACAACAACCTCAACATTGAAAAACAACAACAACCTCAACATTGAAAAACACCAACAAATTCAACAACAACCTCAACATTGAAAAACAACAACAACCTCAACATTGCAAAACACCAGCAAATTCAACAACAACCTCAACATTTAAAAGCACCAACAAATTCAACAACAACCTCAACATTGAAAAACAACAACAATCTCAACATTGAAAAACACCAACAAATTCAACAACAACCTCAACATTGAAAAACAACAACAACCTCAACATTGAAAAACACCAACAAATTCAACAACAACCTCAACATTGAAAAACAACAATAAACTCAACATTGAAAAACACCAACAAATTCAACAACAACCTCAACATTGAAAAACAACAACAACCTCAACATTGAAAAACACCTACAAATTCAACAACAACTTCAACATTGAAAAACACCAACAAATTCAACAACAACCTCAACATTGAAAAACTACAACAACCTCAACATTGAAAAACACCAACAAATACAACAACTACCCAAACATTGAAAAACAACAACAACCTCAACATTGAAAAACACCAACAAATTCAACAACAACCTCAACATTGAAAAACACCAACAAATTCAACAACAACCTCAACATTGAAAAACAACAACAACCTCAACATTGAAAAACACCAACAAAATCAACCAAAACTTCAACATGGAAAAACACCAACAAATTCAACAACAACCTCGAAATTGAAAAACACCAACAAATTCAACAACAACTTCAACATTGAAAAACACCAACAAATTCAACAACAACCTCGACATTGAAAAACACCATCAAATTCAACAACAACCTCAACATTGAAAAACACCAACAACCTCAAAATTGATAAAACACCAACAAATTCAACAACAACCTCAACATTTAAAAACAGCAACAACCTCAACATTGAAAAACACCAACAAATTCAACAACAACCTCCACATTGAAAAACACCAACAAATTCAACAACAACCTCAACATTGAAAAACACCAATAAATTCAACAACAAACTCAAGATTGAAAAACACCCACAAATTCAACAACCTCAACATTGAAAAACAACAACAACCTCAACATTGAAAAACACCAACAAATTCAACAACAACCTCAACATTGAAAAACAACGACAAACTCAACATTGAAAAACACCAACAAATTCAACAACAACCTCAGCATTGAGAAACACCAACAAATTCAACAACAACCTCAACATTGAAAAACAACAGCAACCTCCACATTGAAAAACACCAACAAATTCAACAACAACCTCAACATTGAAAAACAACAACAACCTCAACAATGAAAAACACCAACAAATTCAACAACAACCTCGACATTGAAAAACACCCTCAAATTCAAAATCAACCTCAACATTGAAAAAAACCAACAACCTCAAAATTGAAAAAACACCAACAAATTCAACAACAACCTCAACATTTAAAAACAACAACAACCTCAACATTGAAAAACACCAACAAATTCAACAACAACCTCAACATTGAAAAACACCAACAAATTCAACAACAACCTCAACATTGAAAAACACCAACAAACTCACCAACAACCTCAACATTGAAAAATAACAACAACCTCAACATTGAAAAACACCAACACATTCAACAACAACCCCAACATTGAAAAACACCAACAAATTGAACAACAACAATCTCAACATTGAAAAACACCAACAAATTCAACAACAACCTCAACATTGAAAAACAACAACAACCTAAACATTGAAAAACACCAACAAATTCAACAACAACCTCAACATTGAAAAACAACAACAACCTCAACATTGAAAAACACCAACAAATTCAACAACAACCTCAACATTGAAAAACACCAACAAATTCAACAACAACCTCAGCATTGAAAAACAACAACAACCTCAACATTGAAAAACACCAACAAATTCAACAACAACCTCAACATTGAAAAACAACAACAACCTCAACATTGAAAAACACCAACAAATTCAACAACAACTTCAACATTGAAAAACGCCATCAAATTCAACAACAACCTCGAAATTGAAAAACACCAACAAATACAACAACAACCTCAACATTGAAAAACAACAACAACCCCAACATTGCAAAACACCAGCAAATTCAACAACAACCTCAACATTTAAAAGCACCAACAAATTCAACAACAACCTCAACATTGAAAAACAACAACAATCTCAACATTGAAAAACACCAACAAATTCAACAACAACCTCAACATTGAAAAACAACAACAACCTCAACATTGAAAAACACCAACAAATTCAACAACAACCTCGGCATTGAAAAAGACCCTCAAATTCAAAATCAACCTGAACATTGAACAACACCAACAACCTCAAAATTGAAAAAACACCAACAAATTCAACAACAACTTCAACATTGAAAAACACCTACAAATTCAACAACAACCTCGAAATTGAAAAACACCAACAAATACAACAACAACCTCAACATTGAAAAACAACAACAACCTCAACATTCAAAAACACCAACAAATTCAACAACAACCTCAACATTGAAAAACAACAACAACCTCAACATTGCAAAACACCAGCAAATTCAACAAGAACCTCAACATTTAAAAACACCAACAAATTCAACAACAAACTCAACATTGAAAAACAGCAACAATCTCAACATTGAAAAACACCAACAAATTCAACAACAACCTCAACATTGAAAAACACCAACAAATTCAACAACAACCTCAACATTGAAAAACACCAACAAACTCACCAACAACCTCAACATTGAAAAATAACAACAACCTCAACATTGAAAAACACCAACAAATTCAACAACAACCTCAACATTGAAAAACACCAACAAATTGAACAACAACAATCTCAACATTGAAAAACACCAACAAATTCAACAACAACCTCAACATTGAAAAACAACAACAACCTAAACATTGAAAAACACCAACAAATTCAACAACAACCTCAACATTGAAAAACAACAACAACCTCAACATTGAAAAACACCAACAAATTCAACAACAACCTCAACATTGAAAAACACCAACAAATTCAACAACAACCTCAACATTGAAAAACACCAACAAACTCACCAACAACCTCAACATTGAAAAATAACAACAACCTCAACATTGAAAAACACCAACAAATTCAACAACAACCTCAACATTGAAAAACACCAACAAATTGAACAACAACAATCTCAACATTGAAAAACACCAACAAATTCAACAACAACCTCAACATTGAAAAACAACAACAACCTAAACATTGAAAAACACCAACAAATTCAACAACAACCTCAACATTGAAAAACAACAACAACCTCAACATTGAAAAACACCAACAAATTCAACAACAACCTCAACATTGAAAAACACCAACAAATTCAACAACAACCTCAGCATTGAAAAACAACAACAACCTCAACATTGAAAAACACCAACAAATTCAACAACAACCTCAACATTGAAAAACAACAACAACCTCAACATTGCAAAACACCAGCAAATTCAACAACAACCTCAACATTTAAAAACACCAACAAATTCAACAACAAACTCAACATTGAAAAACAGCAACAATCTCAACATTGAAAAACACCAACAAATTCAACAACAACCTCAACATTGAAAAACAACAACAACCTCAACATTGAAAAACACCAACAAATTCAACAACAACCTCGACATTGAAAAACACCCTCAAATTCAAAATCAACCTCAACATTGAAAAAAACCAACAACCTCAAAATTGAAAAAACACCAACAAATTCAACAACAACCTCAACATTTAAAAACAACAACAACCTCAACATTGAAAAACACCAACAAATTCAACAACAACCTCAACATTGAAAAACACCAACAAATTCAACAACAACCTCAACATTGAAAAACACCAACAAACTCACCAACAACCTCAACATTGAAAAATAACAACAACCTCAACATTGAAAAACACCAACAAATTCAACAACAACCTCAACATTGAAAAACACCAACAAATTGAACAACAACAATCTCAACATTGAAAAACACCAACAAATTCAACAACAACCTCAACATTGAAAAACAACAACAACCTAAACATTGAAAAACACCAACAAATTCAACAACAACCTCAACATTGAAAAACAACAACAACCTCAACATTGAAAAACACCAACAAATTCAACAACAACCTCAACATTGAAAAACACCAACAAATTCAACAACAACCTCAGCATTGAAAAACAACAACAACCTCAACATTGAAAAACACCAACAAATTCAACAACAACCTCAACATTGAAAAACAACAACAACCTCAACATTGAAAAACACCAACAAATTCAACAACAACTTCAACATATTGAAAAACGCCAACAAATTCAACAACAACCTCGAAATTGAAAAACACCAACAAATACAACAACAACCTCAACATTGAAAAACAACAACAACCTCAACATTGAAAAACACCAACAAATTCAACAACAACCTCAACATTGAAAAACAACAACAACCTCAACATTGCAAAACACCAGCAAATTCAACAACAACCTCAACATTTAAAAGCACCAACAAATTCAACAACAACCTCAACATTGAAAAACAACAACAATCTCAACATTGAAAAACACCAACAAATTCAACAACAACCTCAACATTGAAAAACAACAACAACCTCAACATTGAAAAACACCAACAAATTCAACAACAACCTCAACATTGAAAAACAACAATAAACTCAACATTGAAAAACACCAACAAATTCAACAACAACCTCAACATTGAAAAACAACAACAACCTCAACATTGAAAAACACCAACAAATTCAACAACAACTTCAACATTGAAAAACACCAACAAATTCAACAACAACCTCAACATTGAAAAACTACAACAACCTCAACATTGAAAAACACCAACAAATACAACAACTACCCAAACATTGAAAAACAACAACAACCTCAACATTGAAAAACACCAACAAATTCAACAACAACCTCAACATTGAAAAACACCAACAAATTCAACAACAACCTCAACATTGAAAAACAACAACAACCTCAACATTGAAAAACACCAACAAAATCAACCAAAACTTCAACATGGAAAAACACCAACAAATTCAACAACAACCTCGAAATTGAAAAACACCAACAAATTCAACAACAACTTCAACATTGAAAAACACCAACAAATTCAACAACAACCTCGACATTGAAAAACACCATCAAATTCAACAACAACCTCAACATTGAAAAACACCAACAACCTCAAAATTGATAAAACACCAACAAATTCAACAACAACCTCAACATTTAAAAACAGCAACAACCTCAACATTGAAAAACACCAACAAATTCAACAACAACCTCCACATTGAAAAACACCAACAAATTCAACAACAACCTCAACATTGAAAAACACCAATAAATTCAACAACAAACTCAAGATTGAAAAACACCCACAAATTCAACAACCTCAACATTGAAAAACAACAACAACCTCAACATTGAAAAACACCAACAAATTCAACAACAACCTCAACATTGAAAAACAACGACAAACTCAACATTGAAAAACACCAACAAATTCAACAACAACCTCAGCATTGAAAAACACCAACAAATTCAACAACAACCTCAACATTGAAAAACAACAGCAACCTCCACATTGAAAAACACCAACAAATTCAACAACAACCTCAACATTGAAAAACAACAACAAATTGAACAACAACAATCTCAACATTGAAAAACACCAACAAATTCAACAACAACCTCAACATTGAAAAACAACAGCAACCTCCACATTGAAAAACACCAACAAATTCAACAACAACCTCAACATTGAAAAACAACAACAACCTCAACATTGAAAAACACCAACAAATTCAACAACAACCTCGACATTGAAAAACACCCTCAAATTCAAAATCAACCTCAACATTGAAAAAAACCAACAACCTCAAAATTGAAAAAACACCAACAAATTCAACAACAACTTCAACATTTAAAAACAACAACAACCTCAACATTGAAAAACACCAACAAATTCAACAACAACCTCAACATTGAAAAACACCAACAAATTCAACAACAACCTCAACATTGAAAAACACCAACAAACTCACCAACAACCTCAACATTGAAAAATAACAACAACCTCAACATTGAAAAACACCAACACATTCAACAACAACCTCAACATTGAAAAACACCTACAAATTCAACAACAACCTCGAAATTGAAAAACACCAACAAATACAACAACAACCTCAACATTGAAAAACAACAACAACCTCAACATTCAAAAACACCAACAAATTCAACAACAACCTCAACATTGAAAAACAACAACAACCTCAACATTGCAAAACACCAGCAAATTCAACAAGAACCTCAACATTTAAAAACACCAACAAATTCAACAACAAACTCAACATTGAAAAACAGCAACAATCTCAACATTGAAAAACACCAACAAATTCAACAACAACCTCAACATTGAAAAACACCAACAAATTCAACAACAACCTCAACATTGAAAAACACCAACAAACTCACCAACAACCTCAACATTGAAAAATAACAACAACCTCAACATTGAAAAACACCAACAAATTCAACAACAACCTCAACATTGAAAAACACCAACAAATTGAACAACAACAATCTCAACATTGAAAAACACCAACAAATTCAACAACAACCTCAACATTGAAAAACAACAACAACCTAAACATTGAAAAACACCAACAAATTCAACAACAACCTCAACATTGAAAAACAACAACAACCTCAACATTGAAAAACACCAACAAATTCAACAACAACCTCAACATTGAAAAACACCAACAAATTCAACAACAACCTCAACATTGAAAAACACCAACAAACTCACCAACAACCTCAACATTGAAAAATAACACAACCTCAACATTGAAAAACACCAACAAATTCAACAACAACCTCAACATTGAAAAACACCAACAAATTGAACAACAACAATCTCAACATTGAAAAACACCAACAAATTCAACAACAACCTCAACATTGAAAAACAACAACAACCTAAACATTGAAAAACACCAACAAATTCAACAACAACCTCAACATTGAAAAACAACAACAACCTCAACATTGAAAAACACCAACAAATTCAACAACAACCTCAACATTGAAAAACACCAACAAATTCAACAACAACCTCAGCATTGAAAAACAACAACAACCTCAACATTGAAAAACACCAACAAATTCAACAACAACCTCAACATTGAAAAACAACAACAACCTCAACATTGCAAAACACCAGCAAATTCAACAACAACCTCAACATTTAAAAACACCAACAAATTCAACAACAAACTCAACATTGAAAAACAGCAACAATCTCAACATTGAAAAACACCAACAAATTCAACAACAACCTCAACATTGAAAAACAACAACAACCTCAACATTGAAAAACACCAACAAATTCAACAACAACCTCGACATTGAAAAACACCCTCAAATTCAAAATCAACCTCAACATTGAAAAAAACCAACAACCTCAAAATTGAAAAAACACCAACAAATTCAACAACAACCTCAACATTTAAAAACAACAACAACCTCAACATTGAAAAACACCAACAAATTCAACAACAACCTCAACATTGAAAAACACCAACAAATTCAACAACAACCTCAACATTGAAAAACACCAACAAACTCACCAACAACCTCAACATTGAAAAATAACAACAACCTCAACATTGAAAAACACCAACAAATTCAACAACAACCTCAACATTGAAAAACACCAACAAATTGAACAACAACAATCTCAACATTGAAAAACACCAACAAATTCAACAACAACCTCAACATTGAAAAACAACAACAACCTAAACATTGAAAAACACCAACAAATTCAACAACAACCTCAACATTGAAAAACAACAACAACCTCAACATTGAAAAACACCAACAAATTCAACAACAACCTCAACATTGAAAAACACCAACAAATTCAACAACAACCTCAGCATTGAAAAACAACAACAACCTCAACATTGAAAAACACCAACAAATTCAACAACAACCTCAACATTGAAAAACAACAACAACCTCAACATTGAAAAACACCAACAAATTCAACAACAACTTCAACATATTGAAAAACGCCAACAAATTCAACAACAACCTCGAAATTGAAAAACACCAACAAATACAACAACAACCTCAACATTGAAAAACAACAACAACCTCAACATTGAAAAACACCAACAAATTCAACAACAACCTCAACATTGAAAAACAACAACAACCTCAACATTGCAAAACACCAGCAAATTCAACAACAACCTCAACATTTAAAAGCACCAACAAATTCAACAACAACCTCAACATTGAAAAACAACAACAATCTCAACATTGAAAAACACCAACAAATTCAACAACAACCTCAACATTGAAAAACAACAACAACCTCAACATTGAAAAACACCAACAAATTCAACAACAACCTCAACATTGAAAAACAACAATAAACTCAACATTGAAAAACACCAACAAATTCAACAACAACCTCAACATTGAAAAACAACAACAACCTCAACATTGAAAAACACCAACAAATTCAACAACAACTTCAACATTGAAAAACACCAACAAATTCAACAACAACCTCAACATTGAAAAACTACAACAACCTCAACATTGAAAAACACCAACAAATACAACAACTACCCAAACATTGAAAAACAACAACAACCTCAACATTGAAAAACACCAACAAATTCAACAACAACCTCAACATTGAAAAACACCAACAAATTCAACAACAACCTCAACATTGAAAAACAACAACAACCTCAACATTGAAAAACACCAACAAAATCAACCAAAACTTCAACATGGAAAAACACCAACAAATTCAACAACAACCTCGAAATTGAAAAACACCAACAAATTCAACAACAACTTCAACATTGAAAAACACCAACAAATTCAACAACAACCTCGACATTGAAAAACACCATCAAATTCAACAACAACCTCAACATTGAAAAACACCAACAACCTCAAAATTGATAAAACACCAACAAATTCAACAACAACCTCAACATTTAAAAACAGCAACAACCTCAACATTGAAAAACACCAACAAATTCAACAACAACCTCCACATTGAAAAACACCAACAAATTCAACAACAACCTCAACATTGAAAAACACCAATAAATTCAACAACAAACTCAAGATTGAAAAACACCCACAAATTCAACAACCTCAACATTGAAAAACAACAACAACCTCAACATTGAAAAACACCAACAAATTCAACAACAACCTCAACATTGAAAAACAACGACAAACTCAACATTGAAAAACACCAACAAATTCAACAACAACCTCAGCATTGAAAAACACCAACAAATTCAACAACAACCTCAACATTGAAAAACAACAGCAACCTCCACATTGAAAAACACCAACAAATTCAACAACAACCTCAACATTGAAAAACAACAACAAATTGAACAACAACAATCTCAACATTGAAAAACACCAACAAATTCAACAACAACCTCAACATTGAAAAACAACAGCAACCTCCACATTGAAAAACACCAACAAATTCAACAACAACCTCAACATTGAAAAACAACAACAACCTCAACATTGAAAAACACCAACAAATTCAACAACAACCTCGACATTGAAAAACACCCTCAAATTCAAAATCAACCTCAACATTGAAAAAAACCAACAACCTCAAAATTGAAAAAACACCAACAAATTCAACAACAACCTCAACATTTAAAAACAACAACAACCTCAACATTGAAAAACACCAACAAATTCAACAACAACCTCAACATTGAAAAACACCAACAAATTCAACAACAACCTCAACATTGAAAAACACCAACAAACTCACCAACAACCTCAACATTGAAAAATAACAACAACCTCAACATTGAAAAACACCAACACATTCAACAACAACCTCAACATTGAAAAACACCAACAAATTGATCAACAACAATCTCAACATTGAAAAACACCAACAAATTCAACAACAACCTCAACATTGAAAAACAACAACAACCTAAACATTGAAAAACACCAACAAATTCAACAACAACCTCAACATTGAAAAACAACAACAACCTCAACATTGAAAAACACCAACAAATTCAACAACAACCTCAACATTGAAAAACACCAACAAATTCAACAACAACCTCAGCATTGAAAAACAACAACAACCTCAACATTGAAAAACACCAACAAATTCAACAACAACCTCAACATTGAAAAACAACAACAACCTCAACATTGAAAAACACCAACAAATTCAACAGCAACTTCAACATTGAAAAACGCCATTAAATTCAACAACAACCTCGAAATTGAAAAACACCAACAAATACAACAACAACCTCAACATTGAAAAACAACAACAACCTCAACATTGAAAAACACCAACAAATTCAACAACAACCTCAACATTGAAAAACAACAACAACCCCAACATTGCAAAACACCAGCAAATTCAACAAGAACCTCAACATTTAAAAGCACCAACAAATTCAACAACAACCTCAACATTGAAAAACAACAACAATCTCAACATTGAAAAACACCAACAAATTCAACAACAACCTCAACATTGAAAAACAACAACAACCTCAACATTGAAAAACACCAACAAATTCAACAACAACCTCGGCATTGAAAAAGACCCTCAAATTCAAAATCAACCTGAACATTGAACAACACCAACAACCTCAAAATTGAAAAAACACCAACAAATTCAACAACAACTTCAACATTGAAAAACACCTACAAATTCAACAACAACCTCGAAATTGAAAAACACCAACAAATACAACAACAACCTCAACATTGAAAAACAACAACAACCTCAACATTCAAAAACACCAACAAATTCAACAACAACCTCAACATTGAAAAACAACAACAACCTCAACATTGCAAAACACCAGCAAATTCAACAAGAACCTCAACATTTAAAAACACCAACAAATTCAACAACAAACTCAACATTGAAAAACAGCAACAATCTCAACATTGAAAAACACCAACAAATTCAACAACAACCTCAACATTGAAAAACACCAACAAATTCAACAACAACCTCAACATTGAAAAACACCAACAAATTGAACAACAACAATCTCAACATTGAAAAACACCAACAAATTCAACAACAACCTCAACATTGAAAAACAACAACAACCTAAACATTGAAAAACACCAACAAATTCAACAACAACCTCAACATTGAAAAACAACAACAACCTCAACATTGAAAAACACCAACAAATTCAACAACAACCTCAACATTGAAAAACACCAACAAATTCAACAACAACCTCAACATTGAAAAACACCAACAAACTCACCAACAACCTCAACATTGAAAAATAACAACAACCTCAACATTGAAAAACACCAACAAATTCAACAACAACCTCAACATTGAAAAACACCAACAAATTGAACAACAACAATCTCAACATTGAAAAACACCAACAAATTCAACAACAACCTCAACATTGAAAAACAACAACAACCTAAACATTGAAAAACACCAACAAATTCAACAACAACCTCAACATTGAAAAACAACAACAACCTCAACATTGAAAAACACCAACAAATTCAACAACAACCTCAACATTGAAAAACACCAACAAATTCAACAACAACCTCAGCATTGAAAAACAACAACAACCTCAACATTGAAAAACACCAACAAATTCAACAACAACCTCAACATTGAAAAACAACAACAACCTCAACATTGCAAAACACCAGCAAATTCAACAACAACCTCAACATTTAAAAACACCAACAAATTCAACAACAAACTCAACATTGAAAAACAGCAACAATCTCAACATTGAAAAACACCAACAAATTCAACAACAACCTCAACATTGAAAAACAACAACAACCTCAACATTGAAAAACACCAACAAATTCAACAACAACCTCGACATTGAAAAACACCCTCAAATTCAAAATCAACCTCAACATTGAAAAAAACCAACAACCTCAAAATTGAAAAAACACCAACAAATTCAACAACAACCTCAACATTTAAAAACAACAACAACCTCAACATTGAAAAACACCAACAAATTCAACAACAACCTCAACATTGAAAAACACCAACAAATTCAACAACAACCTCAACATTGAAAAACACCAACAAACTCACCAACAACCTCAACATTGAAAAATAACAACAACCTCAACATTGAAAAACACCAACAAATTCAACAACAACCTCAACATTGAAAAACACCAACAAATTGAACAACAACAATCTCAACATTGAAAAACACCAACAAATTCAACAACAACCTCAACATTGAAAAACAACAACAACCTAAACATTGAAAAACACCAACAAATTCAACAACAACCTCAACATTGAAAAACAACAACAACCTCAACATTGAAAAACACCAACAAATTCAACAACAACCTCAACATTGAAAAACACCAACAAATTCAACAACAACCTCAGCATTGAAAAACAACAACAACCTCAACATTGAAAAACACCAACAAATTCAACAACAACCTCAACATTGAAAAACAACAACAACCTCAACATTGAAAAACACCAACAAATTCAACAACAACTTCAACATATTGAAAAACGCCAACAAATTCAACAACAACCTCGAAATTGAAAAACACCAACAAATACAACAACAACCTCAACATTGAAAAACAACAACAACCTCAACATTGAAAAACACCAACAAATTCAACAACAACCTCAACATTGAAAAACAACAACAACCTCAACATTGCAAAACACCAGCAAATTCAACAACAACCTCAACATTTAAAAGCACCAACAAATTCAACAACAACCTCAACATTGAAAAACAACAACAATCTCAACATTGAAAAACACCAACAAATTCAACAACAACCTCAACATTGAAAAACAACAACAACCTCAACATTGAAAAACACCAACAAATTCAACAACAACCTCAACATTGAAAAACAACAATAAACTCAACATTGAAAAACACCAACAAATTCAACAACAACCTCAACATTGAAAAACACCAACAACCTCAAAATTGATAAAACACCAACAAATTCAACAACAACCTCAACATTTAAAAACAGCAACAACCTCAACATTGAAAAACACCAACAAATTCAACAACAACCTCCACATTGAAAAACACCAACAAATTCAACAACAACCTCAACATTGAAAAACACCAATAAATTCAACAACAAACTCAAGATTGAAAAACACCCACAAATTCAACAACCTCAACATTGAAAAACAACAACAACCTCAACATTGAAAAACACCAACAAATTCAACAACAACCTCAACATTGAAAAACAACGACAAACTCAACATTGAAAAACACCAACAAATTCAACAACAACCTCAGCATTGAAAAACACCAACAAATTCAACAACAACCTCAACATTGAAAAACAACAGCAACCTCCACATTGAAAAACACCAACAAATTCAACAACAACCTCAACATTGAAAAACAACAACAAATTGAACAACAACAATCTCAACATTGAAAAACACCAACAAATTCAACAACAACCTCAACATTGAAAAACAACAGCAACCTCCACATTGAAAAACACCAACAAATTCAACAACAACCTCAACATTGAAAAACAACAACAACCTCAACATTGAAAAACACCAACAAATTCAACAACAACCTCGACATTGAAAAACACCCTCAAATTCAAAATCAACCTCAACATTGAAAAAAACCAACAACCTCAAAATTGAAAAAACACCAACAAATTCAACAACAACCTCAACATTTAAAAACAACAACAACCTCAACATTGAAAAACACCAACAAATTCAACAACAACCTCAACATTGAAAAACACCAACAAATTCAACAACAACCTCAACATTGAAAAACACCAACAAACTCACCAACAACCTCAACATTGAAAAATAACAACAACCTCAACATTGAAAAACACCAACACATTCAACAACAACCTCAACATTGAAAAACACCAACAAATTGAACAACAACAATCTCAACATTGAAAAACACCAACAAATTCAACAACAACCTCAACATTGAAAAACAACAACAACCTAAACATTGAAAAACACCAACAAATTCAACAACAACCTCAACATTGAAAAACAACAACAACCTCAACATTGAAAAACACCAACAAATTCAACAACAACCTCAACATTGAAAAACACCAACAAATTCAACAACAACCTCAGCATTGAAAAACAACAACAACCTCAACATTGAAAAACACCAACAAATTCAACAACAACCTCAACATTGAAAAACAACAACAACCTCAACATTGAAAAACACCAACAAATTCAACAGCAACTTCAACATTGAAAAACGCCATTAAATTCAACAACAACCTCGAAATTGAAAAACACCAACAAATACAACAACAACCTCAACATTGAAAAACAACAACAACCTCAACATTGAAAAACACCAACAAATTCAACAACAACCTCAACATTGAAAAACAACAACAACCCCAACATTGCAAAACACCAGCAAATTCAACAACAACCTCAACATTTAAAAGCACCAACAAATTCAACAACAACCTCAACATTGAAAAACAACAACAATCTCAACATTGAAAAACACCAACAAATTCAACAACAACCTCAACATTGAAAAACAACAACAACCTCAACATTGAAAAACACCAACAAATTCAACAACAACCTCGGCATTGAAAAAGACCCTCAAATTCAAAATCAACCTGAACATTGAACAACACCAACAACCTCAAAATTGAAAAAACACCAACAAATTCAACAACAACTTCAACATTGAAAAACACCTACAAATTCAACAACAACCTCGAAATTGAAAAACACCAACAAATACAACAACAACCTCAACATTGAAAAACAACAACAACCTCAACATTCAAAAACACCAACAAATTCAACAACAACCTCAACATTGAAAAACAACAACAACCTCAACATTGCAAAACACCAGCAAATTCAACAAGAACCTCAACATTTAAAAACACCAACAAATTCAACAACAAACTCAACATTGAAAAACAGCAACAATCTCAACATTGAAAAACACCAACAAATTCAACAACAACCTCAACATTGAAAAACACCAACAAATTCAACAACAACCTCAACATTGAAAAACACCAACAAATTGAACAACAACAATCTCAACATTGAAAAACACCAACAAATTCAACAACAACCTCAACATTGAAAAACAACAACAACCTAAACATTGAAAAACACCAACAAATTCAACAACAACCTCAACATTGAAAAACAACAACAACCTCAACATTGAAAAACACCAACAAATTCAACAACAACCTCAACATTGAAAAACACCAACAAATTCAACAACAACCTCAACATTGAAAAACACCAACAAACTCACCAACAACCTCAACATTGAAAAATAACAACAACCTCAACATTGAAAAACACCAACAAATTCAACAACAACCTCAACATTGAAAAACACCAACAAATTGAACAACAACAATCTCAACATTGAAAAACACCAACAAATTCAACAACAACCTCAACATTGAAAAACAACAACAACCTAAACATTGAAAAACACCAACAAATTCAACAACAACCTCAACATTGAAAAACAACAACAACCTCAACATTGAAAAACACCAACAAATTCAACAACAACCTCAACATTGAAAAACACCAACAAATTCAACAACAACCTCAGCATTGAAAAACAACAACAACCTCAACATTGAAAAACACCAACAAATTCAACAACAACCTCAACATTGAAAAACAACAACAACCTCAACATTGCAAAACACCAGCAAATTCAACAACAACCTCAACATTTAAAAACACCAACAAATTCAACAACAAACTCAACATTGAAAAACAGCAACAATCTCAACATTGAAAAACACCAACAAATTCAACAACAACCTCAACATTGAAAAACAACAACAACCTCAACATTGAAAAACACCAACAAATTCAACAACAACCTCGACATTGAAAAACACCCTCAAATTCAAAATCAACCTCAACATTGAAAAAAACCAACAACCTCAAAATTGAAAAAACACCAACAAATTCAACAACAACCTCAACATTTAAAAACAACAACAACCTCAACATTGAAAAACACCAACAAATTCAACAACAACCTCAACATTGAAAAACACCAACAAATTCAACAACAACCTCAACATTGAAAAACACCAACAAACTCACCAACAACCTCAACATTGAAAAATAACAACAACCTCAACATTGAAAAACACCAACAAATTCAACAACAACCTCAACATTGAAAAACACCAACAAATTGAACAACAACAATCTCAACATTGAAAAACACCAACAAATTCAACAACAACCTCAACATTGAAAAACAACAACAACCTAAACATTGAAAAACACCAACAAATTCAACAACAACCTCAACATTGAAAAACAACAACAACCTCAACATTGAAAAACACCAACAAATTCAACAACAACCTCAACATTGAAAAACACCAACAAATTCAACAACAACCTCAGCATTGAAAAACAACAACAACCTCAACATTGAAAAACACCAACAAATTCAACAACAACCTCAACATTGAAAAACAACAACAACCTCAACATTGAAAAACACCAACAAATTCAACAACAACTTCAACATATTGAAAAACGCCAACAAATTCAACAACAACCTCGAAATTGAAAAACACCAACAAATACAACAACAACCTCAACATTGAAAAACAACAACAACCTCAACATTGAAAAACACCAACAAATTCAACAACAACCTCAACATTGAAAAACAACAACAACCTCAACATTGCAAAACACCAGCAAATTCAACAACAACCTCAACATTTAAAAGCACCAACAAATTCAACAACAACCTCAACATTGAAAAACAACAACAATCTCAACATTGAAAAACACCAACAAATTCAACAACAACCTCAACATTGAAAAACAACAACAACCTCAACATTGAAAAACACCAACAAATTCAACAACAACCTCAACATTGAAAAACAACAATAAACTCAACATTGAAAAACACCAACAAATTCAACAACAACCTCAACATTGAAAAACAACAACAACCTCAACATTGAAAAACACCAACAAATTCAACAACAACTTCAACATTGAAAAACACCAACAAATTCAACAACAACCTCAACATTGAAAAACTACAACAACCTCAACATTGAAAAACACCAACAAATACAACAACTACCCAAACATTGAAAAACAACAACAACCTCAACATTGAAAAACACCAACAAATTCAACAACAACCTCAACATTGAAAAACACCAACAAATTCAACAACAACCTCAACATTGAAAAACAACAACAACCTCAACATTGAAAAACACCAACAAAATCAACCAAAACTTCAACATGGAAAAACACCAGCAAATTCAACAACAACCTCGAAATTGAAAAACACCAACAAATTCAACAACAACTTCAACATTGAAAAACACCAACAAATTCAACAACAACCTCGACATTGAAAAACACCATCAAATTCAACAACAACCTCAACATTGAAAAACACCAACAACCTCAAAATTGATAAAACACCAACAAATTCAACAACAACCTCAACATTTAAAAACAGCAACAACCTCAACATTGAAAAACACCAACAAATTCAACAACAACCTCCACATTGAAAAACACCAACAAATTCAACAACAACCTCAACATTGAAAAACACCAATAAATTCAACAACAAACTCAAGATTGAAAAACACCCACAAATTCAACAACCTCAACATTGAAAAACAACAACAACCTCAACATTGAAAAACACCAACAAATTCAACAACAACCTCAACATTGAAAAACAACGACAAACTCAACATTGAAAAACACCAACAAATTCAACAACAACCTCAGCATTGAAAAACACCAACAAATTCAACAACAACCTCAACATTGAAAAACAACAGCAACCTCCACATTGAAAAACACCAACAAATTCAACAACAACCTCAACATTGAAAAACAACAACAACCTCAACATTGAAAAACACCAACAAATTCAACAACAACCTCGACATTGAAAAACACCCTCAAATTCAAAATCAACCTCAACATTGAAAAAAACCAACAACCTCAAAATTGAAAAAACACCAACAAATTCAACAACAACCTCAACATTTAAAAACAACAACAACCTCAACATTGAAAAACACCAACAAATTCAACAACAACCTCAACATTGAAAAACACCAACAAATTCAACAACAACCTCAACATTGAAAAACACCAACAAACTCACCAACAACCTCAACATTGAAAAATAACAACAACCTCAACATTGAAAAACACCAACACATTCAACAACAACCTCAACATTGAAAAACACCAACAAATTGAACAACAACAATCTCAACATTGAAAAACACCAACAAATTCAACAACAACCTCAACATTGAAAAACAACAACAACCTAAACATTGAAAAACACCAACAAATTCAACAACAACCTCAACATTGAAAAACAACAACAACCTCAACATTGAAAAACACCAACAAATTCAACAACAACCTCAACATTGAAAAACACCAACAAATTCAACAACAACCTCAGCATTGAAAAACAACAACAACCTCAACATTGAAAAACACCAACAAATTCAACAACAACCTCAACATTGAAAAACAACAACAACCTCAACATTGAAAAACACCAACAAATTCAACAACAACTTCAACATTGAAAAACGCCATCAAATTCAACAACAACCTCGAAATTGAAAAACACCAACAAATACAACAACAACCTCAACATTGAAAAACAACAACAACCTCAACATTGAAAAACACCAACAAATTCAACAACAACCTCAACATTGAAAAACAACAACAACCCCAACATTGCAAAACACCAGCAAATTCAACAACAACCTCAACATTTAAAAGCACCAACAAATTCAACAACAACCTCAACATTGAAAAACAACAACAATCTCAACATTGAAAAACACCAACAAATTCAACAACAACCTCAACATTGAAAAACAACAACAACCTCAACATTGAAAAACACCAACAAATTCAACAACAACCTCGGCATTGAAAAAGACCCTCAAATTCAAAATCAACCTGAACATTGAACAACACCAACAACCTCAAAATTGAAAAAACACCAACAAATTCAACAACAACTTCAACATTGAAAAACACCTACAAATTCAACAACAACCTCGAAATTGAAAAACACCAACAAATACAACAACAACCTCAACATTGAAAAACAACAACAACCTCAACATTCAAAAACACCAACAAATTCAACAACAACCTCAACATTGAAAAACAACAACAACCTCAACATTGCAAAACACCAGCAAATTCAACAAGAACCTCAACATTTAAAAACACCAACAAATTCAACAACAAACTCAACATTGAAAAACAGCAACAATCTCAACATTGAAAAACACCAACAAATTCAACAACAACCTCAACATTGAAAAACACCAACAAATTCAACAACAACCTCAACATTGAAAAACACCAACAAACTCACCAACAACCTCAACATTGAAAAATAACAACAACCTCAACATTGAAAAACACCAACAAATTCAACAACAACCTCAACATTGAAAAACACCAACAAATTGAACAACAACAATCTCAACATTGAAAAACACCAACAAATTCAACAACAACCTCAACATTGAAAAACAACAACAACCTAAACATTGAAAAACACCAACAAATTCAACAACAACCTCAACATTGAAAAACAACAACAACCTCAACATTGAAAAACACCAACAAATTCAACAACAACCTCAACATTGAAAAACACCAACAAATTCAACAACAACCTCAGCATTGAAAAACAACAACAACCTCAACATTGAAAAACACCAACAAATTCAACAACAACCTCAACATTGAAAAACAGCAACAACCTCAACATTGAAAAACACCAACAAATTCAACAACAACCTCAACATTGAAAAACACCAACAAATTCAACAACAACCTCAACATTGAAAAACACCAACAAACTCACCAACAACCTCAACATTGAAAAATAACAACAACCTCAACATTGAAAAACACCAACAAATTCAACAACAACCTCAACATTGAAAAACACCAACAAATTGAACAACAACAATCTCAACATTGAAAAACACCAACAAATTCAACAACAACCTCAACATTGAAAAACAACAACAACCTAAACATTGAAAAACACCAACAAATTCAACAACAACCTCAACATTGAAAAACAACAACAACCTCAACATTGAAAAACACCAACAAATTCAACAACAACCTCAACATTGAAAAACACCAACAAATTCAACAACAACCTCAGCATTGAAAAACAACAACAACCTCAACATTGAAAAACACCAACAAATTCAACAACAACCTCAACATTGAAAAACAACAACAACCTCAACATTGAAAAACACCAACAAATTCAACAACAACCTCAACATTGAAAAACGCCAACAAATTCAACAACAACCTCGAAATTGAAAAACACCAACAAATACAACAACAACCTCAACATTGAAAAACAACAACAACCTCAACATTGAAAAACACCAACAAATTCAACAACAACCTCAACATTGAAAAACAACAACAACCTCAACATTGCAAAACACCAGCAAATTCAACAACAACCTCAACATTTAAAAGCACCAACAAATTCAACAACAACCTCAACATTGAAAAACAACAACAATCTCAACATTGAAAAACAACAACAAATTCAACAACAACCTCAACATTGAAAAACAACAACAACCTCAACATTGAAAAACACCAACAAATTCAACAACAACCTCAACATTGAAAAACAACAATAAACTCAACATTGAAAAACACCAACAAATTCAACAACAACCTCAACATTGAAAAACAACAACCTCAACATTGAAAAACACCAACAAATTCAACAACAACTTCAACATTGAAAAACACCAACAAATTCAACAACAACCTCAACATTGAAAAACTACAACAACCTCAACATTGAAAAACACCAACAAATTCAACAACTACCCAAACATTGAAAAACAACAACAACCTCAACATTGAAAAACACCAACAAATTCAACAACAACCTCAACATTGAAAAACACCAACAAATTCAACAACAACCTCAACATTGAAAAACAACAACAACCTCAACATTGAAAAACACCAACAAAATCAACCAAAACTTCAACATGGAAAAACACCAACAAATTCAACAACAACCTCGAAATTGAAAAACACCAACAAATTCAACAACAACTTCAACATTGAAAAACACCAACAAATTCAACAACAACCTCGACATTGAAAAACACCATCAAATTCAACAACAACCTCAACATTGAAAAACACCAACAACCTCAAAATTGATAAAACACCAACAAATTCAACAACAACCTCAACATTTAAAAACAGCAACAACCTCAACATTGAAAAACACCAACAAATTCAACAACAACCTCCACATTGAAAAACACCAACAAATTCAACAACAACCTCAACATTGAAAAACACCAATAAATTCAACAACAAACTCAAGATTGAAAAACACCCACAAATTCAACAACCTCAACATTGAAAAACAACAACAACCTCAACATTGAAAAACACCAACAAATTCAACAACAACCTCAACATTGAAAAACAACGACAAACTCAACATTGAAAAACACCAACAAATTCAACAACAACCTCAGCATTGAAAAACACCAACAAATTCAACAACAACCTCAACATTGAAAAACAACAGCAACCTCCACATTGAAAAACACCAACAAATTCAACAACAACCTCAACATTGAAAAACAACAACAACCTCAACATTGAAAAACACCAACAAATTCAACAACAACCTCGACATTGAAAAACACCCTCAAATTCAAAATCAACCTCAACATTGAAAAAAACCAACAACCTCAAAATTGAAAAAACACCAACAAATTCAACAACAACCTCAACATTTAAAAACAACAACAACCTCAACATTGAAAAACACCAACAAATTCAACAACAACCTCAACATTGAAAAACACCAACAAATTCAACAACAACCTCAACATTGAAAAACACCAACAAACTCACCAACAACCTCAACATTGAAAAATAACAACAACCTCAACATTGATAAACACCAACAAATTCAACAACAACCTCAACATTGAAAAACACCAACAAATTGAACAACAACAATCTCAACATTGAAAAACACCAACAAATTCAACAACAACCTCAACATTGAAAAACAACAACAACCTAAACATTGAAAAACACCAACAAATTCAACAACAACCTCAACATTGAAAAACAACAACAACCTCAACATTGAAAAACACCAACAAATTCAACAACAACCTCAACATTGAAAAACACCAACAAATTCAACAACAACCTCAGCATTGAAAAACAACAACCTCAACATTGAAAAACACCAACAAATTCAACAACAACCTCAACATTGAAAAACAACAACAACCTCAACATTGAAAAACACCAACAAATTCAACAACAACTTCAACATTGAAAAACGCCATCAAATTCAACAACAACCTCGAAATTGAAAAACACCAACAAATACAACAACAACCTCAACATTGAAAAACAACAACAACCTCAACATTGAAAAACACCAACAAATTCAACAACAACCTCAACATTGAAAAACAACAACAACCCCAACATTGCAAAACACCAGCAAATTCAACAACAACCTCAACATTTAAAAGCACCAACAAATTCAACAACAACCTCAACATTGAAAAACAACAACAATCTCAACATTGAAAAACACCAACAAATTCAACAACAACCTCAACATTGAAAAACAACAACAACCTCAACATTGCAAAACACCAACAAATTCAACAACAACCTCGGCATTGAAAAAGACCCTCAAATTCAAAATCAACCTGAACATTGAACAACACCAACAACCTCAAAATTGAAAAAACACCCACAAATTCAACAACAACCTCAACATTTAAAAACAACAACAACCTCAACATTAAAAAACACCAACAAATTCAACAACAACCTCAACATTGAAAAACACCAACAAATTCAACAACAACCTCAACATTGAAAAACACCAACAAACTCAACAACAACCACAACATTGAAAAATAACAACAACCTCAACATTGAAAAACACCAACAAATTCAACAACAACCTCAACATTGAAAAACACCAACAAATTCAACAACAAACTCAAGATTGAAAAACACCCACAAATTCAACAACCTCAACATTGAAAAACAACAACAACCTCATCATTGAAAAACACCAACAAATTCAACAACAAACTCAACATTGAAAAACACCAACAAATTCAACAACAACCTCAACATTGAAAAACACCAACAACCTCAACATTGAAAAACACCAACAAATTCAACAACAACCTCAACATTGAAAAACAACAACAACCTCAACATTGAAAAACACCAACAAATTCAACAACAACCTCAACATTGAAAAACAACAATAAACTCAACATTGAAAAACACCAACAAATTCAACAACAACCTCAACATTGAAAAACAACAACAACCTCAACATTGAAAAACACCAACAAATTCAACAACAACTTCAACATTGAAAAACACCAACAAATTCAACAACAACCTCAACATTGAAAAATTACAACAACCTCAACATTGAAAAACACCAACAAATTCAACAACTACCCAAACATTGAAAAACAACAACAACCTCAACATTGAAAAACACCAACAAATTCAACAACAACCTCAACATTGAAAAACACCAACAAATTCAACAACAACCTCAACATTGAAAAACAACAACAACCTCAACATTGAAAAACACCAACAAAATCAACCAAAACTTCAACATGGAAAAACACCAACAAATTCAACAACAACCTCGAAATTGAAAAACACCAACAAATTCAACAACAACTTCAACATTGAAAAACACCAACAAATTCAACAACAACCTCGACATTGAAAAACACCATCAAATTCAACAACAACCTCAACATTGAAAAACACCAACAACCTCAAAATTGATAAAACACCAACAAATTCAACAACAACCTCAACATATAAAAACAGCAACAACCTCAACATTGAAAAACACCAACAAATTCAACAACAACCTCCACATTGAAAAACACCAACAAATTCAACAACAACCTCAACATTGAAAAACACCAATAAATTCAACAACAAACTCAAGATTGAAAAACACCCACAAATTCAACAACCTCAACATTGAAAAACAACAACAACCTCAACATTGAAAAACACCAACAAATTCAACAACAACCTGAACATTGAAAAACAACGACAAACTCAACATTGAAAAACACCAACAAATTCAACAACAACCTCAGCATTGAAAAACACCAACAAATTCAACAACAACCTCAACATTGAAAAACAACAACAACCTCAACATTGAAAAACACCAACAAATTCAACAACAACCTCAACATTGAAAAACAGCAACAACCTCAACATTGAAAAACACCAACAAATTCAACAACAACCTCAAAATTGAAAAACACCAACAAATTCAACAACGACCTCAGCATTGAAAAACAACAACAAGCTCAACATTGAAAAACACCAACAAATTCAACAACAACCTCAACATTGAATTTCAACAACAACCTCAACATTGAAAAACAACAACAAACTCAACATTGAAAAACACCAACAAATTCAACAACAACCTCAACATTGAAAAACAACAACAACCTCAACATTGAAAAACAACAACAAATACAAAAACAACCTCAACATTTAAAAACACCAACAAATTCAACAACAACCTCAACATTGAAAAACAACAACAATCTCAACATTGAAAAACACCAACAAATTCAACAACAACCTCAACATTGACAAACAGCAACAACCTCAACATTGAAAAACACCAACAAATTCAACAACAACCTCAACATTGAAAAACACCAACAAATTCAACAACAACCTCAACGTTGAAAAACAGCAACAAATTCAACAACAAACTCAACATTGAAAAACACCAACAAATTCAACAACAACCTCAACATTGAAAAACAACAACAACCTCAACATTGAAAAACACCAACAAATTCAACAACAACCTCAACATTGAAAAGCACCAACAAATTCAACAACAACCTCAACATTGAAAAACAACAACAACCTCAACATTGACAAACACCAACAAATTCAACAACAACCTCAACATTGAAAAACAACAACAACCTCAACATTGAAAAACACCAACAAATTCAACAACAACCTCAACATTGAAAAACAACAACAAACTCAACATTGAAAAACACCAACAAATTCAACAACAACCTCAGCATTGAAAAACACCAACAAATTCAACAACAACCTCAACATTGAAAAACAACAACAACCTCAACATTGAAAAACACCAACAAATTCAACAACAACCTCAACATTGAAAAACAACAACAACCTCAACATTGAAAAACACCAACAAATTCAACAACATCCTCAAAATTGAAAAACACCAACAAATTCAACAACGACCTCAGCATTGAAAAACAACAACAACCTCAACATTGAAAACCACCAACAAATTCAACAACAACCTCAACATTGAATTTCAACAACAACCTCAACATTGAAAAACAACAACAAACTCAACATTGAAAAACACCAACAAATTCAACAACAACCTCAACATTGAAAAACAACAACAACCTCAACATTGGAAAACAACAACAAATTCAACAACAACCTCAACATTTAAAAACACCAACAAATTCAACAACAACCTCAACATTGAAAAACAACAACAATCTCAACATTGAAAAACAACAACAAATTCAACAACAACCTCAACATTGAAAAACAGCAACAACCTCAACATTGAAAAACACCAACAAATTCAACAACAACCTCAACATTGAAAAGCACCAACAAATTCAACAACAACCTCAACATTGAAAAACACCAACAAATTCAACAACAAACTCAACATTGAAAAACACCAACAAATTCAACAACAACCTCAACATTGAAAAACAACAACAACCTCAACATTGAAAAACACCAACAAATTCAACAACAATCTGAACATTGAAAAACAGCAACAACCTCAACATTGAAAAACACCAACAAATTCAACAACAACCTCAACATTGAAAAACAACAACAACCTCAACTTTGAAAAACACCAACAAATTCAACAACAACCTCGACATTGAAAAACAACAACAACCTCAAAATTGAAAAAAAAACAAATTCAACAACAACCTCAACATTGAAAAACTCCAACAAATTCAACAACAACCTCAACATTGAAAAACACCAACAAACTCAACAACAACCTCAACATTGAAAAATAACAACAACCTCAACATTGAAAAACATCAACAAATTCAACAACAACCTCAACATTGAAAAACACCAACAAATTCAACAACAAACTCAAGATTGAAAAACACCCACAAATTCAACAACCTCAACATTGAAAAACAACAACAACCTCATCATTGAAAAACACCAACACATTCAACAACAACCTCAACATTGAAAAACACCAACAAATTCAACAACAACTTCAACATTGAAAAACACCAACAAATTCAACAACAACCTCAACATTGAAAAACTACAACAACCTCAACATTGAAAAACACCAACAAATTCAACAACTACCCAAACATTGAAAAACAACAACAACCTCAACATTGAAAAACACCAACAAATTCAACAACAACCTCAACATTGAAAAACACCAACAAATTCAACAACAACCTCAACATTGAAAAACAACAACAACCTCAACATTGAAAAACACCAACAAAATCAACCAAAACTTCAACATGGAAAAACACCAACAAATTCAACAACAACCTCGAAATTGAAAAACACCAACAAATTCAACAACAACTTCAACATTGAAAAACACCAACAAATTCAACAACAACCTCGACATTGAAAAACACCATCAAATTCAACAACAACCTCAACATTGAAAAACACCAACAACCTCAAAATTGATAAAACACCAGCAAATTCAACAACAACCTCAACATTTAAAAACAGCAACAACCTCAACATTGAAAAACACCAACAAATTCAACAACAACCTCCACATTGAAAAACACCAACAAATTCAACAACAACCTCAACATTGAAAAACACCAATAAATTCAACAACAAACTCAAGATTGAAAAACACCCACAAATTCAACAACCTCAACATTGAAAAACAACAACAACCTCAACATTGAAAAACACCAACAAATTCAACAACAACCTCAACATTGAAAAACAACGACAAACTCAACATTGAAAAACACCAACAAATTCAACAACAACCTCAGCATTGAAAAACACCAACAAATTCAACAACAACCTCAACATTGAAAAACAACAGCAACCTCCACATTGAAAAACACCAACAAATTCAACAACAACCTCAACATTGAAAAACAACAACAACCTCAACATTGAAAAACACCAACAAATTCAACAACAACCTCGACATTGAAAAACACCCTCAAATTCAAAATCAACCTCAACATTGAAAAAAACCAACAACCTCAAAATTGAAAAAACACCAACAAATTCAACAACAACCTCAACATTTAAAAACAACAACAACCTCAACATTGAAAAACACCAACAAATTCAACAACAACCTCAACATTGAAAAACACCAACAAATTCAACAACAACCTCAACATTGAAAAACACCAACAAACTCACCAACAACCTCAACATTGAAAAATAACAACAACCTCAACATTGAAAAACACCAACAAATTCAACAACAACCTCAACATTGAAAAACACCAACAAATTGAACAACAACAATCTCAACATTGAAAAACACCAACAAATTCAACAACAACCTCAACATTGAAAAACAACAACAACCTAAACATTGAAAAACACCAACAAATTCAACAACAACCTCAACATTGAAAAACAACAACAACCTCAACATTGAAAAACACCAACAAATTCAACAACAACCTCAACATTGAAAAACACCAACAAATTCAACAACAACCTCAGCATTGAAAAACAACAACAACCTCAACATTGAAAAACACCAACAAATTCAACAACAACCTCAACATTGAAAAACAACAACAACCTCAACATTGAAAAACACCAACAAATTCAACAACAACCTCAACATTGAAAAACAACAACAACCTCAACATTGAAAAACACCAACAAATTCAACAACAATCTGAACATTGAAAAACAGCAACAACCTCAACATTGAAAAACACCAACAAATTCAACAACAACCTCAACATTGAAAAACAACAACAACCTCAACTTTGAAAAACACCAACAAATTCAACAACAACCTCGACATTGAAAAACAACAACAACCTCAAAATTGAAAAAAAAACAAATTCAACAACAACCTCAACATTGAAAAACTCCAACAAATTCAACAACAACCTCAACATTGAAAAACACCAACAAACTCAACAACAACCTCAACATTGAAAAATAACAACAACCTCAACATTGAAAAACATCAACAAATTCAACAACAACCTCAACATTGAAAAACACCAACAAATTCAACAACAAACTCAAGATTGAAAAACACCCACAAATTCAACAACCTCAACATTGAAAAACAACAACAACCTCATCATTGAAAAACACCAACACATTCAACAACAACCTCAACATTGAAAAACACCAACAAATTCAACAACAACTTCAACATTGAAAAACACCAACAAATTCAACAACAACCTCAACATTGAAAAACTACAACAACCTCAACATTGAAAAACACCAACAAATTCAACAACTACCCAAACATTGAAAAACAACAACAACCTCAACATTGAAAAACACCAACAAATTCAACAACAACCTCAACATTGAAAAACACCAACAAATTCAACAACAACCTCAACATTGAAAAACAACAACAACCTCAACATTGAAAAACACCAACAAAATCAACCAAAACTTCAACATGGAAAAACACCAACAAATTCAACAACAACCTCGAAATTGAAAAACACCAACAAATTCAACAACAACTTCAACATTGAAAAACACCAACAAATTCAACAACAACCTCGACATTGAAAAACACCATCAAATTCAACAACAACCTCAACATTGAAAAACACCAACAACCTCAAAATTGATAAAACACCAGCAAATTCAACAACAACCTCAACATTTAAAAACAGCAACAACCTCAACATTGAAAAACACCAACAAATTCAACAACAACCTCCACATTGAAAAACACCAACAAATTCAACAACAACCTCAACATTGAAAAACACCAATAAATTCAACAACAAACTCAAGATTGAAAAACACCCACAAATTCAACAACCTCAACATTGAAAAACAACAACAACCTCAACATTGAAAAACACCAACAAATTCAACAACAACCTCAACATTGAAAAACAACGACAAACTCAACATTGAAAAACACCAACAAATTCAACAACAACCTCAGCATTGAAAAACACCAACAAATTCAACAACAACCTCAACATTGAAAAACAACAGCAACCTCCACATTGAAAAACACCAACAAATTCAACAACAACCTCAACATTGAAAAACAACAACAACCTCAACATTGAAAAACACCAACAAATTCAACAACAACCTCGACATTGAAAAACACCCTCAAATTCAAAATCAACCTCAACATTGAAAAAAACCAACAACCTCAAAATTGAAAAAACACCAACAAATTCAACAACAACCTCAACATTTAAAAACAACAACAACCTCAACATTGAAAAACACCAACAAATTCAACAACAACCTCAACATTGAAAAACACCAACAAATTCAACAACAACCTCAACATTGAAAAACACCAACAAACTCACCAACAACCTCAACATTGAAAAATAACAACAACCTCAACATTGAAAAACACCAACAAATTCAACAACAACCTCAACATTGAAAAACACCAACAAATTGAACAACAACAATCTCAACATTGAAAAACACCAACAAATTCAACAACAACCTCAACATTGAAAAACAACAACAACCTAAACATTGAAAAACACCAACAAATTCAACAACAACCTCAACATTGAAAAACAACAACAACCTCAACATTGAAAAACACCAACAAATTCAACAACAACCTCAACATTGAAAAACACCAACAAATTCAACAACAACCTCAGCATTGAAAAACAACAACAACCTCAACATTGAAAAACACCAACAAATTCAACAACAACCTCAACATTGAAAAACAACAACAACCTCAACATTGAAAAACACCAACAAATTCAACAACAACTTCAACATTGAAAAACGCCATCAAATTCAACAACAACCTCGAAATTGAAAAACACCAACAAATACAACAACAACCTCAACATTGAAAAACAACAACAACCTCAACATTGAAAAACACCAACAAATTCAACAACAACCTCAACATTGAAAAACAACAACAACCCCAACATTGCAAAACACCAGCAAATTCAACAACAACCTCAACATTTAAAAGCACCAACAAATTCAACAACAACCTCAACATTGAAAAACAACAACAATCTCAACATTGAAAAACACCAACAAATTCAACAACAACCTCAACATTGAAAAACAACAACAACCTCAACATTGCAAAACACCAACAAATTCAACAACAACCTCGGCATTGAAAAAGACCCTCAAATTCAAAATCAACCTGAACATTGAACAACACCAACAACCTCAAAATTGAAAAAACACCAACAAATTCAACAACAACCTCAACATTTAAAAACAACAACAACCTCAACATTAAAAAACACCAACAAATTCAACAACAACCTCAACATTGAAAAACACCAACAAATTCAACAACAACCTCAACATTGAAAAACACCAACAAACTCAACAACAACCACAACATTGAAAAATAACAACAACCTCAACATTGAAAAACACCAACAAATTCAACAACAACCTCAACATTGAAAAACACCAACAAATTCAACAACAAACTCAAGATTGAAAAACACCCACAAATTCAACAACCTCAACATTGAAAAACAACAACAACCTCATCATTGAAAAACACCAACAAATTCAACAACAAACTCAACATTGAAAAACACCAACAAATTCAACAACAACCTCAACATTGAAAAACACCAACAACCTCAACATTGAAAAACACCAACAAATTCAACAACAACCTCAACATTGAAAAACAACAACAACCTCAACATTGAAAAACACCAACAAATTCAACAACAACCTCAACATTGAAAAACAACAATAAACTCAACATTGAAAAACACCAACAAATTCAACAACAACCTCAACATTGAAAAACAACAACAACCTCAACATTGAAAAACACCAACAAATTCAACAACAACTTCAACATTGAAAAACACCAACAAATTCAACAACAACCTCAACATTGAAAAACTACAACAACCTCAACATTGAAAAACACCAACAAATTCAACAACTACCCAAACATTGAAAAACAACAACAACCTCAACATTGAAAAACACCAACAAATTCAACAACAACCTCAACATTGAAAAACACCAACAAATTCAACAACAACCTCAACATTGAAAAACAACAACAACCTCAACATTGAAAAACACCAACAAAATCAACCAAAACTTCAACATGGAAAAACACCAACAAATTCAACAACAACCTCGAAATTGAAAAACACCAACAAATTCAACAACAACTTCAACATTGAAAAACACCAACAAATTCAACAACAACCTCGACATTGAAAAACACCATCAAATTCAACAACAACCTCAACATTGAAAAACACCAACAACCTCAAAATTGATAAAACACCAACAAATTCAACAACAACCTCAACATTTAAATACAGCAACAACCTCAACATTGAAATACACCAACAAATTCAACAACAACCTCCACATTGAAAAACACCAACAAATTCAACAACAACCTCAACATTGAAAAACACCAATAAATTCAACAACAAACTCAAGATTGAAAAACACCCACAAATTCAACAACCTCAACATTGAAAAACAACAACAACCTCAACATTGAAAAACACCAACAAATTCAACAACAACCTGAACATTGAAAAACAACGACAAACTCAACATTGAAAAACACCAACAAATTCAACAACAACCTCAGCATTGAAAAACACCAACAAATTCAACAACAACCTCAACATTGAAAAACAACAACAACCTCAACATTGAAAAACACCAACAAATTCAACAACAACCTCAACATTGAAAAACAGCAACAACCTCAACATTGAAAAACACCAACAAATTCAACAACAACCTCAAAATTGAAAAACACCAACAAATTCAACAACGACCTCAGCATTGAAAAACAACAACAACCTCAACATTGAAAAACACCAACAAATTCAACAACAACCTCAACATTGAATTTCAACAACAACCTCAACATTGAAAAACAACAACAAACTCAACATTGAAAAACACCAACAAATTCAACAACAACCTCAACATTGAAAAACAACAACAACCTCAACATTGAAAAACAACAACAAATACAAAAACAACCTCAACATTTAAAAACACCAACAAATTCAACAACAACCTCAACATTGAAAAACAACAACAATCTCAACATTGAAAAACACCAACAAATTCAACAACAACCTCAACATTGACAAACAGCAACAACCTCAACATTGAAAAACACCAACAAATTCAACAACAACCTCAACATTGAAAAACACCAACAAATTCAACAACAACCTCAACGTTGAAAAACAGCAACAAATTCAACAACAAACTCAACATTGAAAAACACCAACAAATTCAACAACAACCTCAACATTGAAAAACAACAACAACCTCAACATTGAAAAACACCAACAAATTCAACAACAACCTCAACATTGAAAAACACCAACAAATTCAACAACAACCTCAACATTGAAAAACAACAACAACCTCAACATTGACAAACACCAACAAATTCAACAACAACCTCAACATTGAAAAACAACAACAACCTCAACATTGAAAAACACCAACAAATTCAACAACAACCTCAACATTGAAAAACAACAACAAACTCAACATTGAAAAACACCAACAAATTCAACAACAACCTCAGCATTGAAAAACACCAACAAATTCAACAACAACCTCAACATTGAAAAACAACAACAACCTCAACATTGAAAAACACCAACAAATTCAACAACAACCTCAACATTGAAAAACAACAACAACCTCAACATTGAAAAACACCAACAAATTCAACAACATCCTCAAAATTGAAAAACACCAACAAATTCAACAACGACCTCAGCATTGAAAAACAACAACAACCTCAACATTGAAAACCACCAACAAATTCAACAACAACCTCAACATTGAATTTCAACAACAACCTCAACATTGAAAAACAACAACAAACTCAACATTGAAAAACACCAACAAATTCAACAACAACCTCAACATTGAAAAACAACAACAACCTCAACATTGAAAAACAACAACAAATTCAACAACAACCTCAACATTTAAAAACACCAACAAATTCAACAACAACCTCAACATTGAAAAACAACAACAATCTCAACATTGAAAAACAACAACAAATTCAACAACAACCTCAACATTGAAAAACAGCAACAACCTCAACATTGAAAAACACCAACAAATTCAACAACAACCTCAACATTGAAAAGCACCAACAAATTCAACAACAACCTCAACATTGAAAAACACCAACAAATTCAACAACAAACTCAACATTGAAAAACACCAACAAATTCAACAACAACCTCAACATTGAAAAACAACAACAACCTCAACATTGAAAAACACCAACAAATTCAACAACAATCTGAACATTGAAAAACAGCAACAACCTCAACATTGAAAAACACCAACAAATTCAACAACAACCTCAACATTGAAAAACAACAACAACCTCAACTTTGAAAAACACCAACAAATTCAACAACAACCTCGACATTGAAAAACAACAACAACCTCAAAATTGAAAAAAAAACAAATTCAACAACAACCTCAACATTGAAAAACTCCAACAAATTCAACAACAACCTCAACATTGAAAAACACCAACAAACTCAACAACAACCTCAACATTGAAAAATAACAACAACCTCAACATTGAAAAACATCAACAAATTCAACAACAACCTCAACATTGAAAAACACCAACAAATTCAACAACAAACTCAAGATTGAAAAACACCCACAAATTCAACAACCTCAACATTGAAAAACAACAACAACCTCATCATTGAAAAACACCAACACATTCAACAACAACCTCAACATTGAAAAACACCAACAAATTCAACAACAACCTCAACATTGAAAAACAACAACAACGTCAGCATTGAAAAACACCAACAAATTCAACAACAACCTCAACATTGAAAAACAACAACAACCTCAACATTGAAAAACACCAACAAATTCAACAACAACCTCAACATTGAAAAACAACAACAAACTCAACATTGAAAAACACCAACAAATTCAACAACAACCTCAACATTGAAAAACAACAACAACCTCAACATTGAAAAACACCAACAAATTCAACAATAACCTCAACATTGAAAAACAACAACAACCTCAACATTGAAAAACACAAACAAATTCAACAACAACCTCGAAATTGAAAAACACCAACAAATTCAACAACAACCTCAACATTGAAAAACAACAACAACCTCAACATTGAAAAACACCAACAAATTCAACAACAACCTCAACATTGAAAAACAACAACAACCTCAACATTGAAAAACACCAACAAATTCAACAACAACCTCAACATTGAAAAACACCAACAAATTCAACAACAATCTCAGCGTTGAAAAACAACAACAACCTCAACATTGAAAAACACCAACAAATTCAACAACAACCTCAACATTGAAAAACAACAACAACCTCAACATTGAAAAACACCAACAAATTCAACAACAACTTCAACATTGAAAAACACCAACAAATTCAACAACCTCGAAATTGAAAAACACCAACAAATTCAACAACAACCTCAACATTGAAAAACAACAACAACCTCAACATTGAAAAACACCAACAAATTCAACAACAACCTCAACATTGAAAAACAACAACAACCTCAACATTGAAAAACACCAACAAATTCAACAACAACCTCAACATTGAAAAACAACAACAAACTAAACATTGAAAAACACCAATAAATTCAACAACAACCTAAACATTGAAAAACAACAACAACCTCAACATTGAAAAACACCAACAAATTCAACAACAACCTCAACATTGAAAAACACTAACAAATTCAACAACAACCTCGAAATTGAAAAACACCAACAAATTCAACGACAAACTCAACATTGAAAAACACCAACAAATTCAACAACAACCTCAACATTGAAAAACAACAACAACCTCAACATTGAAAAACACCAACAAATTCAACAACAATCTCAAAATTGAAAAGCACCAACAAATTCAACAACAACCTCAACATTGAAAAACAACAACAACCTCAACATTGAAAAACACCAACAAATTCAACAACAACCTCAAAATGAAAAACAACAACAACCTCAACATTGAAAAACACCAACAAATTCAACAACAACTTCAACATTGAAAAACGCCAACAAATTCAACAACAACCTCGAAATTGAAAAACACCAACAAATACAACAACAACCTCAACATTGAAAAACAACAACAACCTCAACATTGAAAAACACCAACAAATTCAACAACAACCTCAACATTGAAAAACAACAACAACCTCAACATTGAAAAACACCAACAAATTCAACAACAACTTCAACATTGAAAAACGCCAACAAATTCAACAACAACCTCGAAATTGAAAAACACCAACAAATACAACAACAACCTCAACATTGAAAAACAACAACAACCTCAACATTGAAAAACACCAACAAATTCAACAACAACCTCAACATTGAAAAACAACAACAACCTCAACATTGCAAAACACCAGCAAATTCAACAACAACCTCAACATTTAAAAGCACCAACAAATTCAACAACAACCTCAACATTGAAAAACAACAACAATCTCAACATTGAAAAACACCAACAAATTCAACAACAACCTCAACTTTGAAAAACAACAACAACCTCATCATTGAAAAACACCAACAAATTCAACAACAACCTCGGCATTGAAAAAGACCCTCAAATTCAAAATCAACCTGAACATTGAACAGCACCAACAACCTCAAAATTGAAAAAACACCAACAAATTCAACAACAACCTCAACATTTAAAAACAACAACAACCTCTACATTAAAAAACACCAACAAATTCAACAACAAACTCAAGATTGAAAAACACCCACAAATTCAACAACCTCAACATTGAAAAACAACAACAACCTCATCATTGAAAAACACCAACCAATTCAACAACAACCTCAACATTGAAAAACACCAACAAATTCAACAACAACCTCAACATTGAAAAACACCAACAACCTCAACATTGAAAAACACCAACAAATTCAACAACAACCTCAACATTGAAAAACAACAACAACCTCAACATTGAAAAACACCATCAAATTCAACAACAACCTCAACATTGAAAAACAACAAAAAACTCAACATTGAAAAACACCAACAAATTCAACAACAACCTCAACATTGAAAAACAACAACAACCTCAACATTGAAAAACACCAACAAATTCAACAACAACTTCAACATTGAAAAACACCAACAAATTCAACAACAACCTCAACATTGAAAAACTACAACAACCTCAACATTGATAAACACCAACAAATTCAACAACTACCCAAACATTGAAAAACAACAACAACCTCAACATTGAAAAACACCAACAAATTCAACAACAACCTCAACATTGAAAAACACCAACAAATTCAACAACAACCTCAACATTGAAAAACAACAACAACCTCAACATTGAAAAACACCAACAAAATCAACCAAAACTTCAACATGGAAAAACACCAACAAATTCAACAACAACCTCGAAATTGAAAAATACCAACAAATTCAACAACAACTTCAACATTGAAAAACACCAACAAATTCAACAAAAACCTCGACATTGAAAAACACCATCAAATTCAACAACAACCTCAACATTGAAAAACACCAACAACCTCAAAATTGATAAAACACCAACAAATTCAGCAACAACCTCAACATTTAAAAACAGCAACAACCTCAACATTGAAAAACGCCAACAAATTCAACAACAACCTCCACATTGAAAAACACCAACAAATTCAACAACAACCTCATCATTGAAAAACACCAATAAATTCAACAACAAACTCAAGATTGAAAAACACCCACAAATTCAACAACCTCAACATTGAAAAACAACAACAACCTCAACATTGAAAAACACCAACAAATTCAACAACAACCTCAACATTGAAAAACAACGACAAACTCAACATTGAAAAACACCAACAAATTCAACAACAACCTCAGCATTGAAAAACACCAACAAATTCAACAACAACCTCAACATTGAAAAACAACAACAACCTCAACATTGAAAAACACCAACAAATTCAACAACAACCTCAACATTGAAAAACAGCAACAACCTCAACATTGAAAAACACCAACAAATTCAACAACAACCTCAAAATTGAAAAACACCAACAAATTCAACAACGACCTCAGCATTGAAAAACAACAACAACCTCAACATTGAAAAACACCAACAAATTCAACAACAACCTCAACATTGAATTTCAACAACAACCTCAACATTGAAAAACAACAACAAACTCAACATTGAAAAACACCAACAAATTCAACAACAACCTCAACATTGAAAAACAACAACAACCTCAACATTGAAAAACAACAACAAATACAAAAACAACCTCAACATTTAAAAACACCAACAAATTCAACAACAACCTCAACATTGAAAAACAACAACAATCTCAACATTGAAAAACACCAACAAATTCAACAACAACCTCAACATTGACAAACAGCAACAACCTCAACATTGAAAAACACCAACAAATTCAACAACAACCTCAACATTGAAAAACACCAACAAATTCAACAACAACCTCAACATTGAAAAACAGCAACAAATTCAACAACAAACTCAACATTGAAAAACACCAACAAATTCAACAACAACCTCAACATTGAAAAACAACAACAACCTCAACATTGAAAAACACCAACAAATTCAACAACAACCTCAACATTGAAAAGCACCAACAAATTCAACAACAACCTCAACATTGAAAAACAACAACAACCTCAACATTGACAAACACCAACAAATTCAACAACAACCTCAACATTGAAAAACAACAACAACCTCAACATTGAAAAACACCAACAAATTCAACAACAACCTCAACATTGAAAAACAACAACAAACTCAACATTGAAAAACACCAACAAATTCAACAACAACCTCAGCATTGAAAAACATCAACAAATTCAACAACAACCTCAACATTGAAAAACAACAACAACCTCAACATTGAAAAACACCAACAAATTCAACAACAACCTCAACATTGAAAAACAACAACAACCTCAGCATTGAAAAAAAAACAAATTCAACAACAACCTCAACATTGAAAAACTCCAACAAATTCAACAACAACCTCAACATTGAAAAACACCAACAAACTCAACAACAACCTCAACATTGAAAAATAACAACAACCTCAACATTGAAAAACATCAACAAATTCAACAACAACCTCAACATTGAAAAACACCAACAAATTCAACAACAAACTCAAGATTGAAAAACACCCACAAATTCAACAACCTCAACATTGAAAAACAACAACAACCTCATCATTGAAAAACACCAACACATTCAACAACAACCTCAACATTGAAAAACACCAACAAATTCAACAACAACCTCAACATTGAAAAACAACAACAACGTCAACATTGAAAAACACCAACAAATTCAACAACAACCTCAACATTGAAAAACAACAACAACCTCAACATTGAAAAACACCAACAAATTCAACAATAACCTCAACATTGAAAAACAACAACAACCTCAACATTGAAAAACACAAACAAATTCAACAACAACCTCGAAATTGAAAAACACCAACAAATTCAACAACAACCTCAACATTGAAAAACAACAACAACCTCAACATTGAAAAACACCAACAAATTCAACAACAACCTCAACATTGAAAAACAACAACAACCTCAACATTGAAAAACACCAACAAATTCAACAACAACCTCAACATTGAAAAACACCAACAAATTCAACAACAACCTCAGCGTTGAAAAACAACAACAACCTCAACATTGAAAAACACCAACAAATTCAACAACAACCTCAACATTGAAAAACAACAACAACCTCAACATTGAAAAACACCAACAAATTCAACAACAACTTCAACATTGAAAAACACCAACAAATTCAACAACCTCGAAATTGAAAAACACCAACAAATTCAACAACAACCTCAACATTGAAAAACAACAACAACCTCAACATTGAAAAACACCAACAAATTCAACAACAACCTCAACATTGAAAAACAACAACAACCTCAACATTGAAAAACACCAACAAATTCAACAACAACCTCAACATTGAAAAACAACAACAAACTAAACATTGAAAAACACCAATAAATTCAACAACAACCTGAACATTGAAAAACAACAACAACCTCAACATTGAAAAACACCAACAAATTCAACAACAACCTCAACATTGAAAAAGACTAACAAATTCAACAACAACCTCGAAATTGAAAAACACCAACAAATTCAACGACAAACTCAACATTGAAAAACACCAACAAATTCAACAACAACCTCAACATTGAAAAACAACAACAACCTCAACATTGAAAAACACCAACAAATTCAACAACAATCTCAAAATTGAAAGGCACCAACAAATTCAACAACAACCTCAACATTGAAAAACAACAACAACCTCAACATTGAAAAACACCAACAAATTCAACAACAACCTCAAAATGAAAAACAACAACAACCTCAACATTGAAAAACACCAACAAATTCAACAACAACCTCAACATTGAAAAACAACAACAACCTCAACATTGAAAAACACCAACAAATTCAACAACAACCTCAACATTGAAAAACACCAACAAATTCAACAACAACCTCAACTTTGAAAAACAACAACAACCTAAACATTGAAAAACACCAAGAAATTCAACAACAACCTCAACATTGAAAAACAACAACAACCTCAACATTGAAAAACACCAACAAATTCAACAACAACCTCAACATTGAAAAACACCAACAAATTCAACAACAACCTCAGCATTGAAAAACAACAACAACCTCAACATTGAAAAACACCAACAAATTCAACAACAACCTCAACATTGAAAAATAACAACAACCTCAACATTGAAAAACACCAACAAATTCAAAAACAACCTCAACATTGAAAAACACCAACAAATTCAACAACAACCTCAGCATTGAAAAACAACAACAACCTCAACATTGAAAAACACCAACAAATTCAACAACAACCTCAACATTGAAAAACAACAACAACCTCAACATTGAAAAACACCAACAAATTCAACAACAACTTCAACATTGAAAAACACCAACAAATTCAACAACAACCTCGAAATTGAAAAACACCAACAAATACAACAACAACCTCAACATTGAAAAACAACAACAACCTCAACATTCAAAAACACCAACAAATTCAACAACAACCTCAACATTGAAAAACAACAACAACCTCAACATTGCAAAACACCAGCAAATTCAACAACAACCTCAACATTTAAAAACACCAACAAATTCAACAACAAACTCAACATTGAAAAACAGCAACAATCTCAACATTGAAAAACACCAACAAATTCAACAACGACCTCAACATTGAAAAACAACAACAACCTCAACATTGAAAAACACCAACAAATTCAACAATAACCTCAACATTGAAAAACACCAACAAATTCAACAACAACCTCAGCATTGAAAAACAACAACAACCTCAACATTGAAAAACACCAACAAATTCAACAACAACCTCAACATTGAAAAACAACAACAACCTCAACATTGAAAAACACCAACAAATTCAAAAACAACCTCAACATTGAAAAACACCAACAAATTCAACAACAACCTCAGCATTGAAAAACAACAACAACCTCAACATTGAAAAACACCAACAAATTCAACAACAACCTCAACATTGAAAAACAACAACAACCTCAACATTGAAAAACACCAACAAATTCAACAACAACTTCAACATTGAAAAACACCAACAAATTCAACAACAACCTCGAAATTGAAAAACACCAACAAATACAACAACAACCTCAACATTGAAAAACAACAACAACCTCAACATTCAAAAACACCAACAAATTCAACAACAACCTCAACATTGAAAAACAACAACAACCTCAACATTGCAAAACACCAGCAAATTCAACAACAACCTCAACATTTAAAAACACCAACAAATTCAACAACAAACTCAACATTGAAAAACAGCAACAATCTCAACATTGAAAAACACCAACAAATTCAACAACGACCTCAACATTGAAAAACAACAACAACCTCAACATTGAAAAACACCAACAAATTCAACAACAACCTCGACATTGAAAAACACCCTCAAATTCAAAATCAACCTCAACATTGAAAAACACCAACAAATTCAACAACAACCTCAACATTGAAAAACAACAACAAACTAAACATTGAAAAACACCAATAAATTCAACAACAACCTCAACATTGAAAAACAACAACAACCTCAACATTGAAAAACACCAACAAATTCAACAACAACCTCAACAATGAAAAACACTAACAAATTCAACAACAACCTCGAAATTGAAAAACACCAACAAATTCAACGACAAACTCAACATTGAAAAACAGCAACAAATTCAACAACAACCTCAACATTGAAAAACAACAACAACCTCAACATTGAAAAACACCAACAAATTCAACAACAATCTCAAAATTGAAAAGCACCAACAAATTCAACAACAACCTCAACATTGAAAAACAACAACAACCTCAACATTGAAAAACACCAACAAATTCAACAACAACCTCAACATTGAAAAACACCAACAAATTCAACAACAACCTCAGCATTGAAAAACAACAACAACCTCAACATTGAAAAACACCAACAAATTCAACAACAACCTCAACATTGAAAAATAACAACAACCTCAACATTGAAAAACACCAACAAATTCAAAAACAACCTCAACA
The DNA here is from genome assembly GCA_026770705.1 of Isurus oxyrinchus. NCBI lineage: Eukaryota > Metazoa > Chordata > Chondrichthyes > Lamniformes > Lamnidae > Isurus > Isurus oxyrinchus. The sequence goes on from JANJGN010000318.1 coordinate 141,724, forward strand.
TTGAAAAACACCAACAAATTCAACAACAACCTCAGCATTGAAAAACAACAACAACCTCAACATTGAAAAACACCAACAAATTCAACAACAACCTCAACATTGAAAAACAACAACAACCTCAACATTGAAAAACACCAACAAATTCAACAACAACTTCAACATTGAAAAACACCAACAAATTCAACAACAACCTCGAAATTGAAAAACACCAACAAATACAACAACAACCTCAACATTGAAAAACAACAACAACCTCAACATTCAAAAACACCAACAAATTCAACAACAACCTCAACATTGAAAAACAACAACAACCTCAACATTGCAAAACACCAGCAAATTCAACAACAACCTCAACATTTAAAAACACCAACAAATTCAACAACAAACTCAACATTGAAAAACAGCAACAATCTCAACATTGAAAAACACCAACAAATTCAACAACGACCTCAACATTGAAAAACAACAACAACCTCAACATTGAAAAACACCAACAAATTCAACAATAACCTCAACATTGAAAAACACCAACAAATTCAACAACAACCTCAGCATTGAAAAACAACAACAACCTCAACATTGAAAAACACCAACAAATTCAACAACAACCTCAACATTGAAAAACAACAACAACCTCAACATTGAAAAACACCAACAAATTCAAAAACAACCTCAACATTGAAAAACACCAACAAATTCAACAACAACCTCAGCATTGAAAAACAACAACAACCTCAACATTGAAAAACACCAACAAATTCAACAACAACCTCAACATTGAAAAACAACAACAACCTCAACATTGAAAAACACCAACAAATTCAACAACAACTTCAACATTGAAAAACACCAACAAATTCAACAACAACCTCGAAATTGAAAAACACCAACAAATACAACAACAACCTCAACATTGAAAAACAACAACAACCTCAACATTCAAAAACACCAACAAATTCAACAACAACCTCAACATTGAAAAACAACAACAACCTCAACATTGCAAAACACCAGCAAATTCAACAACAACCTCAACATTTAAAAACACCAACAAATTCAACAACAAACTCAACATTGAAAAACAGCAACAATCTCAACATTGAAAAACACCAACAAATTCAACAACGACCTCAACATTGAAAAACAACAACAACCTCAACATTGAAAAACACCAACAAATTCAACAACAACCTCGACATTGAAAAACACCCTCAAATTCAAAATCAACCTCAACATTGAAAAACACCAACAAATTCAACAACAACCTCAACATTGAAAAACAACAACAAACTAAACATTGAAAAACACCAATAAATTCAACAACAACCTCAACATTGAAAAACAACAACAACCTCAACATTGAAAAACACCAACAAATTCAACAACAACCTCAACAATGAAAAACACTAACAAATTCAACAACAACCTCGAAATTGAAAAACACCAACAAATTCAACGACAAACTCAACATTGAAAAACAGCAACAAATTCAACAACAACCTCAACATTGAAAAACAACAACAACCTCAACATTGAAAAACACCAACAAATTCAACAACAATCTCAAAATTGAAAAGCACCAACAAATTCAACAACAACCTCAACATTGAAAAACAACAACAACCTCAACATTGAAAAAAACCAACAAATTCAACAACAACCTCAAAATGAAAAACAACAACAACCTCAACATTGAAAAACACCAACAAATTCAACAACAACCTCAACATTGAAAAACAACAACAACCTCAACATTGAAAAACACCAACAAATTCAACAACAACCTCAACATTGAAAAACACCAACAAATTCAACAACAACCTCAACTTTGAAAAACAACAACAACCTAAACATTGAAAAACACCAAGAAATTCAACAACAACCTCAACATTGAAAAACTACAACAACCTCAACATTGAAAAACACCAACAAATTCAACAACAACCTCAACATTGAAAACACCAACAAATTCAACAACAACCTCAGCATTGAAAAACAACAACAACCTCAACATTGAAAAACACCAACAAATTCAACAACAACCTCAACATTGAAAAACAACAACAACCTCAACATTGAAAAACACCAACATATTCAAAAACAACCTCAACATTGAAAAACACCAACAAATTCAACAACAACCTCAGCATTGAAAAACAACAACAACCTCAACATTGAAAAACACCAACAAATTCAACAACAACCTCAACATTGAAAAACAACAACAACCTCAACATTGAAAAACACCAACAAATTCAACAACAACTTCAACATTGAAAAACACCAACAAATTCAACAACAACCTCGAAATTGAAAAACACCAACAAATACAACAACAACCTCAACATTGAAAAACAACAGCAACCTCAACATTCAAAAACACCAACAAATTCAACAACAACCTCAACATTGAAAAACAACAACAACCTCAACATTGCAAAACACCAGCAAATTCAACAACAACCTCAACATTTAAAAACACCAACAAATTCAACAACAAACTCAACATTGAAAAACAGCAACAATCTCAACATTGAAAAACACCAACAAATTCAACAACAACCTCAACATTGAAAAACAACAACAACCTCAACATTGAAAAACACCAACAAATTCAACAACAACCTCGACATTGAAAAACACCCTCAAATTCAAAATCAGCCTCAACATTGAAAAACACCAACAACCTCAAAATTGAAAAAACACCAACAAATTCAACAACAACCTCAACATTGAAAAACAACAACAACCTAAACATTGAAAAACACCAACAAATTCAACAACAACCTCAACATTGAAAAACACCAACAAATTCAACAACAACCTCAACATTGAAAAACAACAACAACCTAAACATTGAAAAACACCAACAAATTCAACAACAACCTCAACATTGAAAAACAACAACAACCTCAACATTGAAAAACACCAACAAATTCAACAACAACCTCAACATTGAAAAACACCAACAAATTCAACAACAACCTCAGCATTGAAAAACAACAACAACCTCAACATTGAAAAACACCAACAAATTCAACAACAACCTCAACATTGAAAAACAACACCAACTTCAACATTGAAAAACACCAACAAATTCAACAACAACTTCAACATTGAAAAACGCCAACAAATTCAACAACAACCTCGAAATTGAAAAACACCAACAAATACAACAACAACCTCAACATTGAAAAACAACAACAACCTCAACATCGAAAAACACCAACATATTCAACAACAACCTCAACATTGAAAAACAACAGCAACCTCAACATTGCAAAACACCAGCAAATTCAACAACAACCTCAACATTTAAAAGCACCAACAAATTCAACAACAACCTCAACATTGAAAAACAACAACAATCTCAACATTGAAAAACACCAACAAATTCAACAAGAACCTCAACATTGAAAAACAACAACAACCTCAACATTGAAAAACACCAACAAATTCAACAACAATCTCAAAATTGAAAAGCACCAACAACCTCAACATTGAAAAACACCAACAAATTCAACAACAACCTCAACATTGAAAAACACCAACAAATTCAACAACAACCTCAACTTTGAAAAACAACAACAACCTAAACATTGAAAAACACCAAGAAATTCAACAACAACCTCAACATTGAAAAACAACAACAACCTCAACATTGAAAAACACCAACAAATTCAACAACAACCTCAACATTGAAAAACACCAACAAATTCAACAACAACCTCAGCATTGAAAAACACAACAACCTCAACATTGAAAAACACCAACAAATTCAACAACAACCTCAACATTGAAAAACAACAACAACCTCAACATTGAAAAACACCAACAAATTCAACAACAACCTCAACATTGAAAAACAACAACAACCTAAACATTGAAAAACACCAACAAATTCAACAACAACTTCAACATTGAAAAACACCAACAAATTCAACAACAACCTCGAAATTGAAAAACACCAACAAATACAACAACAACCTCAACATTGAAAAACAACAACAACCTCAACATTCAAAAACACCAACAAATTCAACAACAACCTCAACATTGAAAAACAACAACAACCTCAACATTGCAAAACACCAGCAAATTCAACAACAACCTCAACATTTAAAAACACCAACAAATTCAACAACAAACTCAACATTGAAAAACAGCAACAATCTCAACATTGAAAAACATCAACAAATTCAACAACAACCTCAACATTGAAAAACAACAACAACCTCAACATTGAAAAACACAAACAAATTCAACAACAACCTCGAAATTGAAAAACACCAACAAATTCAACAACAACCTCAACATTGAAAAACAACAACAACCTCAACATTGAAAAACACCAACAAATTCAACAACAACCTCAACATTGAAAAACAACAACAACCTCAACATTGAAAAACACCAACAAATTCAACAACAACCTCAACATTGAAAAACACCAACAAATTCAACAACAACCTCAGCGTTGAAAAACAACAACAACCTCAACATTGAAAAACACCAACAAATTCAACAACAACCTCAACATTGAAAAACAACAACAACCTCAACATTGAAAAACACCAACAAATTCAACAACAACTTCAACATTGAAAAACACCAACAAATTCAACAACCTCGAAATTGAAAAACACCATCAAATTCAACAACAACCTCATAATTGAAAAACAACAACAACCTCAACATTGAAAAACACCAACAAATTCAACAACAACCTCAACATTGAAAAACAACAACAACCTCAACATTGAAAAACACCAACAAATTCAACAACAACCTCAACATTGAAAAACAACAACAAACTAAACATTGAAAAACACCAATAAATTCAACAACAACCTGAACATTGAAAAACAACAACAACCTCAACATTGAAAAACACCAACAAATTCAACAACAACCTCAACATTGAAAAACACTAACAAATTCAACAACAACCTCGAAATTGAAAAACACCAACAAATTCAACGACAAACTCAACATTGAAAAACACCAACAAATTCAACAACAACCTCAACATTGAAAAACAACAACAACCTCAACATTGAAAAACACCAACAAATTCAACAACAACCTCAACATTGAAAAACACCAACAAATTCAACAACAACCACAACTTTGAAAAACAAAAACAACCTAAACATTGAAAAACACCAAGAAATTCAACAACAACCTCAACATTGAAAAACAACAACAACCTCAACATTGAAAAACACCAACAAATTCAACAACAACCTCAACATTGAAAAACACCAACAAATTCAACAACAACCTCAGCATTGAAAAACAACATACAACCTCAACATTGAAAAACACCAACAAATTCAACAACAACCTCAACATTGAAAAACAACAACAACCTCAACATTGAAAAACACCAACAAATTCAAAAACAACCTCAACATTGAAAAACACCAACAAATTCAACAACAACTTCAACATGGAAAAACACCAACAAATTCAACAACCTCGAAATTGAAAAACACCATCAAATTCAACAACAACCTCAACATTGAAAAACAACAACAACCTCAACATTGAAAAACACCAACAAATTCAACAACAACCTCAACATTGAAAAACAGCAACAACCTCAACATTGAAAAACACCAACAAATTCAACAACAACCTCAACATTGAAAAACAACAACAAACTAAACATTGAAAAACACCAATAAATTCAACAACAACCTGAACATTGAAAAACAACAAAAACCTCAACATTGAAAAACACCAACAAATTCAACAACAACCTCAACATTGAAAAACACTAACAAATTCAACAACAACCTCGAAATTGAAAAACACCAACAAATTCAACGACAAACTCAACATTGAAAAACACCAACAAATTCAACAACAACCTCAACATTGAAAAACAACAACAACCTCAACATTGAAAAACACCAACAAATTCAACAACAATCTCAAAATTGAAAAGCACCAACAAATTCAACAACAACCTCAACATTGAAAAACAACAACAACCTCAACATTGAAAAACACCAACAAATTCAACAACAACCTCAACATTGAAAAACAACAACAACCTCAACATTGAAAAACACCAACAAATTCAACAACAACCTCAACTTTGAAAAACACCAACAAATTCAACAACAACCTCAACTTTGAAAAACAACAACAACCTAAACATTGAAAAACACCAAGAAATTCAACAACAACCTCAACATTGAAAAACAACAACAACCTCAACATTGAAAAACACCAACAAATTCAACAACAACCTCAACATTGAAAAACACCAACAAATTCAACAACAACCTCAGCATTGAAAAACAACAACAACCTCAACATTGAAAAACACCAACAAATTCAACAACAACCTCAACATTGAAAAACAACAACAACCTCAACATTGAAAAACACCAACATATTCAAAAACAACCTCAACATTGAAAAACACCAACAAATTCAACAACAACCTCAGCATTGAAAAACAACAACAACCTCAACATTGAAAAACACCAACAAATTCAACAACAACCTCAACATTGAAAAACAACAACAACCTCAACATTGAAAAACACCAACAAATTCAACAACAACTTCAACATTGAAAAACACCAACAAATTCAACAACAACCTCGAAATTGAAAAACACCAACAAATACAACAACAACCTCAACATTGAAAAACAACAACAACCTCAACATTCAAAAACACCAACAAATTCAACAACAACCTCAACATTGAAAAACAACAACAACCTCAACATTGCAAAACACCAGCAAATTCAACAACAACCTCAACATTTAAAAACACCAACAAATTCAACAACAAACTCAACATTGAAAAACAGCAACAATCTCAACATTGAAAAACACCAACAAATTCAACAACAACCTCAACATTGAAAAACAACAACAACCTCAACATTGAAAAACACCAACAAATTCAACAACAACCTCGACATTGAAAAACACCCTCAAATTCAAAATCAACCTCAACATTGAAAAACACCAACAACCTCAAAATTGAAAAAACACCAACAAATTCAGCAACAACCTCAACATTGAAAAAAAACAACAACCTAAACATTGAAAAACACCAACAAATTCAACAACAACCTCAACATTGAAAAACAACAACAAATTCAACAACAACCTCAACATTGAAAAACAACAACAACCTAAACATTGAAAAACACCAACAAATTCAACAACAACCTCAACATTGAAAAACAACAACAACCTCAACATTGAAAAACACCAACAAATTCAACAACAACCTCAACATTGAAAAACACCAACAAATTCAACAACAACCTCAGCATTGAAAAACAACAACAACCTCAACATTGAAAAACACCAACAAATTCAACAACAACCTCAACATTGAAAAACAACAACAACTTCAACATTGAAAAACACCAACAAATTCAACAACAAATTCAACATTGAAAAACGCCAACAAATTCAACAACAACCTCGAAATTGAAAAACACCAACAAATACAACAACAACCTCAACATTGAAAAACAACAACAACCTCAACATGGAAAAACACCAACAAATTCAACAACAACCTCAACATTGAAAAACAACAACAACCTCAACATTGCAAAACACCAGCAAATTCAACAACAACCTCAACATTTAAAAGCACCAACAAATTCAACAACAACCTCAACATTGAAAAACAACAACAATCTCAACATTGAAAAACACCAACAAATTCAACAACAACCTCAACATTGAAAAACAACAACAACCTCAACATTGAAAAACACCAACAAATTCAACAACAATCTCAAAATTGAAAAGCACCAACAAATTCAACAACAACATCAACATTGAAAAACAACAACAACCTCAACATTGAAAAACACCAACAAATTCAACAACAACCTCAACATTGAAAAACAACAACAACCTCAACATTGAAAAACACCAACAAATTCAACAACAACCTCAACATTGAAAAACACCAACAAATTCAACAACAACCTCAGCATTGAAAAACAACAACAACCTCAACATTGAAAAACACCAACAAATTCAACAACAACCTCAACATTGAAAAACAACAACAACCTCAACATTGAAAAACACCAACAAATTCAACAACAACTTCAACATTGAAAAACGCCAACAAATTCAACAACAACCTCGAAATTGAAAAACACCAACAAATACAACAACAACCTCAACATTGAAAAACAACAACAACCTCAACATTGAGAAACACCAACAAATTCAACAACAACCTCAACATTGAAAAACAACAACAATCTCAACATTGCAAAACACCAGCAAATTCAACAACAACCTCAACATTTAAAAGCACCAACAAATTCAACAATAACCTCAACATTGAAAAACAACAACAATCTCAACATTGAAAAACACCAACAAATTCAACAACAACATCAACATTGAAAAACAACAACAACCTCAACATTGAAAAACACCAACAAATTCAACAACAACCTCGGCATTGAAAAAGACCCTCAAATTCAAAATCAACCTGAACATTGAACAACACCAACAACCTCAAAATTGAAAAAACACCAACAAATTCAACAACAACCTCAACATTTAAAAACAACAACAACCTCAACATTAAAAAACACCAACAAATTCAACAACAACCTCAACATTGAAATACACCAACAAATTCAACAACAACCTCAACATTGAAAAACACCAACAAATTCAACAACAACCACAACATTGAAAAATAACAACAACCTCAACATTGAGAAATACCAACAAATTCAACAACAACCTCAACATTGAAAAACACCAACAAATTCAACAACAAACTCAGGATTGAAAAACACCCACAAATTCAACAACCTCAACATTGAAAAACAACAACAACCTCATCATTGAAAAACACCAACAAATTCAACAACAACCTCAACATTGAAAAACACCAACAAATTCAACAACAACCTCAACATTGAAAAACACCAACAACCTCAACATTGAAAAACAGCAACAAATTCAACAACAACCTCAACATTGAAAAACAACAACAACCTCAACATTGAAAAACACCAACAAATTCAACAACAACCTCGACATTGAAAAACACCCTCAAATTCAAAATCAACCTCAACATTGAAAAACACCAACAACCTCAAAATTGAAAAAACACCAACAAATTCAACAACAACCTCAACATTGAAAAAAAACAACAACCTAAACATTGAAAAACACCAACAAATTCAACAACAACCTCAACATTGAAAAACTACAACAAATTCAACAACAACCTCAACATTGAAAAACAACAACAACCTAAACATTGAAAAACACCAACAAATTCAACAACAACCTCAACATTGAAAAACAACAACAACCTCAACTTTGAAAAACACCAACAAATTCAACAACAACCTCAACATTGAAAAACACCAACAAATTCAACAACAACCTCAGCATTGAAAAACAACAACAACCTCAACATTGAAAAACACCAACAAATTCAACAACAACCTCAACATTGAAAAACAACAACAACTTCAACATTGAAAAACACCAACAAATTCAACAACAAATTCAACATTGAAAAACGCCAACAAATTCAACAACAACCTCGAAATTGAAAAACACCAACAAATACAACAACAACCTCAACATTGAAAAACAACAACAACCTCAACATGGAAAAACACCAACAAATTCAACAACAACCTCAACATTGAAAAACAACAACAACCTCAACATTGCAAAACACCAGCAAATTCAACAACAACCTCAACATTTAAAAGCACCAACAAATTCAACAACAACCTCAACATTGAAAAACAACAACAATCTCAACATTGAAAAACACCAACAAATTCAACAACAACCTCAACATTGAAAAACAACAACAACCTCAACATTGAAAAACACCAACAAATTCAACAACAATCTCAAAATTGAAAAGCACCAACAAATTCAACAACAACCTCAACATTGAAAAACAACAACAACCTCAACATTGAAAAACACCAACAAATTCAACAACAACCTCAAAATGAAAAACAACAACAACCTCAACATTGAAAAACACCAACAAATTCAACAACAACCTCAACATTGAAAAACAACAACAACCTCAACATTGAAAAACACCAACAAATTCAACAACAACCTCAACATTGAAAAACACCAACAAATTCAACAACAACCTCAGCATTGAAAAACAACAACAACCTCAACATTGAAAAACACCAACAAATTCAACAACAACCTCAACATTGAAAAACAACAACAACCTCAACATTGAAAAACACCAACAAATTCAACAACAACTTCAACATTGAAAAACGCCAACAAATTCAACAACAACCTCGAAATTGAAAAACACCAACAAATACAACAACAACCTCAACATTGAAAAACAACAACAACCTCAACATTGAAAAACACCAACAAATTCAACAACAACCTCAACATTGAAAAACAACAACAATCTCAACATTGCAAAACACCAGCAAATTCAACAACAACCTCAACATTTAAAAGCACCAACAAATTCAACAACAACCTCAACATTGAAAAACAACAACAATCTCAACATTGAAAAACACCAACAAATTCAACAACAACCTCAACATTGAAAAACAACAACAACCTCAACATTGAAAAACACCAACAAATTCAACAACAACCTCGGCATTGAAAAAGACCCTCAAATTCAAAATCAACCTGAACATTGAACAACACCAACAACCTCAAAATTGAAAAAACACCAACAAATTCAACAACAACCTCAACATTTAAAAACAACAACAACCTCAACATTAAAAAACACCAACAAATTCAACAACAACCTCAACATTGAAATACACCAACAAATTCAACAACAACCTCAACATTGAAAAACACCAACAAATTCAACAACAACCACAACATTGAAAAATAACAACAACCTCAACATTGAGAAACACCAACAAATTCAACAACAACCTCAACATTGAAAAACACCAACAAATTCAACAACAAACTCAGGATTGAAAAACACCCACAAATTCAACAACCTCAACATTGAAAAACAACAACAACCTCATCATTGAAAAACACCAACAAATTCAACAACAACCTCAACATTGAAAAACACCAACAAATTCAACAAACAACCTCAACATTGAAAAACACCAACAACCTCAACATTGAAAAACAGCAACAAATTCAACAACAACCTCAACATTGAAAAACAACAACAACCTCAACATTGAAAAACACCAACAAATTCAACAACAACCTCAACATTGAAAAACAGCAATAAACTCAACATTGAAAAACACCAACAAATTCAACAACAACCTCAACATTGAAAAACAACAACAACCTCAACATTGAAAAACACCAACAAATTAAACAACAACTTCAACATTGAAAAACACCAACAAATTCAACAACAACCTCAACATTGAAAAACTACAACAACCTCAACATTGAAAAACACCAACAAATTCAACAACTACCCAAACATTGAAAAACAACAACAACCTCAACATTGAAAAACACCAACAAATTCAACAACAACCTCAACATTGAAAAACACCAACAAATTCAACAACAACCTCAGCATTGAAAAAGAACAACAACCTCAACATTGAAAAACACCAACAAATTCAACAACAACCTCAACATTGAAAAACAACAACAACCTCAACATTGAAAAACACCAACAAAATCAACCAAAACTTCAACATGGAAAAACACCAACCAATTCAACAACAACCTCGAAATTGAAAAACACCAACAAATTCAACAACAACTTCAACATTGAAAAACACCAACAAATTCAACAACAACCTCGACATTGAAAAACACCATCAAATTCAACAACAACCTCAACATTGAAAAACACCAACAACCTCAACATTGATAAAACACCAACAAATTCAACAACAACCTCAACATATAAAAACAGCAACAACCTCAACATTGAAAAACACCAACAAATTCAACAACAACCTCCACATTGAAAAACACCAACAAATTCAACAACAACCTCAACATTGAAAAACACCAACAAATTCAACAACAAACTCAAGATTGAAAAACACCAACAAATTCAACAACCTCAACATTGAAAAACAACAACAACCTCAACATTGAAAAACACCAACAAATTCAACAGCAACCTCAACATTGAAAAACAACGACAAACTCAACATTGAAAAACACCAACAAATTCAACAACAACCTCAGCATTGAAAAACACCAACAAATTCAACAACAACCTCGAAATTGAAAAACACCAACAAATACAACAACAACCTCAACATTGAAAAACAACAACAACCTCAACATTCAAAAACACCAACAAATTCAACAACAACCTCAACATTGAAAAACAACAACAACCTCAACATTGCAAAACACCAGCAAATTCAACAACAACCTCAACATTTAAAAACACCAACAAATTCAACAACAAACTCAACATTGAAAAACAGCAACAATCTCAACATTGAAAAACACCAACAAATTCAACAACAACCTCAACATTGAAAAACAACAACAACCTCAACATTGAAAAAAACCAACAAATTCAACAACAACCTCAAAATGAAAAACAACAACAACCTCAACATTGAAAAACACCAACAAATTCAACAACAACCTCAACATTGAAAAACAACAACAACCTCAACATTGAAAAACACCAACAAATTCAACAACAACCTCAACATTGAAAAACACCAACAAATTCAACAACAACCTCAACTTTGAAAAACAACAACAACCTAAACATTGAAAAACACCAAGAAATTCAACAACAACCTCAACATTGAAAAACTACAACAACCTCAACATTGAAAAACACCAACAAATTCAACAACAACCTCAACATTGAAAACACCAACAAATTCAACAACAACCTCAGCATTGAAAAACAACAACAACCTCAACATTGAAAAACACCAACAAATTCAACAACAACCTCAACATTGAAAAACAACAACAACCTCAACATTGAAAAACACCAACATATTCAAAAACAACCTCAACATTGAAAAACACCAACAAATTCAACAACAACCTCAGCATTGAAAAACAACAACAACCTCAACATTGAAAAACACCAACAAATTCAACAACAACCTCAACATTGAAAAACAACAACAACCTCAACATTGAAAAACACCAACAAATTCAACAACAACTTCAACATTGAAAAACACCAACAAATTCAACAACAACCTCGAAATTGAAAAACACCAACAAATACAACAACAACCTCAACATTGAAAAACAACAGCAACCTCAACATTCAAAAACACCAACAAATTCAACAACAACCTCAACATTGAAAAACAACAACAACCTCAACATTGCAAAACACCAGCAAATTCAACAACAACCTCAACATTTAAAAACACCAACAAATTCAACAACAAACTCAACATTGAAAAACAGCAACAATCTCAACATTGAAAAACACCAACAAATTCAACAACAACCTCAACATTGAAAAACAACAACAACCTCAACATTGAAAAACACCAACAAATTCAACAACAACCTCGACATTGAAAAACACCCTCAAATTCAAAATCAGCCTCAACATTGAAAAACACCAACAACCTCAAAATTGAAAAAACACCAACAAATTCAACAACAACCTCAACATTGAAAAACAACAACAACCTAAACATTGAAAAACACCAACAAATTCAACAACAACCTCAACATTGAAAAACACCAACAAATTCAACAACAACCTCAACATTGAAAAACAACAACAACCTAAACATTGAAAAACACCAACAAATTCAACAACAACCTCAACATTGAAAAACAACAACAACCTCAACATTGAAAAACACCAACAAATTCAACAACAACCTCAACATTGAAAAACACCAACAAATTCAACAACAACCTCAGCATTGAAAAACAACAACAACCTCAACATTGAAAAACACCAACAAATTCAACAACAACCTCAACATTGAAAAACAACACCAACTTCAACATTGAAAAACACCAACAAATTCAACAACAACTTCAACATTGAAAAACGCCAACAAATTCAACAACAACCTCGAAATTGAAAAACACCAACAAATACAACAACAACCTCAACATTGAAAAACAACAACAACCTCAACATCGAAAAACACCAACATATTCAACAACAACCTCAACATTGAAAAACAACAGCAACCTCAACATTGCAAAACACCAGCAAATTCAACAACAACCTCAACATTTAAAAGCACCAACAAATTCAACAACAACCTCAACATTGAAAAACAACAACAATCTCAACATTGAAAAACACCAACAAATTCAACAAGAACCTCAACATTGAAAAACAACAACAACCTCAACATTGAAAAACACCAACAAATTCAACAACAATCTCAAAATTGAAAAGCACCAACAACCTCAACATTGAAAAACACCAACAAATTCAACAACAACCTCAACATTGAAAAACACCAACAAATTCAACAACAACCTCAACTTTGAAAAACAACAACAACCTAAACATTGAAAAACACCAAGAAATTCAACAACAACCTCAACATTGAAAAACAACAACAACCTCAACATTGAAAAACACCAACAAATTCAACAACAACCTCAACATTGAAAAACACCAACAAATTCAACAACAACCTCAGCATTGAAAAACACAACAACCTCAACATTGAAAAACACCAACAAATTCAACAACAACCTCAACATTGAAAAACAACAACAACCTCAACATTGAAAAACACCAACAAATTCAACAACAACCTCAACATTGAAAAACAACAACAACCTAAACATTGAAAAACACCAACAAATTCAACAACAACTTCAACATTGAAAAACACCAACAAATTCAACAACAACCTCGAAATTGAAAAACACCAACAAATACAACAACAACCTCAACATTGAAAAACAACAACAACCTCAACATTCAAAAACACCAACAAATTCAACAACAACCTCAACATTGAAAAACAACAACAACCTCAACATTGCAAAACACCAGCAAATTCAACAACAACCTCAACATTTAAAAACACCAACAAATTCAACAACAAACTCAACATTGAAAAACAGCAACAATCTCAACATTGAAAAACATCAACAAATTCAACAACAACCTCAACATTGAAAAACAACAACAACCTCAACATTGAAAAACACAAACAAATTCAACAACAACCTCGAAATTGAAAAACACCAACAAATTCAACAACAACCTCAACATTGAAAAACAACAACAACCTCAACATTGAAAAACACCAACAAATTCAACAACAACCTCAACATTGAAAAACAACAACAACCTCAACATTGAAAAACACCAACAAATTCAACAACAACCTCAACATTGAAAAACACCAACAAATTCAACAACAACCTCAGCGTTGAAAAACAACAACAACCTCAACATTGAAAAACACCAACAAATTCAACAACAACCTCAACATTGAAAAACAACAACAACCTCAACATTGAAAAACACCAACAAATTCAACAACAACTTCAACATTGAAAAACACCAACAAATTCAACAACCTCGAAATTGAAAAACACCATCAAATTCAACAACAACCTCATAATTGAAAAACAACAACAACCTCAACATTGAAAAACACCAACAAATTCAACAACAACCTCAACATTGAAAAACAACAACAACCTCAACATTGAAAAACACCAACAAATTCAACAACAACCTCAACATTGAAAAACAACAACAAACTAAACATTGAAAAACACCAATAAATTCAACAACAACCTGAACATTGAAAAACAACAACAACCTCAACATTGAAAAACACCAACAAATTCAACAACAACCTCAACATTGAAAAACACTAACAAATTCAACAACAACCTCGAAATTGAAAAACACCAACAAATTCAACGACAAACTCAACATTGAAAAACACCAACAAATTCAACAACAACCTCAACATTGAAAAACAACAACAACCTCAACATTGAAAAACACCAACAAATTCAACAACAACCTCAACATTGAAAAACACCAACAAATTCAACAACAACCACAACTTTGAAAAACAAAAACAACCTAAACATTGAAAAACACCAAGAAATTCAACAACAACCTCAACATTGAAAAACAACAACAACCTCAACATTGAAAAACACCAACAAATTCAACAACAACCTCAACATTGAAAAACACCAACAAATTCAACAACAACCTCAGCATTGAAAAACAACATACAACCTCAACATTGAAAAACACCAACAAATTCAACAACAACCTCAACATTGAAAAACAACAACAACCTCAACATTGAAAAACACCAACAAATTCAAAAACAACCTCAACATTGAAAAACACCAACAAATTCAACAACAACTTCAACATGGAAAAACACCAACAAATTCAACAACCTCGAAATTGAAAAACACCATCAAATTCAACAACAACCTCAACATTGAAAAACAACAACAACCTCAACATTGAAAAACACCAACAAATTCAACAACAACCTCAACATTGAAAAACAGCAACAACCTCAACATTGAAAAACACCAACAAATTCAACAACAACCTCAACATTGAAAAACAACAACAAACTAAACATTGAAAAACACCAATAAATTCAACAACAACCTGAACATTGAAAAACAACAAAAACCTCAACATTGAAAAACACCAACAAATTCAACAACAACCTCAACATTGAAAAACACTAACAAATTCAACAACAACCTCGAAATTGAAAAACACCAACAAATTCAACGACAAACTCAACATTGAAAAACACCAACAAATTCAACAACAACCTCAACATTGAAAAACAACAACAACCTCAACATTGAAAAACACCAACAAATTCAACAACAATCTCAAAATTGAAAAGCACCAACAAATTCAACAACAACCTCAACATTGAAAAACAACAACAACCTCAACATTGAAAAACACCAACAAATTCAACAACAACCTCAACATTGAAAAACAACAACAACCTCAACATTGAAAAACACCAACAAATTCAACAACAACCTCAACTTTGAAAAACACCAACAAATTCAACAACAACCTCAACTTTGAAAAACAACAACAACCTAAACATTGAAAAACACCAAGAAATTCAACAACAACCTCAACATTGAAAAACAACAACAACCTCAACATTGAAAAACACCAACAAATTCAACAACAACCTCAACATTGAAAAACACCAACAAATTCAACAACAACCTCAGCATTGAAAAACAACAACAACCTCAACATTGAAAAACACCAACAAATTCAACAACAACCTCAACATTGAAAAACAACAACAACCTCAACATTGAAAAACACCAACATATTCAAAAACAACCTCAACATTGAAAAACACCAACAAATTCAACAACAACCTCAGCATTGAAAAACAACAACAACCTCAACATTGAAAAACACCAACAAATTCAACAACAACCTCAACATTGAAAAACAACAACAACCTCAACATTGAAAAACACCAACAAATTCAACAACAACTTCAACATTGAAAAACACCAACAAATTCAACAACAACCTCGAAATTGAAAAACACCAACAAATACAACAACAACCTCAACATTGAAAAACAACAACAACCTCAACATTCAAAAACACCAACAAATTCAACAACAACCTCAACATTGAAAAACAACAACAACCTCAACATTGCAAAACACCAGCAAATTCAACAACAACCTCAACATTTAAAAACACCAACAAATTCAACAACAAACTCAACATTGAAAAACAGCAACAATCTCAACATTGAAAAACACCAACAAATTCAACAACAACCTCAACATTGAAAAACAACAACAACCTCAACATTGAAAAACACCAACAAATTCAACAACAACCTCGACATTGAAAAACACCCTCAAATTCAAAATCAACCTCAACATTGAAAAACACCAACAACCTCAAAATTGAAAAAACACCAACAAATTCAGCAACAACCTCAACATTGAAAAAAAACAACAACCTAAACATTGAAAAACACCAACAAATTCAACAACAACCTCAACATTGAAAAACAACAACAAATTCAACAACAACCTCAACATTGAAAAACAACAACAACCTAAACATTGAAAAACACCAACAAATTCAACAACAACCTCAACATTGAAAAACAACAACAACCTCAACATTGAAAAACACCAACAAATTCAACAACAACCTCAACATTGAAAAACACCAACAAATTCAACAACAACCTCAGCATTGAAAAACAACAACAACCTCAACATTGAAAAACACCAACAAATTCAACAACAACCTCAACATTGAAAAACAACAACAACTTCAACATTGAAAAACACCAACAAATTCAACAACAAATTCAACATTGAAAAACGCCAACAAATTCAACAACAACCTCGAAATTGAAAAACACCAACAAATACAACAACAACCTCAACATTGAAAAACAACAACAACCTCAACATGGAAAAACACCAACAAATTCAACAACAACCTCAACATTGAAAAACAACAACAACCTCAACATTGCAAAACACCAGCAAATTCAACAACAACCTCAACATTTAAAAGCACCAACAAATTCAACAACAACCTCAACATTGAAAAACAACAACAATCTCAACATTGAAAAACACCAACAAATTCAACAACAACCTCAACATTGAAAAACAACAACAACCTCAACATTGAAAAACACCAACAAATTCAACAACAATCTCAAAATTGAAAAGCACCAACAAATTCAACAACAACATCAACATTGAAAAACAACAACAACCTCAACATTGAAAAACACCAACAAATTCAACAACAACCTCAACATTGAAAAACAACAACAACCTCAACATTGAAAAACACCAACAAATTCAACAACAACCTCAACATTGAAAAACACCAACAAATTCAACAACAACCTCAGCATTGAAAAACAACAACAACCTCAACATTGAAAAACACCAACAAATTCAACAACAACCTCAACATTGAAAAACAACAACAACCTCAACATTGAAAAACACCAACAAATTCAACAACAACTTCAACATTGAAA
The DNA here is from genome assembly GCA_026770705.1 of Isurus oxyrinchus. NCBI lineage: Eukaryota > Metazoa > Chordata > Chondrichthyes > Lamniformes > Lamnidae > Isurus > Isurus oxyrinchus. The sequence goes on from JANJGN010000318.1 coordinate 160,730, forward strand.
AACGCCAACAAATTCAACAACAACCTCGAAATTGAAAAACACCAACAAATACAACAACAACCTCAACATTGAAAAACAACAACAACCTCAACATTGAGAAACACCAACAAATTCAACAACAACCTCAACATTGAAAAACAACAACAATCTCAACATTGCAAAACACCAGCAAATTCAACAACAACCTCAACATTTAAAAGCACCAACAAATTCAACAATAACCTCAACATTGAAAAACAACAACAATCTCAACATTGAAAAACACCAACAAATTCAACAACAACATCAACATTGAAAAACAACAACAACCTCAACATTGAAAAACACCAACAAATTCAACAACAACCTCGGCATTGAAAAAGACCCTCAAATTCAAAATCAACCTGAACATTGAACAACACCAACAACCTCAAAATTGAAAAAACACCAACAAATTCAACAACAACCTCAACATTTAAAAACAACAACAACCTCAACATTAAAAAACACCAACAAATTCAACAACAACCTCAACATTGAAATACACCAACAAATTCAACAACAACCTCAACATTGAAAAACACCAACAAATTCAACAACAACCACAACATTGAAAAATAACAACAACCTCAACATTGAGAAATACCAACAAATTCAACAACAACCTCAACATTGAAAAACACCAACAAATTCAACAACAAACTCAGGATTGAAAAACACCCACAAATTCAACAACCTCAACATTGAAAAACAACAACAACCTCATCATTGAAAAACACCAACAAATTCAACAACAACCTCAACATTGAAAAACACCAACAAATTCAACAACAACCTCAACATTGAAAAACACCAACAACCTCAACATTGAAAAACAGCAACAAATTCAACAACAACCTCAACATTGAAAAACAACAACAACCTCAACATTGAAAAACACCAACAAATTCAACAACAACCTCGACATTGAAAAACACCCTCAAATTCAAAATCAACCTCAACATTGAAAAACACCAACAACCTCAAAATTGAAAAAACACCAACAAATTCAACAACAACCTCAACATTGAAAAAAAACAACAACCTAAACATTGAAAAACACCAACAAATTCAACAACAACCTCAACATTGAAAAACTACAACAAATTCAACAACAACCTCAACATTGAAAAACAACAACAACCTAAACATTGAAAAACACCAACAAATTCAACAACAACCTCAACATTGAAAAACAACAACAACCTCAACTTTGAAAAACACCAACAAATTCAACAACAACCTCAACATTGAAAAACACCAACAAATTCAACAACAACCTCAGCATTGAAAAACAACAACAACCTCAACATTGAAAAACACCAACAAATTCAACAACAACCTCAACATTGAAAAACAACAACAACTTCAACATTGAAAAACACCAACAAATTCAACAACAAATTCAACATTGAAAAACGCCAACAAATTCAACAACAACCTCGAAATTGAAAAACACCAACAAATACAACAACAACCTCAACATTGAAAAACAACAACAACCTCAACATGGAAAAACACCAACAAATTCAACAACAACCTCAACATTGAAAAACAACAACAACCTCAACATTGCAAAACACCAGCAAATTCAACAACAACCTCAACATTTAAAAGCACCAACAAATTCAACAACAACCTCAACATTGAAAAACAACAACAATCTCAACATTGAAAAACACCAACAAATTCAACAACAACCTCAACATTGAAAAACAACAACAACCTCAACATTGAAAAACACCAACAAATTCAACAACAATCTCAAAATTGAAAAGCACCAACAAATTCAACAACAACCTCAACATTGAAAAACAACAACAACCTCAACATTGAAAAACACCAACAAATTCAACAACAACCTCAAAATGAAAAACAACAACAACCTCAACATTGAAAAACACCAACAAATTCAACAACAACCTCAACATTGAAAAACAACAACAACCTCAACATTGAAAAACACCAACAAATTCAACAACAACCTCAACATTGAAAAACACCAACAAATTCAACAACAACCTCAGCATTGAAAAACAACAACAACCTCAACATTGAAAAACACCAACAAATTCAACAACAACCTCAACATTGAAAAACAACAACAACCTCAACATTGAAAAACACCAACAAATTCAACAACAACTTCAACATTGAAAAACGCCAACAAATTCAACAACAACCTCGAAATTGAAAAACACCAACAAATACAACAACAACCTCAACATTGAAAAACAACAACAACCTCAACATTGAAAAACACCAACAAATTCAACAACAACCTCAACATTGAAAAACAACAACAATCTCAACATTGCAAAACACCAGCAAATTCAACAACAACCTCAACATTTAAAAGCACCAACAAATTCAACAACAACCTCAACATTGAAAAACAACAACAATCTCAACATTGAAAAACACCAACAAATTCAACAACAACCTCAACATTGAAAAACAACAACAACCTCAACATTGAAAAACACCAACAAATTCAACAACAACCTCGGCATTGAAAAAGACCCTCAAATTCAAAATCAACCTGAACATTGAACAACACCAACAACCTCAAAATTGAAAAAACACCAACAAATTCAACAACAACCTCAACATTTAAAAACAACAACAACCTCAACATTAAAAAACACCAACAAATTCAACAACAACCTCAACATTGAAATACACCAACAAATTCAACAACAACCTCAACATTGAAAAACACCAACAAATTCAACAACAACCACAACATTGAAAAATAACAACAACCTCAACATTGAGAAACACCAACAAATTCAACAACAACCTCAACATTGAAAAACACCAACAAATTCAACAACAAACTCAGGATTGAAAAACACCCACAAATTCAACAACCTCAACATTGAAAAACAACAACAACCTCATCATTGAAAAACACCAACAAATTCAACAACAACCTCAACATTGAAAAACACCAACAAATTCAACAAACAACCTCAACATTGAAAAACACCAACAACCTCAACATTGAAAAACAGCAACAAATTCAACAACAACCTCAACATTGAAAAACAACAACAACCTCAACATTGAAAAACACCAACAAATTCAACAACAACCTCAACATTGAAAAACAGCAATAAACTCAACATTGAAAAACACCAACAAATTCAACAACAACCTCAACATTGAAAAACAACAACAACCTCAACATTGAAAAACACCAACAAATTAAACAACAACTTCAACATTGAAAAACACCAACAAATTCAACAACAACCTCAACATTGAAAAACTACAACAACCTCAACATTGAAAAACACCAACAAATTCAACAACTACCCAAACATTGAAAAACAACAACAACCTCAACATTGAAAAACACCAACAAATTCAACAACAACCTCAACATTGAAAAACACCAACAAATTCAACAACAACCTCAGCATTGAAAAAGAACAACAACCTCAACATTGAAAAACACCAACAAATTCAACAACAACCTCAACATTGAAAAACAACAACAACCTCAACATTGAAAAACACCAACAAAATCAACCAAAACTTCAACATGGAAAAACACCAACCAATTCAACAACAACCTCGAAATTGAAAAACACCAACAAATTCAACAACAACTTCAACATTGAAAAACACCAACAAATTCAACAACAACCTCGACATTGAAAAACACCATCAAATTCAACAACAACCTCAACATTGAAAAACACCAACAACCTCAACATTGATAAAACACCAACAAATTCAACAACAACCTCAACATATAAAAACAGCAACAACCTCAACATTGAAAAACACCAACAAATTCAACAACAACCTCCACATTGAAAAACACCAACAAATTCAACAACAACCTCAACATTGAAAAACACCAACAAATTCAACAACAAACTCAAGATTGAAAAACACCAACAAATTCAACAACCTCAACATTGAAAAACAACAACAACCTCAACATTGAAAAACACCAACAAATTCAACAGCAACCTCAACATTGAAAAACAACGACAAACTCAACATTGAAAAACACCAACAAATTCAACAACAACCTCAGCATTGAAAAACACCAACAAATTCAACAACAACCTCGAAATTGAAAAACACCAACAAATACAACAACAACCTCAACATTGAAAAACAACAACAACCTCAACATTCAAAAACACCAACAAATTCAACAACAACCTCAACATTGAAAAACAACAACAACCTCAACATTGCAAAACACCAGCAAATTCAACAACAACCTCAACATTTAAAAACACCAACAAATTCAACAACAAACTCAACATTGAAAAACAGCAACAATCTCAACATTGAAAAACACCAACAAATTCAACAACAACCTCAACATTGAAAAACAACAACAACCTCAACATTGAAAAACACCAACAAATTCAACAACAACCTCGACATTGAAAAACACCCTCAAATTCAAAATCAACCTCAACATTGAAAAACACCAACAACCTCAAAATTGAAAAAACACCAACAAATTCAACAACAACCTCAACATTGAAAAAAAACAACAACCTAAACATTGAAAAACACCAACAAATTCAACAACAACCTCAACATTGAAAAACACCAACAAATTCAAAAACAACCTCAACATTGAAAAACAACAACAACCTAAACATTGAAAAACACCAACAAATTCAACAATAACCTCAACATTGAAAAACAACAACAACCTCAACATTGAAAAACGCCAACAAATTCAACAACAACCTCGAAATTGAAAAACACCAACAAATACAACAACAACCTCAACATTGAAAAACAACAACAACCTCAACATGGAAAAACACCAACAAATTCAACAACAACCTCAACATTGAAAAACAACAACAACCTCAACATTGCAAAACACCAGCAAATTCAACAACAACCTCAACATTTAAAAGCACCAACAAATTCAACAACAACCTCAACATTGAAAAACAACAACAATCTCAACATTGAAAAACACCAACAAATTCAACAACAACCTCAACATTGAATAACAACAACAACCTCAACATTGAAAAACGCCAACAAATTCAACAACAACCTCGAAATTGAAAAACACCAACAAATACAACAACAACCTCAACATTGAAAAACAACAACAACCTCAACATTGAAAAACACCAACAAATTCAACAACAACCTCAACATTGAAAAACAACAACAATCTCAACATTGCAAAACACCAGCAAATTCAACAACAACCTCAACATTTAAAAGCACCAACAAATTCAACAACAACCTCAACATTGAAAAACAACAACAATCTCAACATTGAAAAACACCAACAAATTCAACAACAACCTCAACATTGAAAAACAACAACAACCTCAACATTGAAAAACACCAACAAATTCAACAACAACCTCGGCATTGAAAAAGACCCTCAAATTCAAAATCAACCTGAACATTGAACAACACCAACAACCTCAAAATTGAAAAAACACCAACAAATTCAACAACAACCTCAACATTTAAAAACAACAACAACCTCAACATTAAAAAACACCAACAAATTCAACAACAACCTCAACATTGAAAAACACCAACAAATTCAACAACAACCTCAACATTGAAAAACACCAACAAATTCAACAACAACCACAACATTGAAAAATAACAACAACCTCAACATTGAAAAACACCAACAAATTCAACAACAACCTCAACATTGAAAAACACCAACAAATTCAACAACAAACTCAGGATTGAAAAACACCCACAAATTCAACAACCTCAACATTGAAAAACAACAACAACCTCATCATTGAAAAACACCAACAAATTCAACAACAACCTCAACATTGAAAAACACCAACAAATTCAACAACAACCTCAACATTGAAAAACACCAACAACCTCAACATTGAAAAACACCAACAAATTCAACAACAACCTCAACATTGAAAAACAACAACAACCTCAACATTGAAAAACACCAACAAATTCAACAACAACCTCAACATTGAAAAACAGCAATAAACTCAACATTGAAAAACACCAACAAATTCAACAACAACCTCAACATTGAAAAACAACAACAACCTCAACATTGAAAAACACCAACAAATTAAACAACAACTTCAACATTGAAAAACACCAACAAATTCAACAACAACCTCAACATTGAAAAACTACAACAACCTCAACATTGAAAAACACCAACAAATTCAACAACTACCCAAACATTGAAAAACAACAACAACCTCAACATTGAAAAACACCAACAAATTCAACAACAACCTCAACATTGAAAAACACCAACAAATTCAACAACAACCTCAGCATTGAAAAAGAACAACAACCTCAACATTGAAAAACACCAACAAATTCAACAACAACCTCAACATTGAAAAACAACAACAACCTCAACATTGAAAAACACCAACAAAATCAACCAAAACTTCAACATGGAAAAACACCAACCAATTCAACAACAACCTCGAAATTGAAAAACACCAACAAATTCAACAACAACTTCAACATTGAAAAACACCAACAAATTCAACAACAACCTCGACATTGAAAAACACCATCAAATTCAACAACAACCTCAACATTGAAAAACACCAACAACCTCAAAATTGATAAAACACCAACAAATTCAACAACAACCTCAACATATAAAAACAGCAACAACCTCAACATTGAAAAACACCAACAAATTCAACAACAACCTCCACATTGAAAAACACCAACAAATTCAACAACAACCTCAACATTGAAAAACACCAACAAATTCAACAACAATCTCAAGATTGAAAAACACCAACAAATTCAACAACCTCAACATTGAAGAACAACAACAACCTCAACATTGAAAAACACCAACAAATTCAACAACAACCTCAACATTGAAAAACAACGACAAACTCAACATTGAAAAACACCAACAAATTCAACAACAACCTCAGCATTGAAAAACACCAACAAATTCAACAACAACCTCAACATTGAAAAACAACAACAACCTCAACATTGAGAAACACCAACAAATTCAACAACGACCTCAGCATTGAAAAACAACAACAACCTCAACATAGAAAAACACCAACAAATTCAACAGCAACCTCAACATTGAATTTCAACAACAACCTCAACATTGAAAAACAACAACAAACTCAACATTGAAAAACACCAACAAATTCAACAACAACCTCAACATTGAAAAACAACAACAACCTCAACATTGAAAAACAACAACAAATTCAAAAACAACCTCAACATTTAAAAACACCAACAAATTCAACAACAACCTCAACATTGAAAAACAACAACAATCTCAACATTGAAAAACACCAACAAATTCAACAACAACCTCAACATTGAAAAACAGCAACAACCTCAACATTGAAAAACACCAACAAATTCAACAACAACCTCAACATTGAAAAACACCAACAAATTCAACAACAACCTCAACATTGAAAAACAGCAACAAATTCAACAAGAAACTCAACATTGAAAAACACCAACAAATTCAACAACAACCTCAACATTGAAAAACAACAACAACCTCAACATTGAAAAACACCAACAAATTCAACAACAACCTCAACATTGAAAAGCACCAACAAATTCAACAACAACCTCAACATTGAAAAACAACAACAACCTCAACATTGACAAACACCAACAAATTCAACAACAACCTCAACATTGAAAAACAACAACAACCTCAACATTGAAAAACACCAACAAATTCAACAACAACCTCAACATTGAAAAACAACAACAAACTCAACATTGAAAAACACCAACAAATTCAACAACAACCTCAACATTGAAAAACAACAACAACCTAAACATTGAAAAACACCAACAAATTCAACAACAACCTCAACATTGAAAAACAACAACAACCTCAACATTGAAAAATACCAACAAATTCAACAACAACCTCAACATTGAAAAACAACAACAAATTCAACAACAACCTCAGCATTGAAAAACAACAACAACCTCAAAATTGAAAAAACACCAACAAATTCAACAACAACCTCAACATTTAAAAACAACAACAACCACACATTAAAAAACACCAACAAATTCAACAACAACCTCAACATTGAAAAACACCAACAAATTCAACAACAACCTCAACATTGAAAAACACCAACAAATTCAACAACAACCACAACATTGAAAAATAACAACAACCTCAACATTGAAAAACACCAACAAATTCAACAACAACCTCAACATTGAAAAACACCAACAAATTCAACAACAAACTCAGGATTGAAAAACACCCACAAATTCAACAACCTCAACATTGAAAAACAACAACAACCTCATCATTGAAAAACACCAACAAATTCAACAACAACCTCAACATTGAAAAACACCAACAAATTCAACAACAACCTCAACATTGAAAAACACCAACAACCTCAACATTGAAAAACACCAACAAATTCAACAACAACCTCAACATTGAAAAACAACAACAACCTCAACATTGAAAAACACCAACAAATTCAACAACAACCTCAACATTGAAAAACAGCAATAAACTCAACATTGAAAAACACCAACAAATTCAACAACAACCTCAACATTGAAAAACAACAACAACCTCAACATTGAAAAACACCAACAAATTAAACAACAACTTCAACATTGAAAAACACCAACAAATTCAACAACAACCTCAACATTGAAAAACTACAACAACCTCAACATTGAAAAACACCAACAAATTCAACAACTACCCAAACATTGAAAAACAACAACAACCTCAACATTGAAAAACACCAACAAATTCAACAACAACCTCAACATTGAAAAACACCAACAAATTCAACAACAACCTCAGCATTGAAAAAGAACAACAACCTCAACATTGAAAAACACCAACAAATTCAACAACAACCTCAACATTGAAAAACAACAACAACCTCAACATTGAAAAACACCAACAAAATCAACCAAAACTTCAACATGGAAAAACACCAACCAATTCAACAACAACCTCGAAATTGAAAAACACCAACAAATTCAACAACAACTTCAACATTGAAAAACACCAACAAATTCAACAACAACCTCGACATTGAAAAACACCATCAAATTCAACAACAACCTCAACATTGAAAAACACCAACAACCTCAAAATTGATAAAACACCAACAAATTCAACAACAACCTCAACATATAAAAACAGCAACAACCTCAACATTGAAAAACACCAACAAATTCAACAACAACCTCCACATTGAAAAACACCAACAAATTCAACAACAACCTCAACATTGAAAAACACCAACAAATTCAACAACAATCTCAAGATTGAAAAACACCAACAAATTCAACAACCTCAACATTGAAGAACAACAACAACCTCAACATTGAAAAACACCAACAAATTCAACAACAACCTCAACATTGAAAAACAACGACAAACTCAACATTGAAAAACACCAACAAATTCAACAACAACCTCAGCATTGAAAAACACCAACAAATTCAACAACAACCTCAACATTGAAAAACAACAACAACCTCAACATTGAGAAACACCAACAAATTCAACAACGACCTCAGCATTGAAAAACAACAACAACCTCAACATAGAAAAACACCAACAAATTCAACAGCAACCTCAACATTGAATTTCAACAACAACCTCAACATTGAAAAACAACAACAAACTCAACATTGAAAAACACCAACAAATTCAACAACAACCTCAACATTGAAAAACAACAACAACCTCAACATTGAAAAACAACAACAAATTCAAAAACAACCTCAACATTTAAAAACACCAACAAATTCAACAACAACCTCAACATTGAAAAACAACAACAATCTCAACATTGAAAAACACCAACAAATTCAACAACAACCTCAACATTGAAAAACAGCAACAACCTCAACATTGAAAAACACCAACAAATTCAACAACAACCTCAACATTGAAAAACACCAACAAATTCAACAACAACCTCAACATTGAAAAACAGCAACAAATTCAACAAGAAACTCAACATTGAAAAACACCAACAAATTCAACAACAACCTCAACATTGAAAAACAACAACAACCTCAACATTGAAAAACACCAACAAATTCAACAACAACCTCAACATTGAAAAGCACCAACAAATTCAACAACAACCTCAACATTGAAAAACAACAACAACCTCAACATTGACAAACACCAACAAATTCAACAACAACCTCAACATTGAAAAACAACAACAACCTCAACATTGAAAAACACCAACAAATTCAACAACAACCTCAACATTGAAAAACAACAACAAACTCAACATTGAAAAACACCAACAAATTCAACAACAACCTCAACATTGAAAAACAACAACAACCTAAACATTGAAAAACACCAACAAATTCAACAACAACCTCAACATTGAAAAACAACAACAACCTCAACATTGAAAAATACCAACAAATTCAACAACAACCTCAACATTGAAAAACACCAACAAATTCAACAACAACCTCAGCATTGAAAAACAACAACAACCTCAACATTGAAAAACACCAACAAATTCAACAACAACCTCAACATTGAAAAACAACAACAACCTCAACATTGAAAAACACCAACAAATTCAACAACAACTTCAACATTGAAAAACGCCAACAAATTCAACAACAACCTCGAAATTGAAAAACACCAACAAATACAACAACAACCTCAACATTGAAAAACAACAACAACCTCAACATTGAAAAACACCAACAAATTCAACAACAACCTCAACATTGAAAAACAACAACAATCTCAACATTGCAAAACACCAGCAAATTCAACAACAACCTCAACATTTAAAAGCACCAACAAATTCAACAACAACCTCAACATTGAAAAACAACAACAATCTCAACATTGAAAAACACCAACAAATTCAACAACAACCTCAACATTGAAAAACAACAACAACCTCAACATTGAAAAACACCAACAAATTCAACAACAACCTCGGCATTGAAAAAGACCCTCAAATTCAAAATCAACCTGAACATTGAACAACACCAACAACCTCAAAATTGAAAAAACACCAACAAATTCAACAACAACCTCAACATTTAAAAAGAACAACAACCTCAACATTAAAAAACACCAACAAATTCAACAACAACCTCAACATTGAAATACACCAACAAATTCAACAACAACCTCAACATTGAAAAACACCAACAAATTCAACAACAACCACAACATTGAAAAATAACAACAACCTCAACATTGAGAAACACCAACAAATTCAACAACAACCTCAACATTGAAAAACACCAACAAATTCAACAACAAACTCAGGATTGAAAAACACCCACAAATTCAACAACCTCAACATTGAAAAACAACAACAACCTCATCATTGAAAAACACCAACAAATTCAACAACAACCTCAACATTGAAAAACACCAACAAATTCAACAACAACCTCAACATTGAAAAACACCAACAACCTCAACATTGAAAAACAGCAACAAATTCAACAACAACCTCAACATTGAAAAACAACAACAACCTCAACATTTAAAAACACCAACAAATTCAACAACAACCTCAACATTGAAAAACAGCAATAAACTCAACATTGAAAAACACCAACAAATTCAACAACAACCTCAACATTGAAAAACAACAACAACCTCAACATTGAAAAACACCAACAAATTAAACAACAACTTCAACATTGAAAAACACCAACAAATTCAACAACAACCTCAACATTGAAAAACTACAACAACCTCAACATTGAAAAACACCAACAAATTCAACAACTACCCAAACATTGAAAAACAACAACAACCTCAACATTGAAAAACACCAACAAATTCAACAACAACCTCAACATTGAAAAACACCAACAAATTCAACAACAACCTCAGCATTGAAAAAGAACAACAACCTCAACATTGAAAAACACCAACAAATTCAACAACAACCTCAACATTGAAAAACAACAAAAACCTCAACATTGAAAAACACCAACAAAATCAACCAAAACTTCAACATGGAAAAACACCAACCAATTCAACAACAACCTCGAAATTGAAAAACACCAACAAATTCAACAACAACTTCAACATTGAAAAACACCAACAAATTCAACAACAACCTCGACATTGAAAAACACCATCAAATTCAACAACAACCTCAACATTGAAAAACACCAACAACCTCAAAATTGATAAAACACCAACAAATTCAACAACAACCTCAACATATAAAAACAGCAACAACCTCAACATTGAAAAACACCAACAAATTCAACAACAACCTCCACATTGAAAAACACCAACAAATTCAACAACAACCTCAACATTGAAAAACACCAACAAATTCAACAACAAACTCAAGATTGAAAAACACCAACAAATTCAACAACCTCAACATTGAAAAACAACAACAACCTCAACATTGAAAAACACCAACAAATTCAACAGCAACCTCAACATTGAAAAACAACGACAAACTCAACATTGAAAAACACCAACAAATTCAACAACAACCTCAGCATTGAAAAACACCAACAAATTCAACAACAACCTCGAAATTGAAAAACACCAACAAATACAACAACAACCTCAACATTGAAAAACAACAACAACCTCAACATTCAAAAACACCAACAAATTCAACAACAACCTCAACATTGAAAAACAACAACAACCTCAACATTGCAAAACACCAGCAAATTCAACAACAACCTCAACATTTAAAAACACCAACAAATTCAACAACAAACTCAACATTGAAAAACAGCAACAATCTCAACATTGAAAAACACCAACAAATTCAACAACAACCTCAACATTGAAAAACAACAACAACCTCAACATTGAAAAACACCAACAAATTCAACAACAACCTCGACATTGAAAAACACCCTCAAATTCAAAATCAACCTCAACATTGAAAAACACCAACAACCTCAAAATTGAAAAAACACCAACAAATTCAACAACAACCTCAACATTGAAAAAAAACAACAACCTAAACATTGAAAAACACCAACAAATTCAACAACAACCTCAACATTGAAAAACACCAACAAATTCAAAAACAACCTCAACATTGAAAAACAACAACAACCTAAACATTGAAAAACACCAACAAATTCAACAATAACCTCAACATTGAAAAACAACAACAACCTCAACATTGAAAAACGCCAACAAATTCAACAACAACCTCGAAATTGAAAAACACCAACAAATACAACAACAACCTCAACATTGAAAAACAACAACAACCTCAACATGGAAAAACACCAACAAATTCAACAACAACCTCAACATTGAAAAACAACAACAACCTCAACATTGCAAAACACCAGCAAATTCAACAACAACCTCAACATTTAAAAGCACCAACAAATTCAACAACAACCTCAACATTGAAAAACAACAACAATCTCAACATTGAAAAACACCAACAAATTCAACAACAACCTCAACATTGAATAACAACAACAACCTCAACATTGAAAAACGCCAACAAATTCAACAACAACCTCGAAATTGAAAAACACCAACAAATACAACAACAACCTCAACATTGAAAAACAACAACAACCTCAACATTGAAAAACACCAACAAATTCAACAACAACCTCAACATTGAAAAACAACAACAATCTCAACATTGCAAAACACCAGCAAATTCAACAACAACCTCAACATTTAAAAGCACCAACAAATTCAACAACAACCTCAACATTGAAAAACAACAACAATCTCAACATTGAAAAACACCAACAAATTCAACAACAACCTCAACATTGAAAAACAACAACAACCTCAACATTGAAAAACACCAACAAATTCAACAACAACCTCGGCATTGAAAAAGACCCTCAAATTCAAAATCAACCTGAACATTGAACAACACCAACAACCTCAAAATTGAAAAAACACCAACAAATTCAACAACAACCTCAACATTTAAAAACAACAACAACCTCAACATTAAAAAACACCAACAAATTCAACAACAACCTCAACATTGAAAAACACCAACAAATTCAACAACAACCTCAACATTGAAAAACACCAACAAATTCAACAACAACCACAACATTGAAAAATAACAACAACCTCAACATTGAAAAACACCAACAAATTCAACAACAACCTCAACATTGAAAAACACCAACAAATTCAACAACAAACTCAGGATTGAAAAACACCCACAAATTCAACAACCTCAACATTGAAAAACAACAACAACCTCATCATTGAAAAACACCAACAAATTCAACAACAACCTCAACATTGAAAAACACCAACAAATTCAACAACAACCTCAACATTGAAAAACACCAACAACCTCAACATTGAAAAACACCAACAAATTCAACAACAACCTCAACATTGAAAAACAACAACAACCTCAACATTGAAAAACACCAACAAATTCAACAACAACCTCAACATTGAAAAACAGCAATAAACTCAACATTGAAAAACACCAACAAATTCAACAACAACCTCAACATTGAAAAACAACAACAACCTCAACATTGAAAAACACCAACAAATTAAACAACAACTTCAACATTGAAAAACACCAACAAATTCAACAACAACCTCAACATTGAAAAACTACAACAACCTCAACATTGAAAAACACCAACAAATTCAACAACTACCCAAACATTGAAAAACAACAACAACCTCAACATTGAAAAACACCAACAAATTCAACAACAACCTCAACATTGAAAAACACCAACAAATTCAACAACAACCTCAGCATTGAAAAAGAACAACAACCTCAACATTGAAAAACACCAACAAATTCAACAACAACCTCAACATTGAAAAACAACAACAACCTCAACATTGAAAAACACCAACAAAATCAACCAAAACTTCAACATGGAAAAACACCAACCAATTCAACAACAACCTCGAAATTGAAAAACACCAACAAATTCAACAACAACTTCAACATTGAAAAACACCAACAAATTCAACAACAACCTCGACATTGAAAAACACCATCAAATTCAACAACAACCTCAACATTGAAAAACACCAACAACCTCAAAATTGATAAAACACCAACAAATTCAACAACAACCTCAACATATAAAAACAGCAACAACCTCAACATTGAAAAACACCAACAAATTCAACAACAACCTCCACATTGAAAAACACCAACAAATTCAACAACAACCTCAACATTGAAAAACACCAACAAATTCAACAACAATCTCAAGATTGAAAAACACCAACAAATTCAACAACCTCAACATTGAAGAACAACAACAACCTCAACATTGAAAAACACCAACAAATTCAACAACAACCTCAACATTGAAAAACAACGACAAACTCAACATTGAAAAACACCAACAAATTCAACAACAACCTCAGCATTGAAAAACACCAACAAATTCAACAACAACCTCAACATTGAAAAACAACAACAACCTCAACATTGAGAAACACCAACAAATTCAACAACGACCTCAGCATTGAAAAACAACAACAACCTCAACATAGAAAAACACCAACAAATTCAACAGCAACCTCAACATTGAATTTCAACAACAACCTCAACATTGAAAAACAACAACAAACTCAACATTGAAAAACACCAACAAATTCAACAACAACCTCAACATTGAAAAACAACAACAACCTCAACATTGAAAAACAACAACAAATTCAAAAACAACCTCAACATTTAAAAACACCAACAAATTCAACAACAACCTCAACATTGAAAAACAACAACAATCTCAACATTGAAAAACACCAACAAATTCAACAACAACCTCAACATTGAAAAACAGCAACAACCTCAACATTGAAAAACACCAACAAATTCAACAACAACCTCAACATTGAAAAACAGCAACAAATTCAACAACAACCTCAACTTTGAAAAACAGCAACAAATTCAACAAGAAACTCAACATTGAAAAACACCAACAAATTCAACAACAACCTCAACATTGAAAAACAACAACAACCTCAACATTGAAAAACACCAACAAATTCAACAACAACCTCAACATTGAAAAGCACCAACAAATTCAACAACAACCTCAACATTGAAAAACAACAACAACCTCAACATTGACAAACACCAACAAATTCAACAACAACCTCAACATTGAAAAACAACAACAACCTCAACATTGAAAAACACCAACAAATTCAACAACAACCTCAACATTGAAAAACAACAACAAACTCAACATTGAAAAACACCAACAAATTCAACAACAACCTCAACATTGAAAAACAACAACAACCTAAACATTGAAAAACACCAACAAATTCAACAACAACCTCAACATTGAAAAACAACAACAACCTCAACATTGAAAAATACCAACAAATTCAACAACAACCTCAACATTGAAAAACACCAACAAATTCAACAACAACCTCAGCATTGAAAAACAACAACAACCTCAACATTGAAAAACACCAACAAATTCAACAACAACCTCAACATTGAAAAACAACAACAACTTCAACATTGAAAAACACCAACAAATTCAACAACAACTTCAACATTGAAAAACGCCAACAAATTCAACAACAACCTCGAAATTGAAAAACACCAACAAATACAACAACAACCTCAACATTGAAAAACAACAACAACCTCAACATGGAAAAACACCAACAAATTCAACAACAACCTCAACATTGAAAAACAACAACAACCTCAACATTGCAAAACACCAGCAAATTCAACAACAACCTCAACATTTAAAAGCACCAACAAATTCAACAACAACCTCAACATTGAAAAACAACAACAATCTCAACATTGAAAAACACCAACAAATTCAACAACAATTTCAACATTGAAAAACAACAACAACCTCAACATTGAAAAACACCAACAAATTCAACAACAATCTCAAAATTGAAAAGCACCAACAAATTCAACAACAACCTCAACATTGAAAAACAACAACAACCTCAACATTGAAAAACACCAACAAATTCAACAACAACCTCAAAATGAAAAACAACAACAACCTCAACATTGAAAAACACCAACAAATTCAACAACAACCTCAACATTGAAAAACAACAACAACCTCAACATTGAAAAACACCAACAAATTCAACAACAACCTCAACATTGAAAAACACCAACAAATTCAACAACAACCTCAGCATTGAAAAACAACAACAACCTCAACATTGAAAAACACCAACAAATTCAACAACAACCTCAACATTGAAAAACAACAACAACCTCAACATTGAAAAACACCAACAAATTCAACAACAACTTCAACATTGAAAAACGCCAACAAATTCAACAACAACCTCGAAATTGAAAAACACCAACAAATACAACAACAACCTCAACATTGAAAAACAACAACAACCTCAACATTGAAAAACACCAACAAATTCAACAACAACCTCAACATTGAAAAACAACAACAATCTCAACATTGCAAAACACCAGCAAATTCAACAACAACCTCAACATTTAAAAGCACCAACAAATTCAACAACAACCTCAACATTGAAAAACAACAACAATCTCAACATTGAAAAACACCAACAAATTCAACAACAACCTCAACATTGAAAAACAACAACAACCTCAACATTGAAAAACACCAACAAATTCAATAACAACCTCGGCATTGAAAAAGACCCTCAAATTCAAAATCAACCTGAACATTGAACAACACCAACAACCTCAAAATTGAAAAAACACCAACAAATTCAACAACAACCTCAACATTTAAAAACAACAACAACCTCAACATTAAAAAACACCAACAAATTCAACAACAACCTCAACATTGAAAAACACCAACAAATTCAACAACAACCTCAACATTGAAAAACACCAACAAATTCAACAACAACCACAACATTGAAAAATAACAACAACCTCAACATTGAAAAACACCAACAAATTCAACAACAACCTCAACATTGAAAAACACCAACAAATTCAACAACAAACTCAAGATTGAAAAACACCAACAAATTCAACAACCTCAACATTGAAAAACAACAACAACCTCATCATTGAAAAACACCAACAAATTCAACAACAACCTCAACATTGAAAAACACCAACAAATTCAACAACAACCTCAACATTGAAAAACACCAACAACCTCAACATTGAAAAACACCAACAAATTCAACAACAACCTCAACATTGAAAAACAACAACAACCTCAACATTGAAAAACACCAGCAAATTCAACAACAACCTCAACATTGAAAAACAGCAATAAACTCAACATTGAAAAACACCAACAAATTCAACAACAACCTCAACATTGAAAAACAACAACAACCTCAACATTGAAAAACACCAACAAATTAAACAACAACTTCAACATTGAAAAACACCAACAAATTCAACAACTACCCAAGCATTGAAAAACAACAACAACCTCAACATTGAAAAACACCAACAAATTCAACAACAACCTCAACATTGAAAAACAACAACAACGTCAACATTGAAAAACAACAACAAATTCAAAAACAACCTCAACATTTAAAAACACCAACAAATTCAACAACAACCTCAACATTGAAAAACAACAACAATCTCAACATTGAAAAACACCAACAAATTCAACAACAACCTCAACATTGAAAAACAGCAACAACCTCAACATTGAAAAACACCAACAAATTCAACAACAACCTCAACATTGAAAAACAGCAACAAATTCAACAACAACCTCAACTTTGAAAAACAGCAACAAATTCAACAAGAAACTCAACATTGAAAAACACCAACAAATTCAACAACAACCTCAACATTGAAAAACAACAACAACCTCAACATTGAAAAACACCAACAAATTCAACAACAACCTCAACATTGAAAAGCACCAACAAATTCAACAACAACCTCAACATTGAAAAACAACAACAACCTCAACATTGACAAACACCAACAAATTCAACAACAACCTCAACATTGAAAAACAACAACAACCTCAACATTGAAAAACACCAACAAATTCAACAACAACCTCAACATTGAAAAACAACAACAAACTCAACATTGAAAAACACCAACAAATTCAACAACAACCTCAACATTGAAAAACAACAACAACCTAAACATTGAAAAACACCAACAAATTCAACAACAACCTCAACATTGAAAAACAACAACAACCTCAACATTGAAAAATACCAACAAATTCAACAACAACCTCAACATTGAAAAACACCAACAAATTCAACAACAACCTCAGCATTGAAAAACAACAACAACCTCAACATTGAAAAACACCAACAAATTCAACAACAACCTCAACATTGAAAAACAACAACAACTTCAACATTGAAAAACACCAACAAATTCAACAACAACTTCAACATTGAAAAACGCCAACAAATTCAACAACAACCTCGAAATTGAAAAACACCAACAAATACAACAACAACCTCAACATTGAAAAACAACAACAACCTCAACATGGAAAAACACCAACAAATTCAACAACAACCTCAACATTGAAAAACAACAACAACCTCAACATTGCAAAACACCAGCAAATTCAACAACAACCTCAACATTTAAAAGCACCAACAAATTCAACAACAACCTCAACATTGAAAAACAACAACAATCTCAACATTGAAAAACACCAACAAATTCAACAACAATTTCAACATTGAAAAACAACAACAACCTCAACATTGAAAAACACCAACAAATTCAACAACAATCTCAAAATTGAAAAGCACCAACAAATTCAACAACAACCTCAACATTGAAAAACAACAACAACCTCAACATTGAAAAACACCAACAAATTCAACAACAACCTCAAAATGAAAAACAACAACAACCTCAACATTGAAAAACACCAACAAATTCAACAACAACCTCAACATTGAAAAACAACAACAACCTCAACATTGAAAAACACCAACAAATTCAACAACAACCTCAACATTGAAAAACACCAACAAATTCAACAACAACCTCAGCATTGAAAAACAACAACAACCTCAACATTGAAAAACACCAACAAATTCAACAACAACCTCAACATTGAAAAACAACAACAACCTCAACATTGAAAAACACCAACAAATTCAACAACAACTTCAACATTGAAAAACGCCAACAAATTCAACAACAACCTCGAAATTGAAAAACACCAACAAATACAACAACAACCTCAACATTGAAAAACAACAACAACCTCAACATTGAAAAACACCAACAAATTCAACAACAACCTCAACATTGAAAAACAACAACAATCTCAACATTGCAAAACACCAGCAAATTCAACAACAACCTCAACATTTAAAAGCACCAACAAATTCAACAACAACCTCAACATTGAAAAACAACAACAATCTCAACATTGAAAAACACCAACAAATTCAACAACAACCTCAACATTGAAAAACAACAACAACCTCAACATTGAAAAACACCAACAAATTCAACAACAACCTCGGCATTGAAAAAGACCCTCAAATTCAAAATCAACCTGAACATTGAACAACACCAACAACCTCAAAATTGAAAAAACACCAACAAATTCAACAACAACCTCAACATTTAAAAACAGCAACAACCTCAACATTGAAAAACACCAACAAATTCAACAACAACCTCAACATTGAAAAACAGCAACAAATTCAACAACAACCTCAACTTTGAAAAACAGCAACAAATTCAACAAGAAACTCAACAGTGAAAAACACCAACAAATTCAACAACAACCTCAACATTGAAAAACAACAACAACCTCAACATTGAAAAACACCAACAAATTCAACAACAACCTCAACATTGAAAAGCACCAACAAATTCAACAACAACCTCAACATTGAAAAACAACAACAACCTCAACATTGACAAACACCAACAAATTCAACAACAACCTCAACATTGAAAAACAACAACAACCTCAACATTGAAAAACACCAACAAATTCAACAACAACCTCAACATTGAAAAACAACAACAAACTCAACATTGAAAAACACCAACAAATTCAACAACAACCTCAACATTGAAAAACAACAACAACCTAAACATTGAAAAACACCAACAAATTCAACAACAACCTCAACATTGAAAAACAACAACAACCTCAACATTGAAAAATACCAACAAATTCAACAACAACCTCAACATTGAAAAACACCAACAAATTCAACAACAACCTCAGCATTGAAAAACAACAACAACCTCAACATTGAAAAACACCAACAAATTCAACAACAACCTCAACATTGAAAAACAACAACAACTTCAACATTGAAAAACACCAACAAATTCAACAACAACTTCAACATTGAAAAACGCCAACAAATTCAACAACAACCTCGAAATTGAAAAACACCAACAAATACAACAACAACCTCAACATTGAAAAACAACAACAACCTCAACATGGAAAAACACCAACAAATTCAACAACAACCTCAACATTGAAAAACAACAACAACCTCAACATTGCAAAACACCAGCAAATTCAACAACAACCTCAACATTTAAAAGCACCAACAAATTCAACAACAACCTCAACATTGAAAAACAACAACAATCTCAACATTGAAAAACACCAACAAATTCAACAACAATTTCAACATTGAAAAACAACAACAACCTCAACATTGAAAAACACCAACAAATTCAACAACAATCTCAAAATTGAAAAGCACCAACAAATTCAACAACAACCTCAACATTGAAAAACAACAACAACCTCAACATTGAAAAACACCAACAAATTCAACAACAACCTCAAAATGAAAAACAACAACAACCTCAACATTGAAAAACACCAACAAATTCAACAACAACCTCAACATTGAAAAACAACAACAACCTCAACATTGAAAAACACCAACAAATTCAACAACAACCTCAACATTGAAAAACACCAACAAATTCAACAACAACCTCAGCATTGAAAAACAACAACAACCTCAACATTGAAAAACACCAACAAATTCAACAACAACCTCAACATTGAAAAACAACAACAACCTCAACATTGAAAAACACCAACAAATTCAACAACAACTTCAACATTGAAAAACGCCAACAAATTCAACAACAACCTCGAAATTGAAAAACACCAACAAATACAACAACAACCTCAACATTGAAAAACAACAACAACCTCAACATTGAAAAACACCAACAAATTCAACAACAACCTCAACATTGAAAAACAACAACAATCTCAACATTGCAAAACACCAGCAAATTCAACAACAACCTCAACATTTAAAAGCACCAACAAATTCAACAACAACCTCAACATTGAAAAACAACAACAATCTCAACATTGAAAAACACCAACAAATTCAACAACAACCTCAACATTGAAAAACAACAACAACCTCAACATTGAAAAACACCAACAAATTCAACAACAACCTCGGCATTGAAAAAGACCCTCAAATTCAAAATCAACCTGAACATTGAACAACACCAACAACCTCAAAATTGAAAAAACACCAACAAATTCAACAACAACCTCAACATTTAAAAACAACAACAACCTCAACATTAAAAAACACCAACAAATTCAACAACAACCTCAACATTGAAAAACACCAACAAATTCAACAACAACCTCAACATTGAAAAACACCAACAAATTCAACAACAACCACAACATTGAAAAATAACAACAACCTCAACATTGAAAAACACCAACAAATTCAACAACAACGTCAACATTGAAAAACACCAACAAATTCAACAACAAACTCAAGATTGAAAAACACCAACAAATTCAACAACCTCAACATTGAAAAACAACAACAACCTCATCATTGAAAAACACCAACAAATTCAACAACAACCTCAACATTGAAAAACACCAACAAATTCAACAACAACCTCAACATTGAAAAACACCAACAACCTCAACATTGAAAAACACCAACAAATTCAACAACAACCTCAACATTGAAAAACAACAACAACCTCAACATTGAAAAACACCAGCAAATTCAACAACAACCTCAACATTGAAAAACAGCAATAAACTCAACATTGAAAAACACCAACAAATTCAACAACAACCTCAACATTGAAAAACAACAACAACCTCAACATTGAAAAACACCAACAAATTAAACAACAACTTCAACATTGAAAAACACCAACAAATTCAACAACTACCCAAGCATTGAAAAACAACAACAACCTCAACATTGAAAAACACCAACAAATTCAACAACAACCTCAACATTGAAAAACACCAACAAATTCAACAACAACCTCAGCATTGAAAAAGAACAACAACCTCAACATTGAAAAACACCAACAAGTTCAACAACAACCTCAACATTGAAAAACAACAACAACCTCAACATTGAAAAACACAAGCAAAATCAACCAAAACTTCAACATGGAAAAACACCAACCAATTCAACAACAACCTCGAAATTGAAAAACACCAACAAATTCAACAACAACTTCAACATTGAAAAACACCAACAAATTCAACAACAACCTCGACATTGAAAAACACCATCAAATTCAACAACAACCTCAACATTGAAAATCACCAACAACCTCAAAATTGATAAAACACCAACAAATTCAACAACAACCTCAACATATAAAAACAGCAACAACCTCAACATTGAAAAACACCAACAAATTCAACAACAACCTCCACATTGAAAAACACCAACAAATTCAACAACAACCTCAACATTGAAAAACACCAACAAATTCAACAACAAACTCAAGATTGAAAAACACCAACAAATTCAACAACCTCAACATTGAAAAACAACAACAACCTCAACATTGAAAAACACCAACAAATTCAACAACAACCTCAACATTGAAAAACAACGACAAACTCAACATTGAAAAACACCAACAAATTCAACAACAACCTCAGCATTGAAAAACACCAACAAATTCAACAACAACCTCAACATTGAAAAACAACAACAACCTCAACATTGAGAAACACCAACAAATTCAACAACGACCTCAGCATTGAAAAACAACAACAACCTCAACATTGAAAAACACCAACAAATTCAACAGCAACCTCAACATTGAATTTCAACAACAACCTCAACATTGAAAAACAACAACAAACTCAACATTGAAAAACACCAACAAATTCAACAACAACCTCAACATTGAAAAACAACAACAACCTCAACATTGAAAAACAACAACAAATTCAAAAACAACCTCAACATTTAAAAACACCAACAAATTCAACAACAACCTCAACATTGAAAAACAACAACAATCTCAACATTGAAAAACACCAACAAATTCAACAACAACCTCAACATTGAAAAACAGCAACAACCTCAACATTGAAAAACACCAACAAATTCAACAACAACCTCAACATTGAAAAACACCAACAAATTCAACAACAACCTCAACATTGAAAAACAGCAACAAATTCAACAAGAAACTCAACATTGAAAAACACCAACAAATTCAACAACAACCTCAACATTGAAAAACAACAACAACCTCAACATTGAAAAACACCAACAAATTCAACAACAACCTCAACATTGAAAAGCACCAACAAATTCAACAACAACCTCAACATTGAAAAACAACAACAACCTCAACATTGACAAACACCAACAAATTCAACAACAACCTCAACATTGAAAAACAACAACAACCTCAACATTGAAAAACACCAACAAATTCAACAACAACCTCAACATTGAAAAACAACAACAAACTCAACATTGAAAAACACCAACAAATTCAACAACAACCTCAGCATTGAAAAACACCAACAAATTCAACAACAACCTCAACATTGAAAAACAACAACAACCTCAACATTGAAAAACACCAACAAATTCAACAACAACCTCAACATTGAAAAACAACAACAACCTCAACATTGAAAAACACCAACAAATTCAACAACAACCTCAAAATTGAAAAACACCAACAAATTCAACAACGACCTCAGCATTGAAAAACAACAACAACCTCAACATTGAAAACCACCAACAAATTCAACAACAACCTCAACATTGAATTTCAACAACAACCTCAACATTGAAAAACAACAACAACCTCAACATTGAAAAACACCAACAAATTCAACAACAACCTCAACATTGAAAAACAACAACAACCTCAAAATTGAAAAACAACAACAAATTCAACAACAACCTCAACATTTAAAAACACCAACAAATTCAACAACACCCTCAGCATTGAAAAACAACAACAATCTCAACATTGAAAAACACCAACAAATTCAACAACAACCTCAACATTGAAAAACAGCAACAACCTCAACATTGAAAAAAAAACAACAAATTCAACAACAACCTCAACATTGAAAAACACCAACAAATTCAACAACAACCTCAACATTGAAAAACACCAACAAATTCAACAACAAACTCAACATTGAAAAACACCAACAAATTCAACAACAACCTCAACATTGAAAAACAACAAAAACCTCAACATTGAAAAACACCAACAAATTCAACAACAACCTCAACATTGAAAAACACCATCAAATTCAACAACAACCTCAACATTGAAAATCACCAACAACCTCAAAATTGATAAAACACCAACAAATTCAACAACAACCTCAACATATAAAAACAGCAACAACCTCAACATTGAAAAACACCAACAAATTCAACAACAACCTCCACATTGAAAAACACCAACAAATTCAACAACAACCTCAACATTGAAAAACACCAACAAATTCAACAACAAACTCAAGATTGAAAAACACCAACAAATTCAACAACCTCAACATTGAAAAACAACAACAACCTCAACATTGAAAAACACCAACAAATTCAACAACAACCTCAACATTGAAAAACAACGACAAACTCAACATTGAAAAACACCAACAAATTCAACAACAACCTCAGCATTGAAAAACACCAACAAATTCAACAACAACCTCAACATTGAAAAACAACAACAACCTCAACATTGAGAAACACCAACAAATTCAACAACGACCTCAGCATTGAAAAACAACAACAACCTCAACATTGAAAAACACCAACAAATTCAACAGCAACCTCAACATTGAATTTCAACAACAACCTCAACATTGAAAAACAACAACAAACTCAACATTGAAAAACACCAACAAATTCAACAACAACCTCAACATTGAAAAACAACAACAACCTCAACATTGAAAAACAACAACAAATTCAAAAACAACCTCAACATTTAAAAACACCAACAAATTCAACAACAACCTCAACATTGAAAAACAACAACAATCTCAACATTGAAAAACACCAACAAATTCAACAACAACCTCAACATTGAAAAACAGCAACAACCTCAACATTGAAAAACACCAACAAATTCAACAACAACCTCAACATTGAAAAACACCAACAAATTCAACAACAACCTCAACATTGAAAAACAGCAACAAATTCAACAAGAAACTCAACATTGAAAAACACCAACAAATTCAACAACAACCTCAACATTGAAAAACAACAACAACCTCAACATTGAAAAACACCAACAAATTCAACAACAACCTCAACATTGAAAAGCACCAACAAATTCAACAACAACCTCAACATTGAAAAACAACAACAACCTCAACATTGACAAACACCAACAAATTCAACAACAACCTCAACATTGAAAAACAACAACAACCTCAACATTGAAAAACACCAACAAATTCAACAACAACCTCAACATTGAAAAACAACAACAAACTCAACATTGAAAAACACCAACAAATTCAACAACAACCTCAGCATTGAAAAACACCAACAAATTCAACAACAACCTCAACATTGAAAAACAACAACAACCTCAACATTGAAAAACACCAACAAATTCAACAACAACCTCAACATTGAAAAACAACAACAACCTCAACATTGAAAAACACCAACAAATTCAACAACAACCTCAAAATTGAAAAACACCAACAAATTCAACAACGACCTCAGCATTGAAAAACAACAACAACCTCAACATTGAAAACCACCAACAAATTCAACAACAACCTCAACATTGAATTTCAACAACAACCTCAACATTGAAAAACAACAACAAACTCAACATTGAAAAACACCAACAAATTCAACAACAACCTCAACATTGAAAAACAACAACAACCTCAAAATTGAAAAACAACAACAAATTCAACAACAACCTCAACATTTAAAAACACCAACAAATTCAACAACACCCTCAGCATTGAAAAACAACAACAATCTCAACATTGAAAAACACCAACAAATTCAACAACAACCTCAACATTGAAAAACAGCAACAACCTCAACATTGAAAAAAAAACAACAAATTCAACAACAACCTCAACATTGAAAAACACCAACAAATTCAACAACAACCTCAACATTGAAAAACACCAACAAATTCAACAACAAACTCAACATTGAAAAACACCAACAAATTCAACAACAACCTCAACATTGAAAAACAACAAAAACCTCAACATTGAAAAACACCAACAAATTCAACAACAACCTCAACATTGAAAAGCACCAACAAATTCAACAACAACCTCAACATTGAAAAACAACAACAACCTCATCATTGACAAACACCAACAAATTCAACAACAACCTCAACATTGAAAAACAGCAACAACCTCAACATTGAAAAACACCAACAAATTCAACAACAACCTCAACATTGAAAAACAACAACAACCTCAACATTGAAAAACACCAACAAATTCAACAACAAGCTCGACATTGAAAAACACCCTCAAATTCAAAATCAACCTCAACATTGAACAACACCAACAACCTCAAAATTGAAAAAACACCAACAAATTCAACAACAACCTCAACATTGAAAAACAACAACAACCTCAACATTGAAAAAAAAACAAATTCAACAACAACCTCAACATTGAAAAACACCAACAAATTCAACAACAACCTGAACATTGAAAAACACCAACAAACTCAACAACAACCTCAACATTGAAAAATAACAACAACCTCAACATTGAAAAACATCAACAAATTCAACAACAACCTCAACATTGAAAAACACCAACAAATTCAACAACAAACTCAAGATTGAAAAACACTGACAAATTCAACAACCTCAACATTGAAAAACAACAACAACCTCATCATTGAAAAACACCAACAAATTCAACAACATCCTCAACATTGAAAAACACCAACAAATTCAACAACAACCTCAACATTGAAAAACAACAACAACCTCAACATTGAAAAACACCAACAAATTCAACAACAACCTCAACATTGAAAAACAACAACAACCTCAACATTGAAAAACACCAACAAATTCAACAACAACCTCAACATTGAAAAACAACAACAAACTCAACATTGAAAAACACCAACAAATTCAACAACAACCTCAACATTGAAAAACAACAACAACCTCAACATTGAAAAACACCAACAAATTCAACAATAACCTCAACATTGAAAAACAACAACAACCTCAACATTGAAAAACACAAACAAATTCAACAACAACCTCGAAATTGAAAAACACCAACAAATTCAACAACAACCTCAACATTGAAAAACAACAACAACCTCAACATTGAAAAACACCAACAAATTCAACAACAACCTCAACATTGAAAAACACCAACAAATTCAACAACAACCTCAACATTGAAAAACACCAACAAATTCAACAACAACCTCAGCGTTGAAAAACAACAACAACCTCAACATTGAAAAACACCAACAATTTCAACAACAACGTCAACATTGAAAAACAATAACAACCTCAACATTGAAAAACACCAACAAATTCAACAACAACTTCAACATTGAAAAACACCAACAAATTCAACAACCTCGAAATTGAAAAACACCAACAAATTCAACAACAACCTCAACATTGAAAAAGAACAACAACCTCAACATTGAAAAACACCAACAAATTCAACAACAACCTCAACATTGAAAAACAACAACAACCTCAACATTGAAAAACACCAACAAATTCAACAACAACCTCAACATTGAAAAACAACAACAACCTCAACATTGAAAAACACCAACAAATTCAACAACAACCTCAACATTGAAAAACACTAACAAATTCAACAACAACCTCGAAATTGAAAAACACCAACAAATTCAACGACAAACTCAACATTGAAAAACACCAACAAATTCAACAACAACCTCAACATTGAAAAACAACAACAACCTCAACATTGAAAAACACCAACAAATTCAACAACAATCTCAAAATTGAAAAGCACCAACAAATTCAACAACAACCTCAACATTGAAAAACAGCAACAACCTCAACATTGAAAAACACCAACAAATTCAACATCAACCTCAAAATGAAAAACAACAACAACCTCAACATTGAAAAACACCAACAAATTCAACAACAACCTCAACATTGAAAAACAACAACAACCTCAACATTGAAAAACACCAACAAATTCAACAACAACCTCAACATTGAAAAACACCAACAAATTCAACAACAACCTCAACTTTGAAAAACAACAACAACCTAAACATTGAAAAACACCAAGAAATTCAACAACAACCTCAACATTGAAAAACAACAACAACCTCAACATTGAAAAACACCAACTAATTCAACAACAACCTCAACATTGAGAAACACCAACAAATTCAACAACAACCTCAGCATTGAAAAACAACAACAACCTCAACATTGAAAAACACCAACAAATTCAACAACAACCTCAACATTGAAAAACAACAACAACCTCAACATTGAAAAACACCAACAAATTCAAAAATAACCTCAACATTGAAAAACACCAACAAATTCAACAACAACCTCAGCATTGAAAAACAACAACAACCTCAACATTGAAAAACACCAACAAATTCAACAACAACCTCAACATTGAAAAACAACAACAACCTCAACATTGAAAAACACCAACAAATTCAACAACAACTTCAACATTGAAAAACACCAACAAATTCAACAACAACCTCGAAATTGAAAAACACCAACAAATACAACAACAACCTCAACATTGAAAAACAACAACAACCTCAACATTCAAAAACACCAACAAATTCAACAACAACCTCAACATTGAAAAACAACAACAACCTCAACATTGCAAAACACCAGCAAATTCAACAACAACCTCAACATTTAAAAACACCAACAAATTCAACAACAAACTCAACATTGAAAAACAGCAACAATCTCAACATTGAAAAACACCAACAAATTCAACAACAACCTCAACATTGAAAAACAACAACAACCTCAACATTGAAAAACACCAACAAATTCAACAACAACCTCGACATTGAAAAACACCCTCAAATTCAAAGTCAATCTCAACATTGAAAAACACCAACAACCTCAAAATTGAAAAAACACCAACAAATTCAACAACAACCTCAACATTGAAAAACAACAACAAATTCAACAACAACTTCAACATTGCAAAACACCAGCAAATTCAACAAGAACCTCAACATTTAAAATCACCAACAAATTCAACAACAAACTCAACATTGAAAAACAGCAACAATCTCAACATTGAAAAACACCAACAAATTCAACAACAACCTCAACATTGAAAAACAACAACAACCTCAACATTGAAAAACACCAACAAATTCAACAACAACCTCAACATTAAAAAACAACAACAAACTAAACATTGATAAACACCAATAAATTCAACAACAACCTCAACATTGAAAAACAACAACAACCTCAACATTGAAAAGCACCAACAAATTCAACAACAACCTCAACATTGAAAAACACTAACAAATTCAACAACAACCTCGAAATCGAAAAACACCAACAAATTCAACGACAAACTCAACATTGAAAAACACCAACAAATTCAACATCAACCTCAACATTGAAAAACAACAACAACCTCAACATTGAAAAACACCAACAAATTCAACAACAATCTCAAAATTGAAAGGCACCAACAAATTCAACAACAACCTCAACATTGAAAAACAACAACAACCTCAACATTGAAAAACACCAACAAATTCAACAACAACCTCAAAATGAAAAACAACAACAACCTCAACATTGAAAAACACCAACAAATTCAACAACAACCTCAACATTGAAAAACAACAACAACCTCAACATTGAAAAACACCAACAAATTCAACAACAACCTCAACATTGAAAAACACCAACAAATTCAACAACAACCTCAACTTTGAAAAACAACAGCAACCTCAACATTGAAAAACACCAACAAATTCAACAACAACCTCAACATTGAAAAACACCAACAAATTCAACAACAACCTCAGCATTGAAAAACAACAACAACCTCAACATTGAAAAACACCCACAAATTCAACAACAACCTCAACATTGAAAAACAACAACAACCTCAACATTGAAAAACACCTACAAATTCAAAAACAACCTCAACATTGAAAAACACCAACAAATTCAACAACAACCTCAGCACTGAAAAACAACAACAACCTCAACATTGAAAAACACCAACAAATTCAACAACAACCTCAACATTGAAAAACAACAACAACCTCAACATTGAAAAACACCAACAAATTCAACAACAACTTCAACATTGAAAAACAGCAACAAATTCAACAACAACCTCGAAATTGAAAAACACCAACAAATTCAAAAACAACCTCAACATTGAAAAACACCAACAAATTCAACAACAACCTCAGCATTGAAAAACAACAACAACCTCAACATTGAAAAACACCAACAAATTCAACAACAACCTCAACATTGAAAAACAACAACAACCTCCACATTGAAAAACACCAACAAATTCAACAACATCTTCAACATTGAAAAACACCAACAAATTCAACAACAACCTCGAAATTGAAAAACACCAACAAATACAACAACAACCTCAACATTGAAAAACAACAACAACCTCAACATTCAAAAACACCAACAAATTCAACAACAACCTCAACATTGAAAAACAACAACAACCTCAACATTGCAAAACACCAGCAAATTCAACAACAACCTCAACATTTAAAAACACCAACAAATTCAACAACAAACTCAACATTGAAAAACAGCAACAATCTCAACATTGAAAAACACCAACAAATTCAACAACAACCTCAACATTGAAAAACAACAACAACCTCAACATTGAAAAACACCAACAAATTCAACAACAACCTCAACATTGAAAAACACCCTCAAATTCAAAATCAACCTCAACTTTGAAAAACACCAACAACCTCAAAATTGAAAAAACACCAACAAATTCAACAACAACCTCAACATTTAAAAACAACAACAACCTCAACATTGAAAAACACCAACAAATTCAACAACAACCTCAACATTGAAAAACACCAACAAACTCACCAACAACCTCAACATTGAAAAATAACAACAACCTCAACGTTGAAAAGCACCAACAAATTCAACAACAACCTCAACATTGAAAAACACCAAGAAATTCAACAACAACCTCAACATTGAAAAACACCAACAAATTCAACAACAACCTCAACATTGAAAAACCACAACAACCTAAACATTGAAAAACACCAACAAATTCAACAACAACCTCAACATTGAAGAACAACAACAACCTCAACATTGAAAAACACCAACAAATTCAACAACAACCTCAACATTGAAAAGCACCAACAAATTCAACAACAACCTCAGCATTGAAAAACAACAACAACCTCAACATTGAAAAACACCAACAAATTCAACAACAACCTCAACATTGAAAAACAACAACAACTTCAACATTGAAAAACACCAACAAATTCAACAACAACTTCAACATTGAAAAACGCCAACAAATTCAACAACAACCTCGAAATTGAAAAACACCAACAAATACAACAACAACCTCAACATTGAAAAACAACAACAAATTCAACAACAACCTCAACATTGAAAAACAACAACAACCTCAACATTGCAAAACACCAGCATATTCAACAACAACCTCAACATTTAAAAGCACCAACAAATTCAACAACAACCTCAACATTGAAAAACAACAACAATCTCAACATTGAAAAACACCAACAAATTCAACAACAACCTCGACATTGAAAAACAACAACAACCTCAACGTTGAAAAACACCAACAAATTCAACAACAACCTCAACATTGAAAAACACCAACAAATTCAACAACAACCTCAGCGTTGAAAAACAACAACAACCTCAACATTGAAAAACACCAACAAATTCAACAACAACTTCAACATTGAAAAACACCAACAAATTCAACAACCTCGAAATTGAAAAACAGCAACAAATTCAACAACAACCTCAACATTGAAAAACAACAACAACCTCAACATTGAAAAACACCAACAAATTCAACAACAACCTCAACATTGAAAAACAACAACAACCTAAACATTGAAAAACACCAACAAATTCAACAACAACCTCAACATTGAAAAACAACAACAAACTAAACATTGATAAACACCAATAAATTCAACAACAACCTCAACATTGAAAAACAACAAAAACCTCAACATTGAAAAACACCAACAAATTCAACAACAACCTCAACATTGAAAAACACTAACAAATTCAACAACAACCTCGAAATTGAAAAACACCAACAAATTCAACGACAAACTCAACATTGAAAAACACCAACAAATTCAACAACAACCTCAACATTGAAAAACAACAACAACCTCAACATTGAAAAACACCAACAAATTCAACAACAATCTCAAAATTGAAAAGCACCAACAAATTCAACAACAACCTCAACATTGAAAAACAACAACAACCTCAACATTGAAGAACACCAACAAATTCAACAACAACCTCAAAATGAAAAACAACAACAACCTCAACATTGAAAAACAACAACAACCTCAACATTCAAAAACACCAACAAATTCAACAACAACCTCAACATTGAAAAACAACAACAACCTCGACATTGCAAAACACCAGCAAATTCAACAACAACCTCAACATTTAAAAACACCAACAAATTCAACAACAAACTCAACATTGAAAAACAGCAACAATCTCAACATTGAAAAACACCAACAAATTCAACAACAACCTCAACATTGAAAAACAACAACAACCTCAACATTGAAAAACACCAACAAATTCAACAACAACCTCGACATTGAAAAACACCCTCAAATTCAAAGTCAATCTCAACATTGAAAAACACCAACAACCTCAAAATTGAAAAAACACTAACAAATTCAACAACAACCTCAACATTGAAAAACAACAACAACATCATCATTGAAAAACACCAACAAATTCAACAACAACCTCAACATTGAAAAACACCAACAAATTCAACAACAACCTCAACATTGAAAAACACCAACAATTTCAACATTGAAAAACACCAACAAATTCAACAACAACCTCAACATTGAAAAACAACAACAACCTCAACATTGAAAAACACCAACAAATTCAACAACAACCTCAACATTGAAGAACAACAATAAACTCAACATTGAAAAACACCAACAAATTCAACAACAACCTCAACATTGAAAAATAACAACAACCTCAACGTTGAAAAGCACCAACAAATTCAACAACAACCTCAACATTGAAAAACACCAACAAATTCAACAACAACCTCAACATTGAAAAACACCAACATATTCAGCAACAACCTCAACATTGAAAAACAACAACAACCTCAACATTGAAAAACACCAACAAATTCAACAACAACCTCAACATTGAAAAACAACAACAACCTCAACATTGAAAAACACCAACAAATTCAACAACAACCTCAAGATTGAAAAACACCAACAAATTCAACAACAACCTCAGCATTGAAAAACAACAACAACCTCAACATTGAAAAACACCAACAAATTCAACAACAACCTCAACATTGAAAAACAACAACAACTTCAACATTGAAAAACACCAACAAATTCAACAACAACTTCAACATTGAAAAACGCCAACAAATTCAACAACAACCTCGAAATTGAAAAACACCAACAAATACAACAACAACCTCAACATTGAAAAACAACAACAACCTCAACATTGAAAAACACCAACAAATTCAACAACAACCTCAACATTGAAAAACAACAACAACCTCAACATTGCAAAACACCAGCAAATTCAACAACAACCTCAACATTTAAAAGCACCAACAAATTCAACAACAACCTCAACATTGAAAAACAACAACAATCTCAACATTGAAAAACACCAACAAATTCAACAACAACCTCAACATTGAAAAGCAACAACAACCTCAACATTGAAAAACACCAACAAATTCAACAACAACCTCGACATTGAAAAAGACCCTCAAATTCAAAATCAACCTGAACATTGAACAACACCAACAACCTCAAAATTGAAAAAACACCAACAAATTCAACAACAACCTCAACATTTAAAAACAACAACAACCTCAACATTAAAAAACACCAACAAATTCAACAACAACCTCAACATTGAAAAACACCAACAAATTCAACAACAACCTCAACATTGAAAAACACCAACAAACTCAACAACAACCACAACATTGAAAAATAACAACAACCTCAACATTGAAAAACACCAACAAATTCAACAACAACCTCAACATTGAAAAACACCAACAAATTCAACAACAAACTCAAGATTGAAAAACACCCACAAATTCAACAACCTCAACATTGAAAAACAACAACAACCTCATCATTGAAAAACACCAACAAATTCAACAACAACCTCAACATTGAAAAACACCAACAAATTCAACAACAACCTCAACATTGAAAAACACCAACAATTTCAACATTGAAAAACACCAACAAATTCAACAACAACCTCAACATTGAAAAACAACAACAACCTCAACATTGAAAAACACCAACAAATTCAACAACAACCTCAACATTGAAAAACAACAATAAACTCAACATTGAAAAACACCAACAAATTCAACAACAACCTCAACATTGAAAAACAAGAACCTCAACATTGAAAAACACCAACAAATTCAACAACAACTTCAACATTGAAAAACACCAACAAATTCAACAACAACCTCAACATTGAAAAACTACAACAACCTCAACATTGATAAACACCAACAAATTCAACAACTACCCAAACATTCAAAAACAACAACAACCTCAACATTGAAAAACACCAACAAATTCAACAACAACCTCAACATTGAAAAACACCAACAAATTCAACAACAACCTCAGCATTGAAAAAGAACAACAACCTCAACATTGAAAAACACCAACAAATTCAACAACAACCTCAACATTGAAAAACAACAACAACCTCAACATTGAAAAACACCAACAAAATCAACCAAAACTTCAACATGGAAAAACACCAACAAATTCAACAACAACCTCGAAATTGAAAAACACCAACAAATTCAACAACAACTTCAACATTGAAAAACACCAACAAATTCAACAACAACCTCGACATTGAAAAACACCATCAAATTCAACAACAACCTCAACATTGAAAAACACCAACAACCTCAAAATTGATAAAACACCAACAAATTCAACAACAACCTCAACATTTAAAAACAGCAACAACCTCAACATTGAAAAACACCAACAAATTCAACAATAACCTCAACATTGAAAAAAACCAACAAATTCAACAACAACCTCAACATTGAAAAACACCAACAAACTCAACAACAACCTCAACATTGAAAAACAACAACAACCTCAACATTGAAAAACACCAACAAATTCAACAACAACCTCGACATTGAAAAAGACCCTCAAATTCAAAATCAACCTGAACATTGAACAACACCAACAACCTCAAAATTGAAAAAACACCAACAAATTCAACAACAACCTCAACATTTAAAAACAACAACAACCTCAACATTAAAAAACACCAACAAATTCAACAACAACCTCAACATTGAAAAACACCAACAAATTCAACAACAACCTCAACATTGAAACACACCAACAAACTCAACAACAACCACAACATTGAAAAATAACAACAACCTCAACATTGAAAAACACCAACAAATTCAACAACAACCTCAACATTGAAAAACACCAACAAATTCAACAACAAACTCAAGATTGAAAAACACCCACAAATTCAACAACCTCAACATTGAAAAACAACAACAACCTCAACATTGAAAAACACCAACAAATTCAACAACAACCTCAACATTGAAAAACACCAACAAATTCAACAACAACCTCAACATTGAAAAACACCAACAATTTCAACATTGAAAAACACCAACAAATTCAACAACAACCTCAACATTGAAAAACAACAACAACCTCAACATTGAAAAACACCAACAAATTCAACAACAACCTCAACATTGAAAAACAACAATAAACTCAACATTGAAAAACACCAACAAATTCAACAACAACCTCAACATTGAAAAACAAGAACCTCAACATTGAAAAACACCAACAAATTCAACAACAACTTCAACATTGAAAAACACCAACAAATTCAACAACAACCTC
Source organism: Isurus oxyrinchus (assembly GCA_026770705.1). NCBI lineage: Eukaryota > Metazoa > Chordata > Chondrichthyes > Lamniformes > Lamnidae > Isurus > Isurus oxyrinchus. The sequence goes on from JANJGN010000318.1 coordinate 198,210, forward strand.
AACATTGAAAAACTACAACAACCTCAACATTGATAAACACCAACAAATTCAACAACTACCCATACATTCAAAAACAACAACAACCTCAACATTGAAAAACACCAACAAATTCAACAACAACCTCAACATTGAAAAACACCAACAAATTCAACAACAACCTCAGCATTGAAAAAGAACAACAACCTCAACATTGAAAAACACCAACAAATTCAACAACAACCTCAACATTGAAAAACAACAACAACCTCAACATTGAAAAACACCAACAAAATCAACCAAAACTTCAACATGGAAAAACACCAACAAATTCAACAACAACCTCGAAATTGAAAAACACCAACAAATTCAACAACAACTTCAACATTGAAAAACACCAACAAATTCAACAACAACCTCGACATTGAAAAAAACCATCAAATTCAACAACAACCTCAACATTGAAAAACACCAACAACCTCAAAATTGATAAAACACCAACAAATTCAACAACAACCTCAAAATTTAAAAACAGCAACAACCTCAACATTGAAAAACACCAACAAATTCAACAACAACCTCCACATTGAAAAAAACCAACAAATTCAACAACAACCTCAACATTGAAAAACACCAACAAACTCAACAACAACCTCAACATTGAAAAACAACAACAACCTCAACATTGAAAAACACCAACAAATTCAACATCAACCTCGACATTGAAAAAGACCCTCAAATTCAAAATCAACCTGAACATTGAACAACACCAACAACCTCAAAATTGAAAAAACACCAACAAATTCAACAACAACCTCAACATTTAAAAACAACAACAACCTCAACATTAAAAAACACCAACAAATTCAACAACAACCTCAACATTGAAAAACACCAACAAATTCAACAACAACCTCAACATTGAAACACACCAACAAACTCAACAACAACCACAACATTGAAAAATAACAACAACCTCAACATTGAAAAACACCAACAAATTCAACAACAACCTCAACATTGAAAAACACCAACAAATTCAACAACAAACTCAAGATTGAAAAACACCCACAAATTCAACAACCTCAACATTGAAAAACAACAACAACCTCAACATTGAAAAACACCAACAAATTCAACAACAACCTCAACATTGAAAAACACCAACAAATTCAACAACAACCTCAACATTGAAAAACACCAACAATTTCAACATTGAAAAACACCAACAAATTCAACAACAACCTCAACATTGAAAAACAACAACAACCTCAACATTGAAAAACACCAACAAATTCAACAACAACCTCAACATTGAAAAACAACAATAAACTCAACATTGAAAAACACCAACAAATTCAACAACAACCTCAACATTGAAAAACAAGAACCTCAACATTGAAAAACACCAACAAATTCAACAACAACTTCAACATTGAAAAACACCAACAAATTCAACAACAACCTCAACATTGAAAAACTACAACAACCTCAACATTGATAAACACCAACAAATTCAACAACTACCCAAACATTCAAAAACAACAACAACCTCAACATTGAAAAACACCAACAAATTCAACAACAACCTCAACATTGAAAAACACCAACAAATTCAACAACAACCTCAGCATTGAAAAAGAACAACAACCTCAACATTGAAAAACACCAACAAATTCAACAACAACCTCAACATTGAAAAACAACAACAACCTCAACATTGAAAAACACCAACAAAATCAACCAAAACTTCAACATGGAAAAACACCAACAAATTCAACAACAACCTCGAAATTGAAAAACACCAACAAATTCAACAACAACTTCAACATTGAAAAACACCAACAAATTCAACAACAACCTCGACATTGAAAAACACCATCAAATTCAACAACAACCTCAACATTGAAAAACACCAACAACCTCAAAATTGATAAAACACCAACAAATTCAACAACAACCTCAACATTTAAAAACAGCAACAACCTCAACATTGAAAAACACCAACAAATTCAACAACAACCTCCACATTGAAAAACACCAACAAATTCAACAACAACCTCAACATTGAAAAACACCAACAAACTCAACAACAACCTCAACATTGAAAAACAACAACAACCTCAACATTGAAAAACACCAACAAATTCAACAACAACCTCAACATTGAAAAACACCAACAAATTCAACAACAAACTCAAGATTGAAAAACACCAACAAATTCAACAACCTCAACATTGAAAAACAACAACAACCTCAACATTGAAAAACACCAACAAATTCAACAACAACCTCAACATTGAAAAACAACAACAAACTCAACATTGAAAAACACCAACAAATTCAACAACAACCTCAGCATTGAAAAACACCAACAAATTCAACAACAACCTCAACATTGAAAAACAACAACAACCTCAACATTGAAAAACGCCAACAAATTCAACAACAACCTCAAAATTGAAAAACACCAACAAATTCAACAACGACCTCAGCATTGAAAAACAACAACAACCTCAACATTGAAAAACACCAACAAATTCAACAACAACCTCAACATTGAATTTCAACAACAACCTCAACATTGAAAAACAACAACAAACCCAACATTGAAAAACACCAACAAATTCAACAACAACCTCAACATTGAAAAACAACAACAACCTCAACATTGAAAAACAACAACAAATTCAACAACAACCTCAACATTTAAAAACACCAACAAATTCAACAACAACCTCAACATTGAAAAACAACAACAATCTCAACATTGAAAAACACCAACAAATTCAACAACAACCTCAACATTGAAAAACAGCAACAACCTCAACATTGAAAAACACCAACAAATTCAACAACAACCTCAACATTGAAAAACACCAACAAATTCAACAACAACCTCAACATTGAAAAACACCAACAAATTCAACAACAAACTCAACATTGAAAAACACCAACAAATTCAACAACAACCTCAACATTGAAAAACAACAACAACCTCAACATTGAAAAGCACCAACAAATTCAACAACAACCTCAACATTGAAAAACAACAACAACCTCAACATTGACAAACACCAACAAATTCAACAACAACCTCAACATTGAAAAACAACAACAACCTCAACATTGAAAAACACCAACAAATTCAACAACAACCTCAACATTGAAAAACAACAACAAACTCAACATTGAAAAACACCAACAAATTCAACAACAACCTCAACATTGAAAAACAACAACAACCTCAACATTGAAAAAGACCAACAAATTCAACAACAACCTCAACATTGAAAAACACCAACAAATTCAACAACAACCTCAACATTGAAAAACAACAACAACCTAAACATTGAAAAACACCAACAAATTCAACAACAACAACCTCAACATTGAAAAACAACAACAACCTCAACATTGAAAAACACCAACAAATTCAACAACAACCTCAACATTGAAAAACACCAACAAATTCAACAACAACCTCAGCATTGAAAAACAACAACAACCTCAACATTGAAAAACACCAACAAATTCAACAACAACCTCAACATTGAAAAACAACAACAACCTCAACATTGAAAAACACCAACAAATTCAACAACAACTTCAACATTGAAAAACACCAACAAATTCAACAACAACCTCGAAATTGAAAAACACCAACAAATACAACAACAACCTCAACATTGAAAAACAACAACATCCTCAACATTGAAAAACACCAACAAATTCAACAACAACCTCAACATTGAAAAACAACAATAAACTCAACATTGAAAAACACCAACAAATTCAACAACAACCTCAACATTGAAAAACAAGAACCTCAACATTGAAAAACACCAACAAATTCAACAACAACTTCAAAATTGAAAAACACCAACAAATTCAACAACAACCTCAACATTGAAAAACTACAACAACCTCAACATTGATAAACACCAACAAATTCAACAACTACCCAAACATTCAAAAACAACAACAACCTCAACATTGAAAAACACCAACAAATTCAACAACAATCTCAACATTGAAAAACACCAACAAATTCAACAACAACCTCAGCATTGAAAAAGAACAACAACCTCAACATTGAAAAACACCAACAAATTCAACAACAACCTCAACATTGAAAAACAACAACAACCTCAACATTGAAAAACACCAACAAAATCAAACAAAACTTCAACATGTAAAAACGCCAACAAATTCAACAACAACCTCGAAATTGAAAAACACCAACAAATTCAACAACAACTTCAACATTGAAAAACACCAACAAATTCAACAACAACCTCGACATTGAAAAACACCATCAAATTCAACAACAACCTCAACATTGAAAAACACCAACAACCTCAAAATTGATAAAACACCAACAAATTCAACAACAACCTCAACATTTAAAAACAGCAACAACCTCAACATTGAAAAACACCAACAAATTCAACAACAACCTCCACATTGAAAAACACCAACAAATTCAACAACAACCTCAACATTGAAAAACACCAACAAACTCAACAACAACCTCAACATTGAAAAACAACAACAACCTCAACATTGAAAAAGACCAACAAATTCAACAACAACCTCAACATTGAAAAACACCAACAAATTCAACAACAAACTCAAGATTGAAAAACACCAACAAATTCAACAACCTCAACATTGAAAAACAACAACAACCTCAACATTGAAAAACACCAACAAATTCAACAACAACCTCAACATTGAAAAACAACAACAAACTCAACATTGAAAAACACCAACAAATTCAACAACAACCTCAGCATTGAAAAACACCAACAAATTCAACAACAACCTCAACATTGAAAAACAACAACAACCTCAACATTGAAAAACACCAACAAATTCAACAACAACCTCAACATTGAAAAACAACAACAACCTCAACATTGAAAAACGCCAACAAATTCAACAACAACCTCAAAATTGAAAAACACCAACAAATTCAACAACGAACTCAGCATTGAAAAACAACAACAACCTCAACATTGAAAAACACCAACAAATTCAACAACAACCTCAACATTGAATTTCAACAACAACCTCAACATTGAAAAACAACAACAAACCCAACATTGAAAAACACCAACAAATTCAACAACAACCTCAACATTGAAAAACAACAACAACCTCAACATTGAAAAACAACAACAAATTCAACAACAACCTCAACATTTAAAAACTCCAACAAATTCAACAACAACCTCAACATTGAAAAACAACAACAACCTCAACATTGAAAAACACCAACAAATTCAACAACAACCTCAACATTGAAAAACACTAACAAATTCAACAACAACCTCAGCATTGAAAAACAACAACAACCTCAACATTGAAAAACACCAACAAATTCAACAACAACCTCAACATTGAAAAACAACAACAACCTCAACATTGAAAAACACCAACAAATTCAACAACAACTTCAACATTGAAAAACACCAACAAATTCAACAACAACCTCGAAATTGAAAAAGACCAACAAATACAACAACAACCTCAACATTGAAAAACAACAACATCCTCATCATTGAAAAACACCAACAAATTCAACAACAACCTCAACATTGAAAAACAACAACCACCTCAACATTGCAAAACACCAGCAAATTCAACAACAACCTCAACATTTAAAAACACCAACAAATTCAACAACAACCTCAACATCGAAAAACAGCAACAACCTCAACATTGAAAAATACCAACAAATTCAACAACAACCTCGACATTGAAAAACAACAACAACCTCAACATTGAAAAACACCAACAAATTCAACAACAACCTCGACATTGAAAAACACCCTCAAATTCAAAATCAACCTCAACATTGAACAACACCAACAACCTCAAAATTGAAAAAACACCAACAAATTCAACAACAACCTCAACATTTAAAAACAACAACAACTTCAACATTGAAAAACACCTCAAATTCAAAAACAACCTCAACATTGAAAAACACCAACAAATTCAACAACAACCTCAACATTGAAAAACAACAACAACCTCAACATTGAAAAACACCAACAAATTCAACAACAACCTCAACATTGAAAAACAACAACAACCTCAACATTGAAAAACACCAACAAATTCAACAACAACCTCAACATTGAATAACAACAACAAACTCAACATTGAAAAACACCAACAAATTCTACAACAACCTCAACATTGAAAAACAACAACAACAAATTCAACAATAACCTCAACATTGAAAAACAACAACAACCTCAACATTGAAAAACACCAACAAATTCAACAACAACCTCAACATTGAAAAAGACCAACAAATTCAACAACAACTTCAACATTGAAAAACACCAACAAATTCAACAACAACCTCGAAATTGAAAAACACCAACAAATTCAACAACAACCTCAACATTGAAAAACAAAAACAAATTCAACAACAACCTCAAAATTGAAAAACAACAACAACCTCAACATTGAAAAACACCAACAAATTCAACAACAACGTCGACATTGAAAAACACCATCAAATTCAACAACAACCTCAACATTGAAAAACAACAACAACCTCAACATTGAAAAACACCATCAAATTCAACAAAAACCTCAACATTGAATACACCAACAAATTCAACAACAACCTCAACATTTAAAAACGCCAACAAATTCAACAACAACCTCAACATTGAAATACAAAACCTCAACATTGAAAAACACCAACAAATTCAACAAAAAATTCAACATAGAAAAACACCAACAAATTCAACAACAACCCCGACATTGAAAAACACCAACAAATTCAACAACAACCTCAACTTTGAAAAACAACAACAACCTCATCATGGAAAAACACCAACAAATTCAACAACAACCTCAACATTGAAAAACAACAACAACCTCAACATTGAAAAACGCCAACAAATTCAACAACAACCTCAAAATTGAAAAACACCAACAAATTCAACAACGAACTCAGCATTGAAAAACAACAACAACCTCAACATTGAAAAACACCAACAAATTCAACAACAACCTCAACATTGAATTTCAACAACAACCTCAACATTGAAAAACAACAACAAACCCAACATTGAAAAACACCAACAAATTCAACAACAACCTCAACATTGAAAAACAACAACAACCTCAACATTGAAAAACAACAACAAATTCAACAACAACCTCAACATTTAAAAACTCCAACAAATTCAACAACAACCTCAACATTGAAAAACAGCAACAACCTCAACATTGAAAAACACCAACAAATTCAACAACAACCTCAACATTGAAAAACACCAACAAATTCAACAACAACCTCAGCATTGAAAAACAACAACAACCTCAACATTGAAAAACACCAACAAATTCAACAACAACCTCAACATTGAAAAACAACAACAACCTCAACATTGAAAAACACCAACAAATTCAACAACAACTTCAACATTGAAAAACACCAACAAATTCAACAACAACCTCGAAATTGAAAAAGACCAACAAATACAACAACAACCTCAACATTGAAAAACAACAACATCCTCAACATTGAAAAACACCAACAAATTCAACAACAACCTCAACATTGAAAAACAACAACCACCTCAACATTGCAAAACACCAGCAAATTCAACAACAACCTCAACATTTAAAAACACCAACAAATTCAACAACAACCTCAACATCGAAAAACAGCAACAACCTCAACATTGAAAAACACCAACAAATTCAACAACAACCTCGACATTGAAAAACAACAACAACCTCAACATTGAAAAACACCAACAAATTCAACAACAACCTCGACATTGAAAAACACCCTGAAATTCAAAATCAACCTCAACATTGAACAACACCAACAACCTCAAAATTGAAAAAACACCAACAAATTCAACAACAACCTCAACATTTAAAAACAACAACAACCTCAACATTGAAAAACACCTCAAATTCAAAAACAACCTCAACATTGAAAAACACCAACAAATTCAACAACAACCTCAACATTGAAAAACAACAACAACCTCAACATTGAAAAACACCAACAAATTCAACAACAACCTCAACATTGAAAAACAACAACAACCTCAACATTGAAAAACACCAACAAATTCAACAACAACCTCAACATTGAATAACAACAACAAACTCAACATTGAAAAACACCAACAAATTCAACAACAACCTCAACATTGAAAAACAACAACAACAAATTCAACAATAACCTCAACATTGAAAAACAACAACAACCTCAACATTGAAAAACACCAACAAATTCAACAACAACCTCAACATTGAAAAACACCAACAAATTCAACAACAACCTCAACATTGAAAAACAACAACAACCTCAACATTGAAAAACACCAACAAATTCAACAACAACCTCAACATTGAAAAACAACAACAACCTCAACTTTGAAAAACACCAACAAATTCAACAACAACCTCAGCATAGAAAAACACCAACAAATCAACAACAACCTCAGCATTGAAAACAACAACAACCTCAACATTGAAAAACACCAACAAATTCAACAACAACCTCAACATTGAAAAACAACAACAACCTCAACATTGAAAAAGACCAACAAATTCAACAACAACTTCAACATTGAAAAACACCAACAAATTCAACAACAACCTCGAAATTGAAAAACACCAACAAATTCAACAACAACCTCAACATTGAAAAACAAAAACAAATTCAACAACAACCTCAAAATTGAAAAACAACAACAACCTCAACATTGAAAAACACCAACAAATTCAACAACAACGTCGACATTGAAAAACACCATCAAATTCAACAACAACCTCAACATTGAAAAACAACAACAACCTCAACATTGAAAAACACCAACAAATTCAACAAAAACCTCAACATTGAATACACCAACAAATTCAACAACAACCTCAACATTTAAAAACGCCAACAAATTCAACAACAACCTCAACATTGAAATACAACAACCTCAACATTGAAAAATACCAACAAATTCAACAAAAAATTCAACATAGAAAAACACCAACAAATTCAACAACAACCCCGACATTGAAAAACACCAACAAATTCAACAACAACCTCAACTTTGAAAAACAACAACAACCTCATCATGGAAAAACACCAACAAATTCAGCAACAACCTCAACATTGAAAAACAAAAACATCCTCAAAATTGAAAAACACCAACAAATTCAACAACAACCCCAACATTTAAAAACAACAACAACCTCATCATTGAAAAACACCAACAAATTCAACAACAACCTCAACATTGAAAAACACCAACAAATTCATCAAGAACCTCAACATTGAAAAACACCAACAAACTCAACAAGAACCTAAACATTGAAAAACAACAACAACCTCAACATTGAAAAACACCAACAAATTCAACAACAACCTCAACATTGAAAAACACCAACAAATTCAACAACAACCTGAACATTGAAAAACACCAACAACCTCAACATTGAAAAACACCAACAAATTCAACAACAACCTCAACATTGAAAAACAACAACAACCTCAACATTGAAAAACACCAACAAATTCAACAACAACCTCAACATTGAATAACAACAACAAACTCAACATTGAAAAACACCAACAAATTCAACAACAACCTCAACATTGAAAAACAACAACAACCTCAACATTGAAAAACACCAACAAATTCAACAATAACCTCAACATTGAAAAACAACAACAACATCAACATTGAAAAACACCAACAAATTCATCAAGAACCTCAACATTGAAAAACACCAACAAACTCAACAAGAACCTAAACATTGAAAAACAACAACAACCTCAACATTGAAAAACACCAACAAATTCAACAACAACCTCAACATTTAAAAACACCAACAAATTCAACAACAACCTGAACATTGAAAAACACCAACAACCTCAACATTGAAAAACACCAACAAATTCAACAACAACCTCAACATTGAAAAACAACAACAAACTCAACATTGAAAAACACCAACAAATTCAACAACAACCTCAACATTGAATAACAACAACAAACTCAACATTGAAAAACACCAACAAATTCAACAACAACCTCAACATTGAAAAACAACAACAACCTCAACATTGAAAAACACCAACAAATTCAACAATAACCTCAACATTGAAAAACAACAACAACATCAACATTGAAAAACACCAACAAATTCAACAACAACCTCAACATTGAAAAACACCAACAAATTCAACAACAACTTCAACATTGAAAAACGCCAACAAATTCAACAACAACCTCGAAATTGAAAAACACCAACAAATACAACAACAACCTCAACATTGAAAAGCAACAACGACCTCAACATTGAAAAACACCAACAAATTCAACAACAACCTCAACATTGAAAAACAACAACAACCTCAACATTGCAAAACACCAGCAAATTCAACAACAACCTCAACATTTAAAAGCACCAACAAATTCAACAACAACCTCAACATTGAAAAACAACAACAATCTCAACATTGAAAAACACCAACAAATTCAACAACAACCTCAACATTGAAAAACAACAACAACCTCAACATTGAAAAACACCAACAAATTCAACAACAACCTCAACATTGAAAAACACCAACAAATTCAACAACAACCTCAGCGTTGAAAAACAACAACAACCTCAACATTGAAAAACACCAACAAATTCAACAACAACTTCACATTGAAAAACAACAACAACCTCAACATTGAAAAACACCAACAAATTCAACAACAACTTCAACATTGAAAAACACGAACAAATTCAACAACCTCGAAATTGAAAAACACCAACAAATTCAACAACAACCTCAACATTGAAAAACAACAACAACCTCAACATTAAAAAACACCAACAAATTCAACAACAACCTCAACATTGAAAAACAACAACAACCTCAACATTGAAAAACACCAACAAATTCAACAACAACCTCAACATTGAAAAACAACAACAAACTAAACATTGATAAACACCAATAAATTCAACAACAACCTCAACATTGAAAAACAACAACAACCTCAACATTGAAAAACACCAACAAATTCAACAACAACCTCAACATTGAAACACACTAACAAATTCAACAACAACCTCGAAATTGAAAAACACCAACAAATTCAACGACAAACTCAACATTGAAAAACACCAACAAATTCAACAACAACCTCAACATTGAAAAACAACAACAACCTCAACATTGAAAAACACCAACAAATTCAACAACAATCTCAAAATTGAAAAGCACCAACAAATTCAACAACAACCTCAACATTGAAAAACAACAACAACCTCAACATTGAAGAACACCAACAAATTCAACAACAACCTCAAAATGAAAAACAACAACAACCTCAACATTGAAAAACACCAACAAATTCAACAACAACCTCAACATTGAAAAACAACAACAACCTCAACATTGAAAAACACCAACAAATTCAACAACAACCTCAACATTGAAAAACACCAACAAATTCAACAACAACCTCAACTTTGAAAAACAACAACAACCTAAACATTGAAAAACACCAAGAAATTCAACAACAATCTCAACATTGAAAAACAACAACAACCTCAACATTGAAAAACACCAACAAATTCAACAACAACCTCAACATTGAAAAACACCAACAAATTCAACAACAACCTCAGCATTGAAAAACAACAACAACCTCAACATTGAAAAACACCAACAAATTCAACAACAACCTCAACATTGAAAAACAACAACAACCTCAACATTGAAAAACACCTACAAATTCAAAAACAACCTCAACATTGAAAAACACCAACAAATTCAACAACAACCTCAGCATTGAAAAACAACAACAACCTCAACATTGAAAAACACGAACAAATTCAACAACAACCTCAACATTGAAAAACAACAACAACCTCGAAATTGAAAAACACCAACAAATTCAACAACAACTTCAACATTGAAAAACACCAACAAATTCAACAACAACCTCGAAATTGAAAAACAACAACAACCTCAACATTGAAAAACACCAACAAATTCAACAACAACCTCAACATTGAAAAACAACAACAAACTAAACATTGATAAACACCAATAAATTCAACAACAACCTCAACATTGAAAAACAACAACAACCTCAACATTGAAAAACACCAACAAATTCAACAACAACCTCAACATTGAAAAACACTAACAAATTCAACAACAACCTCGAAATTGAAAAACACCAACAAATTCAACGACAAACTCAACATTGAAAAACACCAACAAATTCAACAACAACCTCAACATTGAAAAACAACAACAACCTCAACATTGAAAAACACCAACAAATTCAACAACAATCTCAAAATTGAAAAGCACCAACAAATTCAACAACAACCTCAACATTGAAAAACAACAACAACCTCAACATTGAAGAACACCAACAAATTCAACAACAACCTCAAAATGAAAAACAACAACAACCTCAACATTGAAAAACACCAACAAATTCAACAACAACCTCAACATTGAAAAACAACAACAACCTCAACATTGAAAAACACCAACAAATTCAACAACAACCTCAACATTGAAAAACACCAACAAATTCAACAACAACCTCAACTTTGAAAAACAACAACAACCTAAACATTGAAAAACACCAAGAAATTCAACAACAATCTCAACATTGAAAAACAACAACAACCTCAACATTGAAAAACACCAACAAATTCAACAACAACCTCAACATTGAAAAACACCAACAAATTCAACAACAACCTCAGCATTGAAAAACAACAACAACCTCAAGATTGAAAAACACCAACTAATTCAACAACAACCTCAACATTGAAAAACAACAACAACCTCAACATTGAAAAACACCTACAAATTCAAAAACAACCTCAACATTGAAAAACACCAACAAATTCAACAACAACCTCAGCATTGAAAAACAACAACAACCTCAACATTGAAAAACACGAACAAATTCAACAACAACCTCAACATTCAAAACAACAACAACCTCGAAATTGAAAAACACCAACAAATTCAACAACAACTTCAACATTGAAAAACACCAACAAATTCAACAACAACCTCGAAATTGAAAAACACCAACAAATTCAAAAACAACCTCAACATTGAAAAACACCAACAAATTCAACAACAACCTCAGCATTGAAAAACAACAACAACCTCAACATTGAAAAACACCAACAAATTCAACAACAACCTCAACATTGAAAAACAACAACAACCTCAACATTGAAAAACACCAACAAATTCAACAACAACTTCAACATTGAAAAACACCAACAAATTCAACAACAACCTCGAAATTGAAAAACACCATCAAATAAAACAACAACCTCAACATTGAAAAACAACAACAACCTCAACATTCAAAAACACCAACAAATTCAACAACAACCTCAACATTGAAAAACAACAACAACCTCAACATTGCAAAACACCAGCAAATTCAACAACAATCTCAACATTTAAAAACACCAACAAATTCAACAACAACTTCAACATTGAAAAACACCAACAAATTCAACAACAACCTCGAAATTGAAAAACACCAACAAATACAACAACAACCTCAACATTGAAAAACAACAACATCCTCAACATTGAAAAACACCAACAAATTCAACAACAACCTCAACATTGAAAAACAACAACCACCTCAACATTGCAAAACACCAGCAAATTCAACAACAACCTCAACATTTAAAAACACCAACAAATTCAACAACAACCTCAACATCGAAAAACAGCAACAACCTCAACATTGAAAAACACCAACAAATTCAACAACAACCTCGACATTGAAAAACAACAACAACCTCAACATTGAAAAACACCAAAAAATTCAACAACAACCTCGACATTGAAAAACACCCTCAAATTCAAAATCAACCTCAACATTGAACAACACCAACAACCTCAAAATTGAAAAAACACCAACAAATTCAACAACAACCTCAACATTTAAAAACAACAACAACCTCAACATTGAAAAACACCTCAAATTCAAAAACAACCTCAACATTGAAAAACACCAACAAATTCAACAACAACCTCAACATTGAAAAACAACAACAACCTCAACATTGAAAAACACCAACAAATTCAACAACAACCTCAACATTGAAAAACAACAACAACCTCAACATTGAAAAACACCAACAAATTCAACAACAACCTCAACATTGAATAACAACAACAAACCCAACATTGAAAAACACCAACAAATTCAACAACAACCTCAACATTGAAAAACAACAACAACAAATTCAACAATAACCTCAACATTGAAAAACAACAACAACCTCAACATTGAAAAACACCAACAAATTCAACAACAACCTCAACATTGAAAAACACCAACAAATTCAACAACAACCTCAACATTGAAAAACAACAACAACCTCAACATTGAAAAACACCAACAAATTCAACAACAACCTCAACATTGAAAAGCAACAACAACCTCAACATTGAAAAACACCAACAAATTCAACAACAACCTCAGCATAGAAAAACACCAACAAATTCAACAACAACCTCAGCATTGAAAAACAACAACAACCTCAACATTGAAAAACACCAACAAATTCAACAACAACCTCAACATTGAAAAACAACAACAACCTCAACATTGAAAAAGACCAACAAATTCAACAACAACTTCAACATTGAAAAACACCAACAAATTCAACAACAACCTCGAAATTGAAAAACACCAACAAATTCAACAACAACCTCAACATTGAAAAACAAAAACAAATTCAACAACAACCTCAAAATTGAAAAACAACAACAACCTCAACATTGAAAAACACCAACAAATTCAACAACAACGTCGACATTGAAAAACACCATCAAATTCAACAACAACCTCAACATTGAAAAACAACAACAACCTCAACATTGAAAAACACCAACAAATTCAACAAAAACCTCAACATTGAATACACCAACAAATTCAACAACAACCTCAACATTTAAAAACGCCAACAAATTCAACAACAACCTCAACATTGAAATACAACAACCTCAACATTGAAAAACACCAACAAATTCAAAAAAAAATTCAACATAGAAAAACACCAACAAATTCAACAACAACCCCGACATTGAAAAACACCAACAAATTCAACAACAACCTCAACTTTGAAAAACAACAACAACCTCATCATGGAAAAACACCAACAAATTCAGCAACAACCTCAACATTGAAAAACAAAAACATCCTCAAAATTGAAAAACACCAACAAATTCAACAACAACCCCAACATTTAAAAACAACAACAACCTCAGCATTGAAAAACACCAACAAATTCAACAACAACCTCAACATTGAAAAACACCAACAAATTCATCAAGAACCTCAACATTGAAAAACACCAACAAACTCAACAAGAACCTAAACATTGAAAAACAACAACAACCTCAACATTGAAAAACACCAACAAATTCAACAACAACCTCAACATTGAAAAACACCAACAAATTCAACAACAACCTGAACATTGAAAAACACCAACAACCTCAACATTGAAAAACACCAACAAATTCAACAACAACCTCAACATTGAAAAACAACAACAACCTCAACATTGAAAAACACCAACAAATTCAACAACAACCTCAACATTGAATAACAACAACAAACTCAACATTGAAAAACACCAACAAATTCAACAACAACCTCAACATTGAAAAACAACAACAACCTCAACATTGAAAAACACCAACAAATTCAACAATAACCTCAACATTGAAGAACAACAACAACATCAACATTGAAAAACACCAACAAATTCAACAACAACCTCAACATTGAAAAACACCAACAAATTCAACAACAACCTCAACATTGAAAAACAACAACAACTTCAACATTGAAAAACACCAACAAATTCAACAACAACTTCAACATTGAAAAACGCCAACAAATTCAACAACAACCTCGAAATTGAAAAACACCAACAAATACAACAACAACCTCAACATTGAAAAACAACAACAACCTCAACATTGAAAAACACCAACAAATTCAACAACAACCTCAACATTGAAAAACAACAACAACCTCAACATTGCAAAACACCAGCAAATTCAACAACAACCTCAACATTTAAAAGCACCAACAAATTCAACAACAACCTCAACATTGAAAAACAACAACAATCTCAACATTGAAAAACACCAACAAATTCAACAACAACCTCAACATTGAAAAACAACAACAACCTCAACATTGAAAAACACCAACAAATTCAACAACAACCTCACATTGAAAAACAACAAGAACCTCAACATTGAAAAACACCCACAAATTCAACAACAACTTCAACATTGAAAAACACCAACAAATTCAACAACCTCGAAATTGAAAAACACCAACAAATTCAACAACAACCTCAACATTGAAAAACAACAACAACCTCAACATTAAAAAACACCAACAAATTCAACAACAACCTCAACATTGAAAAACAACAACAACCTCAACATTGAAAAACACCAACAAATTCAACAACAACCTCAACATTGAAAAACAACAACAAACTAAACATTGATAAACACCAATAAATTCAACAACAACCTCAACATTGAAAAACAACAACAACCTCAACATTGAAAAACACCAACAAATTCAACAACAACCTCAACATTGAAAAACACTAACAAATTCAACAACAACCTCGAAATTGAAAAACACCAACAAATTCAACGACAAACTCAACATTGAAAAACACCAACAAATTCAACAACAACCTCAACATTGAAAAACAACAACAACCTCAACATTGAAAAACACCAACAAATTCAACAACAATCTCAAAATTGAAAAGCACCAACAAATTCAACAACAACCTCAACATTGAAAAACAACAACAACCTCAACATTGAAGAACACCAACAAATTCAACAACAACCTCAAAATGAAAAACAACAACAACCTCAACATTGAAAAACAGCAACAAATTCAACAACAACCTCAACATTGAAAAACAACAACAACCTCAACATTGAAAAACACCAACAAATTCAACAACAACCTCAACATTGAAAAACACCAACAAATTCAACAACAACCTCAACTTTGAAAAACAACAACAACCTAAACATTGAAAAACACCAAGAAATTCAACAACAATCTCAACATTGAAAAACAACAACAACCTCAACATTGAAAAACACCAACAAATTCAACAACAACCTCAACATTGAAAAACACCAACAAATTCAACAACAACCTCAGCATTGAAAAACAACAACAACCTCAACATTGAAAAACACCAACAATTTCAACAACAACCTCAACATTGAAAAACAACAACAACCTCAACATTGAAAAACACCTACAAATTCAAAAACAACCTCAACATTGAAAAACACCAACAAATTCAACAACAACCTCAGCATTGAAAAACAACAACAACCTCAACATTGAAAAACACGAACAAATTCAACAACAACCTCAACATTGAAAAACAACAACAACCTCGAAATTGAAAAACACCAACAAATTCAACAACAACTTCAACATTGAAAAACACCAACAAATTCAACAACAACCTCGAAAATGAAAAACACCAACAAATTCAAAAACAACCTCAACATTGAAAAACACCAACAAATTCAACAACAACCTCAGCATTGAAAAACAACAACAACCTCAACATTGAAAAACACCAACAAATTCAACAACAACCTCAACATTGAAAAACAACAACAACCTCAACATTGAAAAACACCAACAAATTCAACAACAACTTCAACATTGAAAAACACCAACAAATTCAACAACAACCTCGAAATTGAAAAACACCATCAAATAAAACAACAACCTCAACATTGAAAAACAACAACAACCTCAACATTCAAAAACACCAACAAATTCAACAACAACCTCGACATTGAAAAACAACAACAACCTCAACATTGAAAAACACCAACAAATTCAACAACAACCTCGACATTGAAAAACACCCTGAAATTCAAAATCAACCTCAACATTGAACAACACCAACAACCTCAAAATTGAAAAAACACCAACAAATTCAACAACAACCTCAACATTTAAAAACAACAACAACCTCAACATTGAAAAACACCTCAAATTCAAAAACAACCTCAACATTGAAAAACACCAACAAATTCAACAACAACCTCAACATTGAAAAACAACAACAACCTCAACATTGAAAAACACCAACAAATTCAACAACAACCTCAACATTGAAAAACAACAACAACCTCAACATTGAAAAACACCAACAAATTCAACAACAACCTCAACATTGAATAACAACAACAACCTCAACATTGAAAAACAACAACAACCTCAACATTGAAAAACACCAACAAATTCAACAACAACTTCAACATTGAAAAACACCAACAAATTCAACAACAACCTCGAAATTGAAAAACACCAACAAATTCAACAACAACCTCAACATTGAAAAACAAAAACAAATTCAACAACAACCTCAAAATTGAAAAACAACAACAACCTCAACATTGAAAAACACCAACAAATTCAACAACAACGTCGACATTGAAAAACACCATCAAATTCAACAACAACCTCAACATTGAAAAACAACAACAACCTCAACATTGAAAAACACCAACAAATTCAACAAAAACCTCAACATTGAATACACCAACAAATTCAACAACAACCTCAACATTTAAAAACGCCAACAAATTCAACAACAACCTCAACATTGAAATACAACAACCTCAACATTGAAAAACACCAACAAATTCAAAAAAAAATTCAACATAGAAAAACACCAACAAATTCAACAACAACCCCGACATTGAAAAACACCAACAAATTCAACAACAACCTCAACTTTGAAAAACAACAACAACCTCATCATGGAAAAACACCAACAAATTCAGCAACAACCTCAACATTGAAAAACAAAAACATCCTCAAAATTGAAAAACACCAACAAATTCAACAACAACCCCAACATTTAAAAACAACAACAACCTCAGCATTGAAAAACACCAACAAATTCAACAACAACCTCAACATTGAAAAACACCAACAAATTCATCAAGAACCTCAACATTGAAAAACACCAACAAACTCAACAAGAACCTAAACATTGAAAAACAACAACAACCTCAACATTGAAAAACACCAACAAATTCAACAACAACCTCAACATTGAAAAACACCAACAAATTCAACAACAACCTGAACATTGAAAAACACCAACAACCTCAACATTGAAAAACACCAACAAATTCAACAACAACCTCAACATTGAAAAACAACAACAACCTCAACATTGAAAAACACCAACAAATTCAACAACAACCTCAACATTGAATAACAACAACAAACTCAACATTGAAAAACACCAACAAATTCAACAACAACCTCAACATTGAAAAACAACAACAACCTCAACATTGAAAAACACCAACAAATTCAACAATAACCTCAACATTGAAAAACAACAACAACATCAACATTGAAAAACACCAACAAATTCAACAACAACCTCAACATTGAAAAACACCAACAAATTCAACAACAACCTCAACATTGAAAAACAACAACAACTTCAACATTGAAAAACACCAACAAATTCAACAACAACTTCAACATTGAAAAACGCCAACAAATTCAACAACAACCTCGAAATTGAAAAACACCAACAAATACAACAACAACCTCAACATTGAAAAACAACAACAACCTCAACATTGAAAAACACCAACAAATTCAACAACAACCTCAACATTGAAAAACAACAACAACCTCAACATTGCAAAACACCAGCAAATTCAACAACAACCTCAACATTTAAAAGCACCAACAAATTCAACAACAACCTCAACATTGAAAAACAACAACAATCTCAACATTGAAAAACACCAACAAATTCAACAACAACCTCAACATTGAAAAACAACAACAACCTCAACATTGAAAAACACCAACAAATTCAACAACAACCTCACATTGAAAAACAACAAGAACCTCAACATTGAAAAACACCCACAAATTCAACAACAACTTCAACATTGAAAAACACCAACAAATTCAACAACCTCGAAATTGAAAAACACCAACAAATTCAACAACAACCTCAACATTGAAAAACAACAACAACCTCAACATTAAAAAACACCAACAAATTCAACAACAACCTCAACATTGAAAAACAACAACAACCTCAACATTGAAAAACACCAACAAATTCAACAACAACCTCAACATTGAAAAACAACAACAAACTAAACATTGATAAACACCAATAAATTCAACAACAACCTCAACATTGAAAAACAACAACAACCTCAACATTGAAAAACACCAACAAATTCAACAACAACCTCAACATTGAAAAACACTAACAAATTCAACAACAACCTCGAAATTGAAAAACACCAACAAATTCAACGACAAACTCAACATTGAAAAACACCAACAAATTCAACAACAACCTCAACATTGAAAAACAACAACAACCTCAACATTGAAAAACACCAACAAATTCAACAACAATCTCAAAATTGAAAAGCACCAACAAATTCAACAACAACCTCAACATTGAAAAACAACAACAACCTCAACATTGAAGAACACCAACAAATTCAACAACAACCTCAAAATGAAAAACAACAACAACCTCAACATTGAAAAACAGCAACAAATTCAACAACAACCTCAACATTGAAAAACAACAACAACCTCAACATTGAAAAACACCAACAAATTCAACAACAACCTCAACATTGAAAAACACCAACAAATTCAACAACAACCTCAACTTTGAAAAACAACAACAACCTAAACATTGAAAAACACCAAGAAATTCAACAACAATCTCAACATTGAAAAACAACAACAACCTCAACATTGAAAAACACCAACAAATTCAACAACAACCTCAACATTGAAAAACACCAACAAATTCAACAACAACCTCAGCATTGAAAAACAACAACAACCTCAACATTGAAAAACACCAACAATTTCAACAACAACCTCAACATTGAAAAACAACAACAACCTCAACATTGAAAAACACCTACAAATTCAAAAACAACCTCAACATTGAAAAACAACAACAAATTCAACAACAACCTCAGCATTGAAAAACAACAACAACCTCAACATTGAAAAACACGAACAAATTCAACAACAACCTCAACATTGAAAAACAACAACAACCTCGAAATTGAAAAACACCAACAAATTCAACAACAACTTCAACATTGAAAAACACCAACAAATTCAACAACAACCTCGAAAATGAAAAACACCAACAAATTCAAAAACAACCTCAACATTGAAAAACACCAACAAATTCAACAACAACCTCAGCATTGAAAAACAACAACAACCTCAACATTGAAAAACACCAACAAATTCAACAACAACCTCAACATTGAAAAACAACAACAACCTCAACATTGAAAAACACCAACAAATTCAACAACAACTTCAACATTGAAAAACACCAACAAATTCAACAACAACCTCGAAATTGAAAAACACCATCAAATAAAACAACAACCTCAACATTGAAAAACAACAACAACCTCAACATTCAAAAACACCAACAAATTCAACAACAACCTCAACATTGAAAAACAACAACAACCTCAACATTGCAAAACACCAGCAAATTCAACAACAATCTCAACATTTAAAAACACCAACAAATTCAACAACAAACTCAACATTGAAAAACAGCAACAATCTCAACATTGAAAAACACCAACAAATTCAACAACAACCTCAACATTGAAAAACAACAACAACAACCTCAACATTGAAAAACACCAAAAAATTCAACAACAACCTCGACATTGAAAAACACCCTCAAATTCAAAATCAACCTCAACATTGAAAAACACCAACAACCTCAAAATTGAAAAAACACCAACAAATTCAACAACAACCTCAACATTTAAAAACAACAACAACCTCAACATTGAAAAACTCCAACAAATTCAACAACAACCTCAACATTGAAAAACACCAACAAATTCAACAACAACCTCAACATTGAAAAACACCAACAAACTCACCAACAACCTCAACATTGAAAAATAACAACAACCTCAACGTTGAAAAGCACCAACAAATTCAACAACAACCTCAACATTGAAAAACACCAACAAATTCAACAACAACCTCAACATTGAAAAACACCAACATATTCAACAACAACCTCAACATTGAAAAACAACAACAACCTAAACATTGAAAAACACCAACAAATTCAACAACAACCTCAACATTGAAAAACAACAACAACCTCAACATTGAAAAACACCAACAAATTCAACAACAACCTGAACATTGAAAAACACCAACAACCTCAACATTGAAAAACACCAACAAATTCAACAACAACCTCAACATTGAAAAACAACAACAACCTCAACATTGAAAAACACCAACAAATTCAACAACAACCTCAACATTGAATAACAACAACAAACTCAACATTGAAAAACACCAACAAATTCAACAACAACCTCAACATTGAAAAACAACAACAACCTCAACATTGAAAAACACCAACAAATTCAACAATAACCTCAACATTGAAAAACAACAACAACATCAACATTGAAAAACACCAACAAATTCAACAACAACCTCAACATTGAAAAACACCAACAAATTCAACAACAACCTCAACATTGAAAAACAACAACAACTTCAACATTGAAAAACACCAACAAATTCAACAACAACTTCAACATTGAAAAACGCCAACAAATTCAACAACAACCTCGAAATTGAAAAACACCAACAAATACAACAACAACCTCAACATTGAAAAACAACAACAACCTCAACATTGAAAAACACCAACAAATTCAACAACAACCTCAACATTGAAAAACAACAACAACCTCAACATTGCAAAACACCAGCAAATTCAACAACAACCTCAACATTTAAAAGCACCAACAAATTCAACAACAACCTCAACATTGAAAAACAACAACAATCTCAACATTGAAAAACACCAACAAATTCAACAACAACCTCAACATTGAAAAACAACAACAACCTCAACATTGAAAAACACCAACAAATTCAACAACAACCTCAACATTGAAAAACACCAACAAATTCAACAACAACCTCAGCGTTGAAAAACAACAACAACCTCAACATTAAAAAACACCAACAAATTCAACAACAACCTCACATTGAAAAACAACAAGAACCTCAACATTGAAAAACACCAACAAATTCAACAACAACTTCAACATTGAAAAACACCAACAAATTCAACAACCTCGAAATTGAAAAACACCAACAAATTCAACAACAACCTCAACATTGAAAAACAACAACAACCTCAACATTAAAAAACACCAACAAATTCAACAACAACCTCAACATTGAAAAACAACAACAACCTCAACATTGAAAAACACCAACAAATTCAACAACAACCTCAACATTGAAAAACAACAACAAACTAAACATTGATAAACACCAATAAATTCAACAACAACCTCAACATTGAAAAACAACAACAACCTCAACATTGAAAAACACCAACAAATTCAACAACAACCTCAACATTGAAAAACACTAACAAATTCAACAACAACCTCGAAATTGAAAAACACCAACAAATTCAACGACAAACTCAACATTGAAAAACACCAACAAATTCAACAACAACCTCAACATTGAAAAACAACAACAACCTCAACATTGAAAAACACCAACAAATTCAACAACAATCTCAAAATTGAAAAGCACCAACAAATTCAACAACAACCTCAACATTGAAAAACAACAACAACCTCAACATTGAAGAACACCAACAAATTCAACAACAACCTCAAAATGAAAAACAACAACAACCTCAACATTGAAAAACACCAACAAATTCAACAACAACCTCAACATTGAAAAACAACAACAACCTCAACATTGAAAAACACCAACAAATTCAACAACAACCTCAACATTGAAAAACACCAACAAATTCAACAACAACCTCAACTTTGAAAAACAACAACAACCTAAACATTGAAAAACACCAAGAAATTCAACAACAATCTCAACATTGAAAAACAACAACAACCTCAACATTGAAAAACACCAACAAATTCAACAACAACCTCAACATTGAAAAACACCAACAAATTCAACAACAACCTCAGCATTGAAAAACAACAACAACCTCAACATTGAAAAACACCAACAATTTCAACAACAACCTCAACATTGAAAAACAACAACAACCTCAACATTGAAAAACACCTACAAATTCAAAAACAACCTCAACATTGAAAAACACCAACAAATTCAACAACAACCTCAGCATTGAAAAACAACAACAACCTCAACATTGAAAAACACGAACAAATTCAACAACAACCTCAACATTGAAAAACAACAACAACCTCGAAATTGAAAAACACCAACAAATTCAACAACAACTTCAACATTGAAAAACACCAACAAATTCAACAACAACCTCGAAAATGAAAAACACCAACAAATTCAAAAACAACCTCAACATTGAAAAACACCAACAAATTCAACAACAACCTCAGCATTGAAAAACAACAACAACCTCAACATTGAAAAACACCAACAAATTCAACAACAACCTCAAAATTGAAAAGCACCAACAAATTCAACAACAACCTCAACATTGAAAAACAACAACAACCTCAACATTGAAGAACACCAACAAATTCAACAACAACCTCAAAATGAAAAACAACAACAACCTCAACATTGAAAAACACCAACAAATTCAACAACAACCTCAACATTGAAAAACAACAACAACCTCAACATTAAAAAACACCAACAAATTCAACAACAACCTCAACATTGAAAAACACCAACAAATTCAACAACAACCTCAACATTGAAAAACACCAACAAACTCAACAACAACCACAACATTGAAAAATAACAACAACCTCAACATTGAAAAACACCAACAAATTCAACAACAACCTCAACATTGAAAAACACCAACAAATTCAACAGCAAAATCAAGATTGAAAAACACCCACAAATTCAACAACCTCAACATTGAAAAACAACAACAACCTCATCATTGAAAAACACCAACAAATTCAACAACAACCTCAACATTGAAAAACACCAACAAATTCAACAACAACCTCAACATTGAAAAACACCAACAATTTCAACATTGAAAAACACCAACAAATTCAACAACAACCTCAACATTGAAAAACAACAACAACCTCAACATTCAAAAACACCAACAAATTCAACAACAACCTCAACATTGAAAAACAACAACAACCTCAAAATTGCAAAACACCAGCAAATTCAACAACAATCTCAACATTTAAAAACACCAACAAATTCAACAACAAACTCAACATTGAAAAACAGCAACAATCTCAACATTGAAAAACACCAACAAATTCAACAACAACCTCAACATTGAAAAACAACAACAACAACCTCAACATTGAAAAACACCAAAAAATTCAACAACAACCTCGACATTGAAAAACACCCTCAAATTCAAAATCAACCTCAACATTGAAAAACACCAACAACCTCAAAATTGAAAAAACACCAACAAATTCAACAACAACCTCAACATTTAAAAACAACAACAACCTCAACATTGAAAAACTCCAACAAATTCAACAACAACCTCAACATTGAAAAACACCAACAAATTCAACAACAACCTCAACATTGAAAAACACCAACAAACTCACCAACAACCTCAACATTGAAAAATAACAACAACCTCAACGTTGAAAAGCACCAACAAATTCAACAACAACCTCAACATTGAAAAACACCAACAAATTCAACAACAACCTCAACATTGAAAAACACCAACATATTCAACAACAACCTCAACATTGAAAAACAACAACAACCTAAACATTGAAAAACACCAACAAATTCAACAACAACCTCAACATTGAAAACAACAACAACCTCAACATTGAAAAACACCAACAAATTCAACAACAACCTCAACATTGAAAAACACCAACAAATTCAACAACAACCTCAGCATTGAAAAACAACAACAACCTCAACATTGAAAAACACCAACAAATTCAACAACAACCTCAACATTGAAAAACAACAACAACTTCAACATTGAAAAACACCAACAAATTCAACAACAACTTCAACATTGAAAAACGCCAACAAATTCAACAACAACCTCGAAATTGAAAAACACCAACAAAGACAACAACAACCTCAACATTGAAAAACAACAACAACCTCAACATTGAAAAACACCAACAAATTCAACAACAACCTCAACATTGAAAAACAACAACAACCTCAACATTGCAAAACACCAGCAAATTCAACAACAACCTCAACATTTAAAAGCACCAACAAATTCAACAACAACCTCAACATTGAAAAACAACAACAATCTCAACATTGAAAAACACCAACAAATTCAACGACAACCTCAACATTGAAAAGCAACAACAACCTCAACATTGAAAAACACCAGCAAATTCAACAACAGCCTCGACATTGAAAAAGACCCTCAAATTCAAAATCAACCTGAACATTGAACAACACCAACAACCTCAAAATTGAAAAAACACCAACAAATTCAACAACAACCTCAACATTTAAAAACAACAACAACCTCAACATTAAAAAACACCAACAAATTCAACAACAACCTCAACATTGAAAAACACCAACAAATTCAACAACAACCTCAACATTGAAAAACACCAACAAACTCAACAACAACCACAACATTGAAAAATAACAACAACCTCAACATTGAAAAACACCAACAAATTCAACAACAACCTCAACATTGAAAAACACCAACAAATTCAACAGCAAAATCAAGATTGAAAAACAGCCACAAATTCAACAACCTCAACATTGAAAAACAACAGCAACCTCATCATTGAAAAACACCAACAAATTCAACAACAACCTCAACATTGAAAAACACCAACAAATTCAACAACAACCTCAACATTGAAAAACACCAACAATTTCAACATTGAAAAACACCAACAAATTCAACAACAACCTCAACATTGAAAAACAACAACAACCTCAACATTGAAAAACACCAACAAATTCAACAACAACCTCAACATTGAAAAACAACAATAAACTCAACATTGAAAAACACCAACAAATTCAACAACAACCTCAACATTGAAAAACAAGAACCTCAACATTGAAAAACACCAACAAATTCAACAACAACTTCAACATTGAAAAACACCAACAAATTCAACAACAACCTCAACATTGAAAAACAACAACAACCTCAACATTGAAAAACACCAACAAAATCAACCAAAACTTCAACATGGAAAAACACCAACAAATTCAACAACAACCTCGAAATTGAAAAACACCAACAAATTCAACAACAACTTCAACATTGAAAAACACCAACAAATTCAACAACAACCTCGACATTGAAAAACACCATCAAATTCAACAACAACCTCAACATTGAAAAACACCAAGAAACTCAACAACAACCTCAACATTGAAAAACAACAACAACCTCAACATTGAAAAACACCAACAAATTCAACAACAACCTCAACATTGAAAAACACCAACAAATTCAACAACAAACTCAAGATTGAAAAACACCAACAAATTCAACAACCTCAACATTGAAAAACAACAACAACCTCAACATTGAAAAACACCAACAAATTCAACAACAACCTCAACATTGAAAAACAACAACAAACTCAACATTGAAAAAGACCAACAAATTCAACAACAACCTCAGCATTGAAAAACACCAACAAATTCAACAACAACCTCAACATTGAAAAACAACAACAACCTCAACATTGAAAAACACCAACAAATTCAACAACAACCTCAACATTGAAAAACAACAACAACCTCAACATTGAAAAACGCCAACAAATTCAACAACAACCTCAAAATTGAAAGACACCAACAAATTCAACAACGACCTCAGCATTGAAAAACAACAACAACCTCAACATTGAAAAACAACAACAAATTCAACAACAACCTCAACATTGAATTTCAACAACAACCTCAACATTGAAAAACAACAACAAACTCAACATTGAAAAACACCAACAAATTCAACAACAACCTCAACATTGAAAAACAACAACAACCTCAACATTGAAAAACAACAACAAATTCAACAACAACCTCAACATTTAAAAACACCAACAAATTCAACAACAACCTCAACATTGAAAAACAACAACAATCTCAACATTGAAAAACACCAACAAATTCAACAACAACCTCAACATTGAAAAACAGCAACAACCTCAACATTGAAAAACACCAACAAATTCAACAACAACCTCAACATTGAAAAACACCAACAAATTCAACAACAACCTCAACATTGAAAAACACCAACAAATTCAACAACAAACTCAACATTGAAAAACACCAACAAATTCAACAACAACCTCAACATTGAAAAACAACAACAACCTCAACTTTGAAAAACACCAACAAATTCAACAACAACCTCAACATTGAAAAGCACCAACAAATTCAACAACAACCTCAACATTGAAAAACAACAACAACCTCAACATTGACAAACACCAACAAATTCAACAACAACCTCAACATTGAAAAACAACAACAACCTCAACATTGAAAAACACCAACAAATTCAACAACAACCTCAACATTGAAAAACAACAACAAACTCAACATTGAAAAACACCAACAAATTCAACAACAACCTCAACATTGAAAAACAACAACAACCTCAACATTGAAAAACACCAACAAATTCAACAACAACCTCAACATTGAAAAACACCAACAAATTCAACAACAACCTCAACATTGAAAAACAACAACAACCTAAACATTGAAAAACACCAACAAATTCAACAACAACCTCAACATTGAAAAACAACAACAACCTCAACATTGAAAAACACCAACAAATTCAACAACAACCTCAACATTGAAAAACACCAACAAATTCAACAACAACCTCAGCATTGAAAAACAACAACATCCTCAACATTGAAAAACACCAACAAATTCAACAACAACCTCAACATTGAAAAACAACAACAACCTCAACATTGAAAAACACCAACAAATTCAACAACAACTTCAACATTGAAAAACACCAACAAATTCAACAACAACCTCGAAATTGAAAAACACCAACAAATACAACAACAACCTCAACATTGAAAAACAACAAAATCCTCAACATTGAAAAACACCAACAAATTCAACAACAACCTCAACATTGAAAAACAACAACCACCTCAACATTGCAAAACACCAGCAAATTCAACAACAACCTCAACATTTAAAAACACCAACAAATTCAACAACAACCTCAACATTGAAAAACAGGAACAACCTCAACATTGAAAAACACCAACAAATTCAACAACAACCTCGACATTGAAAAACAACAACAACCTCAACATTGAAAAACACCAACAAATTCAACAACAACCTCGACATTGAAAAACACCCTCAAATTCAAAATCAACCTCAACATTGAACAACACCAACACCCTCAAAATTGAAAAAACACCAACAAATTCAACAACAACCTCAACATTTAAAAACAACAACAACCTCAACATTGAAAAACACCAACAAATTCAAAAACAACCTCAACATTGAAAAACACCAACAAATTCAACAACAACCTCAACATTGAAAAACAACAACAACCTCAACATTGAAAAACACCAACAAATTCAACAACAACCTCAACATTGAAAAACAACAACAACCTCAACATTGAAAAACACCAACAAATTCAACAACAACCTCAACATTGAAAAACACCAACAAATTCAACAACAACCTGAACATTGAAAAACACCAACAACCTCAACATTGAAAAACACCAACAAATTCAACAACAACCTCAACATTGAAAAACAACAACAACCTCAACATTGAAAAACACCAACAAATTCAACAACAACCTCAACATTGAATAACAACAACAAACTCAACATTGAAAAACACCAACAAATTCAACAACAACCTCAACATTGAAAAACAACAACAACCTCAACATTGAAAAACACCAACAAATTCAACAATAACCTCAACATTGAAAAACAACAACAACCTCAACATTGAAAAACACCAACAAATTCAACAACAACCTCAACATTGAAAAACACCAACAAATTCAACAACAACCTCAACATTGAAAAACAACAACAACTTCAACATTGAAAAACACCAACAAATTCAACAACAACTTCAACATTGAAAAACGCCAACAAATTCAACAACAACCTCGAAATTGAAAAAAACCAACAAATACAACAACAACCTCAACATTGAAAAACAACCACAACCTCAACATTGAAAAACACCAACAAATTCAACAACAACCTCAACATTGAAAAACAACAACAACCTCAACATTGCAAAACACCAGCAAATTCAACAACAACCTCAACATTTAAAAGCACCAACAAATTCAACAACAACCTCAACATTGAAAAACAACAACAATCTCAACATTGAAAAACACCAACAAATTCAACAACAACCTCAACATTGAAAAACAACAACAACCTCAACATTGAAAAACACCAACAAATTCAACAACAACCTCAACATTGAAAAACACCAACAAATTCAACAACAACCTCAGCGTTGAAAAACAACAACAACCTCAACATTGAAAAACGCCAACAAATTCAACAACAACCTCAACATTGAAAAACAACAACAACCTCAACATTGAAAAACACCAACAAATTCAACAACAACTTCAACATTGAAAAACACCAACAAATTCAACAACCTCGAAATTGAAAAACACCAACAAATTCAACAACAACCTCAACATTGAAAAACAACAACAACCTCAACATTGAAAAACACCAACAAATTCAACAACAACCTCAACATTGAAAAACAACAACAACCTCAACATTGAAAAACACCAACAAATTCAACATCAACCTCAACATTGAAAAACAACAACAAACTAAACATTGATAAACACCAATAAATTCAACAACAACCTCAACATTGAAAAACAACAACAACCTCAACATTGAAAAACACCAACAAATTCAACAACAACCTCAACATTGAAAAAAACTAACAAATTCAACAACAACCTCGAAATTGAAAAACACCAACAAATTCAACGACAAACTCAACATTGAAAAACACCAACAAATTCAACAACAACCTCAACATTGAAAAACAACAACAACCTCAACATTGAAAAACACCAACAAATTCAACAACAATCTCAAAATTGAAAAGCACCAACAAATTCAACAACAACCTCAACATTGAAAAACAACAACAACCTCAACATTGAAGAACACCAACAAATTCAACAACAACCTCAAAATGAAAAACAACAACAACCTCAACATTGAAAAACACCAACAAATTCAACAACAACCTCAACATTGAAAAACAACAACAACCTCAACATTGAAAAACACCAACAAATTCAACAACAACCTCAACATTGAAAAACACCAACAAATTCAACAACAACCTCAACTTTGAAAAACAACAACAACCTAAACATTGAAAAACACCAAGAAATTCAACAACAATCTCAACATTGAAAAACAACAACAACCTCAACATTGAAAAACACCAACAAATTCAACAACAACCTCAACATTGAAAAACACCAACAAATTCAACAACAACCTCAGCATTGAAAAACAACAACAACCTCAACATTGAAAAACACCAACAAATTCAACAACAACCTCAACATTGAAAAACAGCAACAACCTCAACATTGAAAAACACCTACAAATTCAAAAACAACCTCAACATTGAAAAACACTAACAAATTCAACAACAACCTCAGCATTGAAAAACAACAACAACCTCAACATTGAAAAACACCAACAAATTCAACAACAACCTCAACATTGAAAAACAACAACAACCTCGAAATTGAAAAACACCAACAAATTCAACAACAACTTCAACATTGAAAAACACCAACAAATTCAACAACAACCTCGAAATTGAAGAACACCAACAAATTCAAAAACAACCTCAACATTGAAAAACACCAACAAATTCAACAACAACCTCAGCATTGAAAAACAACAACAACCTCAACATTGAAAAACACCAACAAATTCAACAACAACCTCAACATTGAAAAACAACAACAACCTCAACATTGAAAAACACCAACAAATTCAACAACAACTTCAACATTGAAAAACACCAACAAATTCAACAACAACCTCGAAATTGAAAAACACCATCAAATAAAACAACAACCTCAACATTGAAAAACAACAACAACCTCAACATTCAAAAACGCCAACAAATTCAACAACAACCTCAACATTGAAAAACAACAACAACCTCAACATTGCAAAACACCAGCAAATTCAACAACAATCTCAACATTTAAAAACACCAACAAATTCAACAACAAACTCAACATTGAAAAACAGCAACAATCTCAACATTGAAAAACACCAACAAATTCAACAACAACCTCAACATTGAAAAACAACAACAACAACCTCAACATTGAAAAACACCAAAAAATTCAACAACAACCTCGACATTGAAAAACACCCTCAAATTCAAAATCAACCTCAACATTGAAAAACACCAACAACCTCAAAATTGAAAAAACACCAACAAATTCAACAACAACCTCAACATTTAAAAACAACAACAACCTCAACATTGAAAAACTCCAACAAATTCAACAACAACCTCAACATTGAAAAACACCAACAAATTCAACAACAACCTCAACATTGAAAAACACCAACAAACTCACCAACAACCTCAACATTGAAAAATAACAACAACCTCAACGTTGAAAAGCACCAACAAATTCAACAACAACCTCAACATTGAAAAACACCAACAAATTCAACAACAACCTCAACATTGAAAAACACCAACATATTCAACAACAACCTCAACATTGAAAAACAACAACAACCTAAACATTGAAAAACACCAACAAATTCAACAACAACCTCAACATTGAAAAACAACAACAACCTCAACATTGAAAAACACCAACAAATTCAACAACAACCTCAACATTGAAAAACACCAACAAATTCAACAACAACCTCAGCATTGAAAAACAACAACAACCTCAACATTGAAAAACACCAACAAATTCAACAACAACCTCAACATTGAAAAACAACAACAACTTCAACATTGAAAAACACCAACAAATTCAACAACAACTTCAACATTGAAAAACGCCAACAAATTCAACAACAACCTCGAAATTGAAAAACACCAACAAATACAACAACAACCTCAACATTGAAAAACAACAACAACCTCAACATTGAAAAACACCAACAAATTCAACAACAACCTCAACATTGAAAAACAACAACAACCTCAACATTGCAAAACACCAGCAAATTCAACAACAACCTCAACATTTAAAAGCACCAACAAATTCAACAACAACCTCAACATTGAAAAACAACAACAATCTCAACATTGAAAAACACCAACAAATTCAACAACAACCTCAACATTGAAAAACACCAACAAATTCAACAACAACCTCAACATTGAAAAACAACAACAATTTCAACATTGAAAAACACCAACAAATTCAACAACAACCTCAACATTGAAAAACAACAACAACCTCAACATTGAAAAACACCAACAAATTCAACAACAACCTCAACATTGAAAAACAACAATAAACTCAACATTGAAAAACACCAACAAATTCAACAACAACCTCAACATTGAAAAACAAGAACCTCAACATTGAAAAACACCAACAAATTCAACAACAACTTCAACATTGAAAAACACCAACAAATTCAACAACAACCTCAACATTGAAAAACAACAACAACCTCAACATTGAAAAACACCAACAAAATCAACCAAAACTTCAACATGGAAAAACACCAACAAATTCAACAACAACCTCGAAATTGAAAAACACCAACAAATTCAACAACAACTTCAACATTGAAAAACACCAACAAATTCAACAACAACCTCGACATTGAAAAACACCATCAAATTCAACAACAACCTCAACATTGAAAAACACCAACAAACTCAACAACAACCTCAACATTGAAAAACAACAACAACCTCAACATTGAAAAACACCAACAAATTCAACAACAACCTCAACATTGAAAAACACCAACAAATTCAACAACAAACTCAAGATTGAAAAACACCAACAAATTCAACAACCTCAACATTGAAAAACAACAACAACCTCAACATTGAAAAACACCAACAAATTCAACAACAACCTCAACATTGAAAAACAACAACAAACTCAACATTGAAAAAGACCAACAAATTCAACAACAACCTCAGCATTGAAAAACACCAACAAATTCAACAACAACCTCAACATTGAAAAACAACAACAACCTCAACATTGAAAAACACCAACAAATTCAACAACAACCTCAACATTGAAAAACAACAACAACCTCAACATTGAAAAACGCCAACAAATTCAACAACAACCTCAAAATTGAAAAACACCAACAAATTCAACAACGACCTCAGCATTGAAAAACAACAACAACCTCAACATTGAAAAACAACAACAAATTCAACAACAACCTCAACATTGAATTTCAACAACAACCTCAACATTGAAAAACAACAACAAACTCAACATTGAAAAACACCAACAAATTCAACAACAACCTCAACATTGAAAAACAACAACAACCTCAACATTGAAAAACAACAACAAATTCAACAACAACCTCAACATTTAAAAACACCAACAAATTCAACAACAACCTCAACATTGAAAAACAACAACAATCTCAACATTGAAAAACACCAACAAATTCAACAACAACCTCAACATTGAAAAACAGCAACAACCTCAACATTGAAAAACACCAACAAATTCAACAACAACCTCAACATTGAAAAACACCAACAAATTCAACAACAACCTCAACATTGAAAAACACCAACAAATTCAACAACAAACTCAACATTGAAAAAGACCAACAAATTCAACAACAACCTCAACATTGAAAAACAACAACAACCTCAACATTGAAAAACACCAACAAATTCAACAACAACCTCAACATTGAAAAGCACCAACAAATTCAACAACAACCTCAACATTGAAAAACAACAACAACCTCAACATTGACAAACACCAACAAATTCAACAACAACCTCAACATTGAAAAACAACAACAACCTCAACATTGAAAAACACCAACAAATTCAACAACAACCTCAACATTGAAAAACAACAACAAACTCAACATTGAAAAACACCAACAAATTCAACAACAACCTCAACATTGAAAAACAACAACAACCTCAACATTGAAAAACACCAACAAATTCAACAACAACCTCAACATTGAAAAACACCAACAAATTCAACAACAACCTCAACATTGAAAAACAACAACAACCTAAACATTGAAAAACACCAACAAATTCAACAACAACCTCAACATTGAAAAACAACAACAACCTCAACATTGAAAAACACCAACAAATTCAACAACAACCTCAACATTGAAAAACACCAACAAATTCAACAACAACCTCAGCATTGAAAAACAACAACATCCTCAACATTGAAAAACACCAACAAATTCAACAACAACCTCAACATTGAAAAACAACAACAACCTCAACATTGAAAAACACCAACAAATTCAACAACAACTTCAACATTGAAAAACACCAACAAATTCAACAACAACCTCGAAATTGAAAAACACCAACAAATACAACAACAACCTCAACATTGAAAAACAACAACATCCTCAACATTGAAAAACACCAACAAATTCAACAACAACCTCAACATTGAAAAACAACAACCACCTCAACATTGCAAAACACCAGCAAATTCAACAACAACCTCAACATTTAAAAACACCAACAAATTCAACAACAACCTCAACATTGAAAAACAGGAACAACCTCAACATTGAAAAACACCAACAAATTCAACAACAACCTCGACATTGAAAAACAACAACAACCTCAACATTGAAAAACACCAACAAATTCAACAACAACCTCGACATTGAAAAACACCCTCAAATTCAAAATCAACCTCAACATTGAACAACACCAACAACCTCAAAATTGAAAAAACACCAACAAATTCAACAACAACCTCAACATTTAAAAACAACAACAACCTCAACATTGAAAAACACCAACAAATTCAAAAACAACCTCAACATTGAAAAACACCAACAAATTCAACAACAACCTCAACATTGAAAAACAACAACAACCTCAACATTGAAAAACACCAACAAATTCAACAACAACCTCAACATTGAAAAACAACAACAACCTCAACATTGAAAAACACCAACAAATTCAACAACAACCTCAACATTGAAAAACACCAACAAATTCAACAACAACCTGAACATTGAAAAACACCAACAACCTCAACATTGAAAAACACCAACAAATTCAACAACAACCTCAACATTGAAAAACAACAACAACCTCAACATTGAAAAACACCAACAAATTCAACAACAACCTCAACATTGAATAACAACAACAAACTCAACATTGAAAAACACCAACAAATTCAACAACAACCTCAACATTGAAAAACAACAACAACCTCAACATTGAAAAACACCAACAAATTCAACAATAACCTCAACATTGAAAAACAACAACAACCTCAACATTGAAAAACACCAACAAATTCAACAACAACCTCAACATTGAAAAACACCAACAAATTCAACAACAACCTCAACATTGAAAAACAACAACAACTTCAACATTGAAAAACACCAACAAATTCAACAACAACTTCAACATTGAAAAACGCC
This sequence comes from Isurus oxyrinchus, assembly GCA_026770705.1. Classification (NCBI taxonomy): domain Eukaryota; kingdom Metazoa; phylum Chordata; class Chondrichthyes; order Lamniformes; family Lamnidae; genus Isurus; species Isurus oxyrinchus. Next base: position 235,057 of record JANJGN010000318.1, read on the forward strand.
AACAAATTCAACAACAACCTCGAAATTGAAAAAAACCAACAAATACAACAACAACCTCAACATTGAAAAACAACCACAACCTCAACATTGAAAAACACCAACAAATTCAACAACAACCTCAACATTGAAAAACAACAACAACCTCAACATTGCAAAACACCAGCAAATTCAACAACAACCTCAACATTTAAAAGCACCAACAAATTCAACAACAACCTCAACATTGAAAAACAACAACAATCTCAACATTGAAAAACACCAACAAATTCAACAACAACCTCAACATTGAAAAACAACAACAACCTCAACATTGAAAAACACCAACAAATTCAACAACAACCTCAACATTGAAAAACACCAACAAATTCAACAACAACCTCAGCGTTGAAAAACAACAACAACCTCAACATTGAAAAACGCCAACAAATTCAACAACAACCTCAACATTGAAAAACAACAACAACCTCAACATTGAAAAACACCAACAAATTCAACAACAACTTCAACATTGAAAAACACCAACAAATTCAACAACCTCGAAATTGAAAAACACCAACAAATTCAACAACAACCTCAACATTGAAAAACAACAACAACCTCAACATTGAAAAACACCAACAAATTCAACAACAACCTCAACATTGAAAAACAACAACAACCTCAACATTGAAAAACACCAACAAATTCAACATCAACCTCAACATTGAAAAACAACAACAAACTAAACATTGATAAACACCAATAAATTCAACAACAACCTCAACATTGAAAAACAACAACAACCTCAACATTGAAAAACACCAACAAATTCAACAACAACCTCAACATTGAAAAAAACTAACAAATTCAACAACAACCTCGAAATTGAAAAACACCAACAAATTCAACGACAAACTCAACATTGAAAAACACCAACAAATTCAACAACAACCTCATCATTGAAAAACAACAACAACCTCAACATTGAAAAACACCAACAAATTCAACAACAATCTCAAAATTGAAAAGCACCAACAAATTCAACAACAACCTCAACATTGAAAAACAACAACAACCTCAACATTGAAGAACACCAACAAATTCAACAACAACCTCAAAATGAAAAACAACAACAACCTCAACATTGAAAAACACCAACAAATTCAACAACAACCTCAACATTGAAAAACAACAACAACCTCAACATTGAAAAACACCAACAAATTCAACAACAACCTCAACATTGAAAAACACCAACAAATTCAACAACAACCTCAACTTTGAAAAACAACAACAACCTAAACATTGAAAAACACCAAGAAATTCAACAACAATCTCAACATTGAAAAACAACAACAACCTCAACATTGAAAAACACCAACAAATTCAACAACAACCTCAACATTGAAAAACACCAACAAATTCAACAACAACCTCAGCATTGAAAAACAACAACAACCTCAACATTGAAAAACACCAACAAATTCAACAACAACCTCAACATTGAAAAACAGCAACAACCTCAACATTGAAAAACACCTACAAATTCAAAAACAACCTCAACATTGAAAAACACCAACAAATTCAACAACAACCTCAGCATTGAAAAACAACAACAACCTCAACATTGAAAAACACCAACAAATTCAACAACAACCTCAACATTGAAAAACAACAACAACCTCGAAATTGAAAAACACCAACAAATTCAACAACAACTTCAACATTGAAAAACACCAACAAATTCAACAACAACCTCGAAATTGAAGAACACCAACAAATTCAAAAACAACCTCAACATTGAAAAACACCAACAAATTCAACAACAACCTCAGCATTGAAAAACAACAACAACCTCAACATTGAAAAACACCAACAAATTCAACAACAACCTCAACATTGAAAAACAACAACAACCTCAACATTGAAAAACACCAACAAATTCAACAACAACTTCAACATTGAAAAACACCAACAAATTCAACAACAACCTCGAAATTGAAAAACACCATCAAATAAAACAACAACCTCAACATTGAAAAACAACAACAACCTCAACATTCAAAAACACCAACAAATTCAACAACAACCTCAACATTGAAAAACAACAACAACCTCAACATTGCAAAACACCAGCAAATTCAACAACAATCTCAACATTTAAAAACACCAACAAATTCAACAACAAACTCAACATTGAAAAACAGCAACAATCTCAACATTGAAAAACACCAACAAATTCAACAACAACCTCAACATTGAAAAACAACAACAACAACCTCAACATTGAAAAACACCAAAAAATTCAACAACAACCTCGACATTGAAAAACACCCTCAAATTCAAAATCAACCTCAACATTGAAAAACACCAACAACCTCAAAATTGAAAAAACACCAACAAATTCAACAACAACCTCAACATTTAAAAACAACAACAACCTCAACATTGAAAAACTCCAACAAATTCAACAACAACCTCAACATTGAAAAACACCAACAAATTCAACAACAACCTCAACATTGAAAAACACCAACAAACTCACCAACAACCTCAACATTGAAAAATAACAACAACCTCAACGTTGAAAAGCACCAACAAATTCCACAAACCTCAACATTGAAAAACACCAACAAATTCAACAACAACCTCAACATTGAAAAACACCAACATATTCAACAACAACCTCAACATTGAAAAACAACAACAACCTAAACATTGAAAAACACCAACAAATTCAACAACAACCTCAACATTGAAAAACAACAACAACCTCAACATTGAAAAACACCAACAAATTCAACAACAACCTCAACATTGAAAAACACCAACAAATTCAACAACAACCTCAGCATTGAAAAACAACAACAACCTCAACATTGAAAAACACCAACAAATTCAACAACAACCTCAACATTGAAAAACAACAACAACTTCAACATTGAAAAACACCAACAAATTCAACAACAACTTCAACATTGAAAAACGCCAACAAATTCAACAACAACCTCGAAATTGAAAAACACCAACAAATACAACAACAACCTCAACATTGAAAAACAACAACAACCTCAACATTGAAAAACACCAACAAATTCAACAACAACCTCAACATTGAAAAACAACAACAACCTCAACATTGCAAAACACCAGCAAATTCAACAACAACCTCAACATTTAAAAGCACCAACAAATTCAACAACAACCTCAACATTGAAAAACAACAACAATCTCAACATTGAAAAACACCAACAAATTCAACGACAACCTCAACATTGAAAAGCAACAACAACCTCAACATTGAAAAACACCAACAAATTCAACAACAGCCTCGACATTGAAAAAGACCCTCAAATTCAAAATCAACCTGAACATTGAACAGCACCAACAACCTCAAAATTGAAAAAACACCAACAAATTCAACAACAACCTCAACATTTAAAAACAACAACAACCTCAACATTAAAAAACACCAACAAATTCAACAACAACCTCAACATTGAAAAACACCAACAAATTCAACAACAACCTCAACATTGAAAAACACCAACAAACTCAACAACAACCTCAACATTGAAAAATAACAACAACCTCAACATTGAAAAACACCAACAAATTCAACAAGAACCTCAACATTGAAAAACACCAACAAATTCAACAACAAAATCAAGATTGAAAAACACCCACAAATTCAACAACCTCAACATTGAAAAACATCAACAACCTCATCATTGAAAAACACCAACAAATTCAACAACAACCTCAACATTGAAAAACACCAACAAATTCAACAACAACCTCAACATTGAAAAACACCAACAATTTCAACATTGAAAAACACCAACAAATTCAACAACAACCTCAACATTGAAAAACAACAACAACCTCAACATTGAAAAACACCAACAAATTCAACAACAACCTCAACATTGAAAAACAACAATAAACTCAACATTGAAAAACACCAACAAATTCAACAACAACCTCAACATTGAAAAACAAGAACCTCAACATTGAAAAACACCAACAAATTCAACAACAACTTCAACATTGAAAAACACCAACAAATTCAACAACAACCTCAACATTGAAAAACTACAACAACCTGAACATTGATAAACACCAACAAATTCAACAACTACCCAAACATTCAAAAACAACAACAACCTCAACAATGAAAAACACCAACAAATTCAACAACAACCTCAACATTGAAAAACACCAACAAATTCAACAACAACCTCAGCATTGAAAAAGAACAACAACCTCAACATTGAAAAACACCAACAAATTCAACAACAACCTCAACATTGAAAAACAACAACAACCTCAACATTGAAAAACACCAACAAAATCAACCAAAACTTCAACATGGAAAAACACCAACAAATTCAACAACAACCTCGAAATTGAAAAACACCAACAAATTCAACAACAACTTCAACATTGAAAAACACCAACAAATTCAACAACAACCTCGACATTGAAAAACACCATCAAATTCAACAACAACCTCAACATTGAAAAACACCCTCAAATTCAAAATCAACCTCAACATTGAACAACACCAACAACCTCAAAATTGAAAAAACACCAACAAATTCAACAACAACCTCAACATTTAAAAACAACAACAACCTCAACATTGAAAAACACCAACAAATTCAAAAACAACCTCAACATTGAAAAACACCAACAAATTCAACAACAACCTCAACATTGAAAAACAACAACAACATCAACATTGAAAAACACAAACAAATTCAACAACAACCTCAACATTGAAAAACAACAACAACCTCAACATTGAAAAACACCAACAAATTCAACAACAACCTCAACATTGAAAAACACCCACAAATTCAACAACAACCTGAACATTGAAAAACACCAACAACCTCAACATTGAAAAACACCAACAAATTCAACAACAACCTCAACTTTGAAAAACAACAACAACCTCAACATTGAAAAACACCAACAAATTCAACAACAACCTCAACATTGAATAACAACAACAAACTCAACATTGAAAAACACCAACAAATTCAACAACAACCTCAACATTGAAAAACAACAACAACCTCAACATTGAAAAACACCAACAAATTCAACAATAACCTCAACATTGAAAAACAACAACAACCTCAACATTGAAAAACACCAACAAATTCAACAACAACCTCAACATTGAAAAACACCAACAAATTCAACAACAACCTCAACATTGAAAAACAACAACAACTTCAACATTGAAAAACACCAACAAATTCAACAACAACTTCAACATTGAAAAACGCCAACAAATTCAACAACAACCTCGAAATTGAAAAAAACCAACAAATACAACAACAACCTCAACATTGAAAAACAACCACAACCTCAACATTGAAAAACACCAACAAATTCAACAACAACCTCAACATTGAAAAACAACAACAACCTCAACATTGCAAAACACCAGCAAATTCAACAACAACCTCAACATTTAAAAGCACCAACAAATTCAACAACAACCTCAACATTGAAAAACAACAACAATCTCAACATTGAAAAACACCAACAAATTCAACAACAACCTCAACATTGAAAAACACCAACAAATTCAACAACAACCTCAACATTGAAAAACACCAACAAATTCAACAACAACCTCAGCGTTGAAAAACAACAACAACCTCAACATTGAAAAACACCAACAAATTCAACAACAACCTCAACATTGAAAAACAACAACAACCTCAACATTGAAAAACACCAACAAATTCAACAACAACTTCAACATTGAAAAACACCAACAAATTCAACAACCTCGAAATTGAAAAACACCAACAAATTCAACAACAACCTCAACATTGAAAAACAACAACAACCTCAACATTGAAAAACACCAACAAATTCAACAACAACCTCAACATTGAAAAACAACAACAACCTCAACATTGAAAAACACCAACAAATTCAACAACAACCTCAACATTGAAAAACAACAACAAACTAAACATTGATAAACACCAATAAATTCAACAACAACCTCAACATTGAAAAACAACAACAACCTCAACATTGAAGAACACCAACAAATTCAACAACAACCTCAACATTGAAAAACACTAACAAATTCAACAACAACCTCGAAATTGAAAAACACCAACAAATTCAACGACAAACTCAACATTGAAAAACAGCAACAAATTCAACAACAACCTCAACATTGAAAAACAACAACAACCTCAACATTGAAAAACACCAACAAATTCAACAACAATCTCAAAATTGAAAATACCAACAAATTCAACAACAACCTCAACATTGAAAAACAACAACAACCTCAACATTGAAGAACACCAACAAATTCAACAACAACCTCAAAATGAAAAACAACAACAACCTCAACATTGAAAAACACCAACAAATTCAACAACAACCTCAACATTGAAAAACAACAACAACCTCAACATTGAAAAACACCAACAAATTCAACAACAACCTCAACATTGAAAAACACCAACAAATTCAACAACAACCTCAACTTTGAAAAACAACAACAACCTAAACATTGAAAAACACCAAGAAATTCAACAACAATCTCAACATTGAAAAACAACAACAACCTCAACATTGAAAAACACCAACAAATTCAACAACAACCTCAACATTGAAAAACACCAACAAATTCAACAACAACCTCAGCATTGAAAAACAACAACAACCTCAACATTGAAAAACACCAACAAATTCAACAACAACCTCAACATTGAAAAACAGCAACAACCTCAACATTGAAAAACACCAACAAATTCAAAAACAACCTCAACATTGAAAAACACCAACAAATTCAACAACAACCTCAGCATTGAAAAACAACAACAACCTCAACATTGAAAAACACCAACAAATTCAACAACAACCTCAACATTGAAAAACAACAACAACCTCGAAATTGAAAAACACCAACAAATTCAACAACAACTTCAACATTGAAAAACACCAACAAATTCAACAACAACCTCGAAATTGAAAAACACCAACAAATTCAAAAACAACCTCAACATTGAAAAACACCAACAAATTCAACAACAACCTCAGCATTGAAAAACAACAACAACCTCAACATTGAAAAACACCAACAAATTCAACAACAACCTCAACATTGAAAAACAACAACAACCTCAACATTGAAAAACACCAACAAATTCAACAACAACTTCAACATTGAAAAACACCAACAAATTCAACAACAACCTCGAAATTGAAAAACACCATCAAATAAAACAACAACCTCAACATTGAAAAACAACAACAACCTCAACATTCAAAAACACCAACAAATTCAACAACAACCTCAACATTGAAAAACAACAACAACCTCAACATTGCAAAACACCAGCAAATTCAACAACAATCTCAACATTTAAAAACACCAACAAATTCAACAACAAACTCAACATTGAAAAACAGCAACAATCTCAACATTGAAAAACACCAACAAATTCAACAACAACCTCAACATTGAAAAACAACAACAACAACCTCAACATTGAGAAACACCAAAAATTCAACAACAACCTCGACATTGAAAAACACCCTCAAATTCAAAATCAACCTCAACATTGAAAAACACCAACAACCTCAAAATTGAAAAAACACCAACAAATTCAACAACAACCTCAACATTTAAAAACAACAACAACCTCAACATTGAAAAACTCCAACAAATTCAACAACAACCTCAACATTGAAAAACACCAACAAATTCAACAACAACCTCAACATTGAAAAACACCAACAAACTCACCAACAACCTCAACATTGAAAAATAACAACAACCTCAACGTTGAAAAGCACCAACAAATTCAACAACAACCTCAACATTGAAAAACACCAACAAATTCAACAACAACCTCAACATTGAAAAACACCAACATATTCAACAACAACCTCAACATTGAAAAACAACAACAACCTAAACATTGAAAAACACCAACAAATTCAACAACAACCTCAACATTGAAAAACAACAACAACCTCAACATTGAAAAACACCAACAAATTCAACAACAACCTCAACATTGAAAAACACCAACAAATTCAACAAAAACCTCAGCATTGAAAAACAACAACAACCTCAACATTGAAAAACACCAACAAATTCAACAAAAACCTCAGCATTGAAAAACAACAACAACCTCAACATTGAAAAACACCAACAAATTCAACAACAACCTCAACATTGAAAAACAACAACAACTTCAACATTGAAAAACACCAACAAATTCAACAACAACTTCAACATTGAAAAACGCCAACAAATTCAACAACAACCTCGAAATTGAAAAACACCAACAAATACAACAACAACGTCAACATTGAAAAACAACAACAACCTCAACATTGAAAAACACCAACAAATTCAACAACAACCTCAACATTGAAAAACAACAACAACCTCAACATTGCATTACACCAGCAAATTCAACAACAACCTCAACATTTAAAAGCACCAACAAATTCAACAACAACCTCAACATTGAAAAACAACAACAATCTCAACATTGAAAAACACCAACAAATTCAACGACAACCTCAACATTGAAAAGCAACAACAACCTCAACATTGAAAAACACCAACAAATTCAACAACAGCCTCGATATTGAAAAAGACCCTCAAATTCAAAATCAACCTGAACATTGAACAGCACCAACAACCTCAAAATTGAAAAAACACCAACAAATTCAACAACAACCTCAACATTTAAAAACAACAACAACCTCAACATTAAAAAACACCAACAAATTCAACAACAACCTCAACACTGAAAAACACCAACAAATTCAACAACAACCTCAACATTGAAAAACACCAACAAACTCAACAACAACCTCAACATTGAAAAATAACAACAACCTCAACATTGAAAAACACCAACAAATTCAACAACAACCTCAACATTGAAAAACACCAACAAATTCAACAACAAAATCAAGATTGAAAAACACCCACAAATTCAACAACCTCAACATTGAAAAACATCAACAACCTCATCATTGAAAAACACCAACAAATTCAACAACAACCTCAACATTGAAAAACACCAACAAATTCAACAACAACCTCAACATTGAAAAACACCAACAATTTCAACATTGAAAAACACCAACAAATTCAACAACAACCTCAACATTGAAAAACAACAACAACCTCAACATTGAAAAACACCAACAAATTCAACAACAACCTCAACATTGAAAAACAACAATAAACTCAACATTGAAAAACACCAACAAATTCAACAACAACCTCAACATTGAAAAACAAGAACCTCAACATTGAAAAACAACAACAAATTCAACAACAACTTCAACATTGAAAAACACCAACAAATTCAACAACAACCTCAACATTGAAAAACTACAACAACCTCAACATTGATAAACACCAACAAATTCAACAACTACCCAAACATTCAAAAACAACAACAACCTCAACAATGAAAAACACCAACAAATTCAACAACAACCTCAACTTTGAAAAACACCAACAAATTCAACAACAACCTCAGCATTGAAAAAGAACAACAACCTCAACATTGAAAAACACCAACAAATTCAACAACAACCTCAACATTGAAAAACAACAACAACCTCAACATTGAAAAACACCAACAAAATCAACCAAAACTTCAACATGGAAAAACACCAACAAATTCAACAACAACCTCGAAATTGAAAAACACCAACAAATTCAACAACAACTTCAACATTGAAAAACACCAACAAATTCAACAACAACCTCGACATTGAAAAACACCATCAAATTCAACAACAACCTCAACATTGAAAAACACCAACAAACTCAACAACAACCTCAACATTGAAAAACAACAACAACCTCAACATTGAAAAACACCAACAAATTCAACAACAACCTCAACATTGAAAAACACCAACAAATTCAACAACAAACTCAAGATTGAAAAACACCAACAAATTCAACAACAACTTCAACATTGAAAAACACCAACAAATTCAACAACAACCTCGAAATTGAAAAACACCAACAAATACAACAACAACCTCAACATTGAAAAACAACAACATCCTCAACATTGAAAAACACCAACAAATTCAACAACAACCTCAACATTGAAAAACAACAACCACCTCAACATTGCAAAACACCAGCAAATTCAACAACAACCTCAACATTTAAAAACACCAACAAATTCAACAACAACCTCAACATTGAAAAACAGCAACAACCTCAACATTGAAAAACACCAACAAATTCAACAACAACCTCGACATTGAAAAACAACAACAACCTCAACATTGAAAAACACCAACAAATTCAACAACAACCTCGACATTGAAAAACACCCTCAAATTCAAAATCAACCTCAACATTGAACAACACCAACAACCTCAAAATTGAAAAAACACCAACAAATTCAACAACAACCTCAACATTTAAAAACAACAACAACCTCAACATTGAAAAACACCAACAAATTCAAAAACAACCTCAACATTGAAAAACACCAACAAATTCAACAACAACCTCAACATTGAAAAACAACAACAACCTCAACATTGAAAAACACCAACAAATTCAACAACAACCTCAACATTGAAAAACAACAACAACCTCAACATTGAAAAACACCAACAAATTCAACAACAACCTCAACATTGAAAAACACCAACAAATTCAACAACAACCTGAACATTGAAAAACAGCAACAACCTCAACATTGAAAAACACCAACAAATTCAACAACAACCTCAACATTGAAAAACAACAACAACCTCAACATTGAAAAACACCAACAAATTCAACAAAAACCTCAACATTGAATAACAACAACAAACTCAACATTGAAAAACACCAACAAATTCAACAACAACCTCAACATTGAAAAACAACAACAACCTCAACATTGAAAAACACCAACAAATTCAACAATAACCTCAACATTGAAAAACAACAACAACCTCAACATTGAAAAACACCAACAAATTCAACAACAACCTCAACATTGAAAAACACCAACAAATTCAACAACAACCTCAACATTGAAAAACAACAACAACTTCAACATTGAAAAACACCAACAAATTCAACAACAACTTCAACATTGAAAAACGCCAACAAATTCAACAACAACCTCGAAATTGAAAAAAACCAACAAATACAACAACAACCTCAACATTGAAAAACAACCACAACCTCAACATTGAAAAACACCAACAAATTCAACAACAACCTCAACATTGAAAAACAACAACAACCTCAACATTGAAAAACACCAACAAATTCAACAACAACCTCAACATTGAAAAACACCAACAAATTCAACAACAACCTCAGCGTTGAAAAACAACAACAACCTCAACATTGAAAAACACCAACAAATTCAACAACAACCTCAACATTGAAAAACAACAACAACCTCAACATTGAAAAACACCAACAAATTCAACAACAACTTCAACATTGAAAAACTCCAACAAATTCAACAACCTCGAAATTGAAAAACACCAACAAATTCAACAACAACCTCAACATTGAAAAACAACAACAACCTCAACATTGAAAAACACCAACAAATTCAACAACAACCTCAACATTGAAAAACAACAACAACCTCAACATTGAAAAACACCAACAAATTCAACAACAACCTCAACATTGAAAAACAACAACAAACTAAACATTGATAAGCACCAATAAATTCAACAACAACCTCAACATTGAAAAACAACAACAACCTCAACATTGAAAAACACCAAAAAATTCAACAACAACCTCAACATTGAAAAACACTAACAAATTCAACAACAACCTCGAAATTGAAAAAACACCAACAAATTCAACGACAAACTCAACATTGAAAAACACCAACAAATTCAACAACAACCTCAACATTGAGAAACAACAACAACCTCAACATTGAAAAACACCAACAAATTCAACAACAATCTCAAAATTGAAAAGCACCAACAAATTCAACAACAACCTCAACATTGAAAAACAACAACAACCTCAACATTGAAGAACACCAACAAATTCAACAACAACCTCAAAATGAAAAACAACAACAACCTCAACATTGAAAAACACCAACAAATTCAACAACAACCTCAACATTGAAAAACAACAACAACCTCAACATTGAAAAACACCAACAAATTCAACAACAACCTCAACATTGAAAAACACCAACAAATTCAACAACAACCTCAACTTTGAAAAACAACAACAACCTAAACATTGAAAAACACCAAGAAATTCAACAACAATCTCAACATTGAAAAACAACAACAACCTCAACATTGAAAAACACCAACAAATTCAACAACAACCTCAACATTGAAAAACACCAACAAATTCAACAACAACCTCAGCATTGAAAAACAACAACAACCTCAACATTGAAAAACACCAACAAATTCAACAACAACCTCAACATTGAAAAACAACAACAACCTCAACATTGAAAAACACCTACAAATTCAAAAACAACCTCAACATTGAAAAACACCATCAAATTCAACAACAACCTCAGCATTGAAAAACAACAACAACCTCAACATTGAAAAACACCAACAAATTCAACAACAACCTCAACATTGAAAAACAACAACAACCTCGAAATTGAAAAACACCAACAAATTCAACAACAACTTCAACATTGAAAAACACCAACAAATTCAACAACAACCTCGAAATTGAAAAACACCAACAAATTCAAAAACAACCTCAACATTGAAAAACACCAACAAATTCAACAACAACCTCAGCATTGAAAAACAACAACAACCTCAACATTGAAAAACACCAACAAATTCAACAACAACCTCAACATTGAAAAACAACAACAACCTCAACATTGAAAAACACCAACAAATTCAACAACAACTTCAACATTGAAAAACACCAACAAATTCAACAACAACCTCGAAATTGAAAAACACCATCAAATAAAACAACAACCTCAACATTGAAAAACAACAACAACCTCAACATTCAAAAACACCAACAAATTCAACAACAACCTCAACATTGAAAAACAACAACAACCTCAACATTGCAAAACACCAGCAAATTCAACAACAATCTCAACATTTAAAAACACCAACAAATTCAACAACAAACTCAACATTGAAAAACAGCAACAATCTCAACATTGAAAAACACCAACAAATTCAACAACAACCTCAACATTGAAAAACAACAATAACAACCTCAACATTGAAAAACACCAAAAAATTCAACAACAACCTCGACATTGAAAAACACCCTCAAATTCAAAATCAACCTCAACATTGAAAAACACCAACAACCTCAAAATTGAAAAAACACCAACAAATTCAACAACAACCTCAACATTTAAAAACAACAACAACCTCAACATTGAAAAACTCCAACTAATTCAACAACACCCTCAACATTGAAAAACACCAACAAATTCAACAACAACCTCAACATTGAAAAACATCAACAAACTCACCAACAACCTCAACATTGAAAAATAACAACAACCTCAACGTTGAAAAGCACCAACAAATTCAACAACAACCTCAACATTGAAAAACACCAACAAATTCAACAACAACCTCAACATTGAAAAACAGCAACATATTCAACAACAACTTCAACATTGAAAAACAACAACAACCTAAACATTGAAAAACACCAACAAATTCAACAACAACCTCAACATTGAAAAACAACAACAACCTCAACATTGAAAAACACCAACAAATTCAACAACAACCTCAACATTGAAAAACACCAACAAATTCAACAACAACCTCAGCATTGAAAAACAACAACAACCTCAACATTGAAAAACACCAACAAATTCCACAACAACCTCAACATTGAAAAACAACAACAACTTCAACATTGAAAAACACCAACAAATTCAACAACAACTTCAACATTGAAAAACGCCAACAAATTCAACAACAACCTCGAAATTGAAAAAGACCAACAAATACAACAACAACGTCAACATTGAAAAACAACAACAACCTCAACATTGAAAAACACCAACAAATTCAACAACAACCTCAACATTGAAAAACAACAACAACCTCAACATTGCAAAACACCAGCAAATTCAACAACAACCTCAACATTTAAAAGCACCAACAAATTCAACAACAACCTCAACATTGAAAAACAACAACAATCTCAACATTGAAAAACACCAACAAATTCAACGACAACCTCAACATTGAAAAGCAACAACAACCTCAACATTGAAAAACACCAACAAATTCAACAACAGCCTCGACATTGAAAAAGACCCTCAAATTCAAAATCAACCTGAACATTGAACAACACCAACAACCTCAAAATTGAAAAAAACACCAACAAATTCAACAACAACCTCAACATTTAAAAACAACAACAACCTCAACATTAAAAAACACCAACAAATTCAACAACAACCTCAACATTGAAAAACACCAACAAATTCAACAACAACCTCAACATTGAAAAACACCAACAAACTCAACAACAACCACAACATTGAAAAATAACAACAACCTCAACATTGAAAAACACCAACAAATTCAACAACAACCTCAACATTGAAAAACACCAACAAATTCAACAACAAAATCAAGATTGAAAAACACCCACAAATTCAACAACCTCAACATTGAAAAACAACAACAACCTCATCATTGAAAAACACCAACAAATTGAACAACAACCTCAACATTGAAAAACACCAACAAATTCAAGAACAACCTCAACATTGAAAAACACCAACAATTTCAACATTGAAAAACACCAACAAATTCAACAACAACCTCAACATTGAAAAACAACAACAACCTCAACATTGAAAAACACCAACAAATTCAACAACAACCTCAACATTGAAAAACAACAATAAACTCAACATTGAAAAACACCAACAAATTCAACAACAACCTCAACATTGAAAAACAAGAACCTCAACATTGAAAAACACCAACAAATTCAACAACAACTTCAACATTGAAAAACACCAACAAATTCAACAACAACCTCAACATTGAAAAACTACAACAACCTCAACATTGATAAACACCAACAAATTCAACAACTACCCAAACATTCAAAAACAACAACAACCTCAACAATGAAAAACACCAACAAATTCAACAACAACCTCAACATTGAAAAACACCAACAAATTCAACAACAACCTCAGCATTGAAAAAGAACAACAACCTCAACATTGAAAAACACCAACAAATTCAACAACAACCTCAACATTGAAAAACAACAACAACCTCAACATTGAAAAACAGCAACAAAATCAACCAAAACTTCAACATGGAAAAACACCAACAAATTCAACAACAACCTCGAAATTGAAAAACACCAACAAATTCAACAACAACTTCAACATTGAAAAACACCAACAAATTCAACAACAACCTCGACATTGAAAAACACCATCAAATTCAACAACAACCTCAACATTGAAAAACACCAACAAACTCAACAACAACCTCAACATTGAAAAACAACAACAACCTCAACATTGAAAAACACCAACAAATTCAACAACAACCTCAACATTGAAAAACACCAACAAATTCAACAACAAACTCAAGATTGAAAAACACCAACAAATTCAACAACCTCAACATTGAAAAACAACAACAACCTCAACATTGAAAAACACCAACAAATTCAACAACAACCTCAACATTGAAAAACAACAACAAACTCAACATTGAAAAACACCAACAAATTCAACAACAACCTCAGCATTGAAAAACACCAACAAATTCAACAACAACCTCAACATTGAAAAACAACAACAACCTCAACATTGAAAAACACCAACAAATTCAACAACAACCTCAACATTGAAAAACAACAACAACCTCAACATTGAAAAACGCCAACAAATTCAACAACAACCTCAAAATTGAAAAACACCAACAAATTCAACAACGACCTCAGCATTGAAAAACAACAACAACCTCAACATTGAAAAACACCAACAAATTCAACAACAACCTCAACATTGAATTTCAACAACAACCTCAACATTGAAAAACAACAACAAACTCAACATTGAAAAACACCAACAAATTCAACAACAACCTCAACATTGAAAAACAACAACAACCTCAACATTGAAAAACAACAACAAATTCAACAACAACCTCAACATTTAAAAACACCAACAAATTCAACAACAACCTCAACATTGAAAAACAACAACAATCTCAACATTGAAAAACACCAACAAATTCAACAACAACCTCAACATTGAAAAACAGCAACAACCTCAACATTGAAAAACACCAACAAATTCAACAACAACCTCAACATTGAAAAACACCAACAAATTCAACAACAAACTCAACATTGAAAAACACCAACAAATTCAACAACAACCTCAACATTGAAAAACAACAACAACATCAACATTGAAAAACACCAACAAATTCAACAACAACCTCAACATTGAAAAGCACCAACAAATTCAACAACAACCTCAACATTGAAAAACAACAACAACCTCAACATTGAAAAACACCAACAAATTCAACAACAACCTCAACATTGAAAAACAACAACAAACTCAACATTGAAAAACACCAACAAATTCAACAACAACCTCAACATTGAAAAACAACAACAACCTCAACATTGAAAAACACCAACAAATTCAACAACAACCTCAACATTGAAAAACACCAACAAATTCAACAACAACCTCAACATTGAAAAACAACAACAACCTAAACATTGAAAAACACCAACAAATTCAACAACTACCCAAACATTCAAAAACAACAACAACCTCAACAATGAAAAACACCAACAAATTCAACAACAACCTCAACATTGAAAAACACCAACAAATTCAACAACAACCTCAGCATTGAAAAAGAACAACAACCTCAACATTGAAAAACACCAACAAATTCAACAACAACCTCAACATTGAAAAACAACAACAACCTCAACATTGAAAAACAGCAACAAAATCAACCAAAACTTCAACATGGAAAAACACCAACAAATTCAACAACAACCTCGAAATTGAAAAACACCAACAAATTCAACAACAACTTCAACATTGAAAAACACCAACAAATTCAACAACAACCTCGACATTGAAAAACACCATCAAATTCAACAACAACCTCAACATTGAAAAACACCAACAAACTCAACAACAACCTCAACATTGAAAAACAACAACAACCTCAACATTGAAAAACACCAACAAATTCAACAACAACCTCAACATTGAAAAACACCAACAAATTCAACAACAAACTCAAGATTGAAAAACACCAACAAATTCAACAACCTCAACATTGAAAAACAACAACAACCTCAACATTGAAAAACACCAACAAATTCAACAACAACCTCAACATTGAAAAACAACAACAAACTCAACATTGAAAAACACCAACAAATTCAACAACAACCTCAGCATTGAAAAACACCAACAAATTCAACAACAACCTCAACATTGAAAAACAACAACAACCTCAACATTGAAAAACACCAACAAATTCAACAACAACCTCAACATTGAAAAACAACAACAACCTCAACATTGAAAAACGCCAACAAATTCAACAACAACCTCAAAATTGAAAAACACCAACAAATTCAACAACGACCTCAGCATTGAAAAACAACAACAACCTCAACATTGAAAAACACCAACAAATTCAACAACAACCTCAACATTGAATTTCAACAACAACCTCAACATTGAAAAACAACAACAAACTCAACATTGAAAAACACCAACAAATTCAACAACAACCTCAACATTGAAAAACAACAACAACCTCAACATTGAAAAACAACAACAAATTCAACAACAACCTCAACATTTAAAAACACCAACAAATTCAACAACAACCTCAACATTGAAAAACAACAACAATCTCAACATTGAAAAACACCAACAAATTCAACAACAACCTCAACATTGAAAAACAGCAACAACCTCAACATTGAAAAACACCAACAAATTCAACAACAACCTCAACATTGAAAAACACCAACAAATTCAACAACAAACTCAACATTGAAAAACACCAACAAATTCAACAACAACCTCAACATTGAAAAACAACAACAACATCAACATTGAAAAACACCAACAAATTCAACAACAACCTCAACATTGAAAAGCACCAACAAATTCAACAACAACCTCAACATTGAAAAACAACAACAACCTCAACATTGAAAAACACCAACAAATTCAACAACAACCTCAACATTGAAAAACAACAACAAACTCAACATTGAAAAACACCAACAAATTCAACAACAACCTCAACATTGAAAAACAACAACAACCTCAACATTGAAAAACACCAACAAATTCAACAACAACCTCAACATTGAAAAACACCAACAAATTCAACAACAACCTCAACATTGAAAAACAACAACAACCTAAACATTGAAAAACACCAACAAATTCAACAACAACCTCAACATTGAAAAACAACAACAACCTCAACATTGAAAAACACCAACAAATTCAACAACAACCTCAACATTGAAAAACACCAACAAATTCAACAACAACCTCAGCATTGAAAAACAACAACATCCTCAACATTGAAAAACACCAACAAATTCAACAACAACCTCAACATTGAAAAACAACAACAACCTCAACATTGAAAAACACCAACAAATTCAACAACAACTTCAACATTGAAAAACACCAACAAATTCAACAACAACCTCGAAATTGAAAAACACCAACAAATACAACAACAACCTCAACATTGAAAAACAACAACATCCTCAACATTGAAAAACACCAACAAATTCAACAACAACCTCAACATTGAAAAACAACAACCACCTCAACATTGCAAAACACCAGCAAATTCAACAACAACCTCAACATTTAAAAACACCAACAAATTCAACAACAACCTCAACATTGAAAAACAGCAACAACCTCAACATTGAAAAACACCAAAAAATTCAACAACAACCTCGACATTGAAAAACAGCAACAACCTCAACATTGAAAAACACCAACAAATTCAACAACAACCTCGACATTGAAAAACACCCCCAAATTCAAAATCAACCTCAACATTGAACAACACCAACAACCTCAAAATTGAAAAAACACCAACAAATTCAAAAACAACCTCAACATTTAAAAACAACAACAACCTCAACATTGAAAAACACCAACAAATTCAAAAACAACCTCAACAATGATAAACACCAACAAATTCAACAACAACCTCAACATTGAAAAACAACAACAACCTCAACATTGAAAAACACCAACAAATTCAACAACAACCTCAACATTGAAAAACAACAACAACCTGAACATTGAAAAACACCAACAAATTCAACAACAACCTCAACATTGAAAAACACCAACAAATTCAACAACAACCTGAACATTGAAAAACAACAACAACCTCAACATTGAAAAACACCAACAAATTCAACAACAACCTCAACATTGAAAAACAACAACAACCTCAACATTGAAAAACACCAACAAATTCAACAACAACCTCAACATTGAATAACAACAACAAACTCAACATTGAAAAACACCAACAAATTCAACAACAACCTCAACATTGAAAAACAACAACAACCTCAACATTGAAAAACACCAACAAATTCAACAATAACCTCAACATTGAAAAACAACAACAACCTCAACATTGAAAAACACCAACAAATTCAACAACAACCTCAACATTGAAAAACACCAACAAATTCAACAACAACCTCAACATTGAAAAACAACAACAACTTCAACATTGAAAAACACCAACAAATTCAACAACAACTTCAACATTGAAAAACGCCAACAAATTCAACAACAACCTCGAAATTGAAAAAAACCAACAAATACAACAACAACCTCAACATTGGAAAAACAACCACAACCTCAACATTGAAAAACACCAACAAATTCAACAACAACCTCAACATTGAAAAACAACAACAACCTCAACATTGCAAAACACCAGCAAATTCAGCAACAACCTCAACATTTAAAAGCACCAACAAATTCAACAACAACCTCAACATTGAAAAACAACAACAATCTCAACATTGAAAAACACCAACAAATTCAACAACAACCTCAACATTGAAAAACAACAACAACCTCAACATTGAAAAACACCAACAAATTCAACAACAACCTCAACATTGAAAAACACCAACAAATTCAACAACAACCTCAGCGTTGAAAAACAACAACAACCTCAACATTGAAAAACACCAACAAATTCAACAACAACCTCAACATTGAAAAACAACAACAACCTCAACATTGAAAAACACCAACAAATTCAACAACAACTTCAACATTGAAAAACACCAACAAATTCAACAACCTCGAAATTGAAAAACACAAACAAATTCAACAACAACCTCAACATTGAAAAACAACAACAACCTCAACATTGAAAAACACCAACAAATTCAACAACAACCTCAACATTGAAAAACAACAACAACCTCAACATTGAAAAACACCAACAAATTCAACAACAACCTCAACATTGAAAAACAACAACAAACTAAACATTGATAAACACCAATAAATTCAACAGCAACCTCAACATTGAAAAACAACAACAACCTCAACATTGAAAAACACCAACAAATTCAACAACAACCTCAACATTGAAAAACACTAACAAATTCAACAACAACCTCGAAATTGAAAAACACCAACAAATTCAACGACAAACTCAACATTGAAAAATACCAACAAATTCAACAACAACCTCAACATTGAAAAACAACAACAACCTCAACATTGAAAAACACCAACAAATTCAACAACAATCTCAAAATTGAAAAGCACCAACAAATTCAACAACAACCTCAACATTGAAAAACAACAACAACCTCAACATTGAAGAACACCAACAAATTCAACAACAACCTCAAAATGAAAAACAACAACAACCTCAACATTGAAAAACACCAACAAATTCAACAACAACCTCAACATTGAAAAACAACAACAACCTCAACATTGAAAAACACCAACAAATTCAACAACAACCTCAACATTGAAAAACACCAACAAATTCAACAACAACCTCAACTTTGAAAAACAACAACAACCTAAACATTGAAAAACACCAAGAAATTCAACAACAATCTCAACATTGAAAAACAACAACAACCTCAACATTGAAAAACACCAACAAATTCAACAACAACCTCAACATTGAAAAACACCAACAAATTCAACAACAACCTCAACATTGAATAACAACAACAAACTCAACATTGAAAAACACCAACATATTCAACAACAACCTCAACATTGAAAAACACCAACAAATTCAACAACAACCTCAACATTGAAAAACAACAACAACTTCAACATTGAAAAACACCAACAAATTCAACAACAACTTCAACATTGAAAAACGCCAACAAATTCAACAACAACCTCGAAATTGAAAAAAACCAACAAATACAACAACAACCTCAACATTGGAAAAACAACCACAACCTCAACATTGAAAAACACCAACAAATTCAACAACAACCTCAACATTGAAAAACAACAACAACCTCAACATTGCAAAACACCAGCAAATTCAGCAACAACCTCAACATTTAAAAGCACCAACAAATTCAACAACAACCTCAACATTGAAAAACAACAACAATCTCAACATTGAAAAACACCAACAAATTCAACAACAACCTCAACATTGAATTTCAACAACAACCTCAACATTGAAAAACACCAACAAATTCAACAACAACCTCAACATTGAAAAACACCAACAAATTCAACAACAACCTCAGCGTTGAAAAACAACAACAACCTCAACATTGAAAAACACCAACAAATTCAACAACAACCTCAACATTGAAAAACAACAACAACCTCAACATTGAAAAACACCAACAAATTCAACAACAACTTCAACATTGAAAAACACCAACAAATTCAACAACCTCGAAATTGAAAAACACCAACAAATTCAACAACAACCTCAATATTGAAAAACAACAACAACCTCAACATTGAAAAACACCAACAAATTCAACAACAACCTCAACATTGAAAAACAACAACAACCTCAACATTGAAAAACACCAACAAATTCAACAACAACCTCAACATTGAAAAACAACAACAAACTAAACATTGATAAACACCAATAAATTCAACAACAACCTCAACATTGAAAAACAACAACAACCTCAACATTGAAAAACACCAACAAATTCAACAACAACCTCAACATTGAAAAACACTAACAAATTCAACAACAACCTCGAAATTGAAAAACACCAACAAATTCAAGGACAAACTCAACATTGAAAAATACCAACAAATTCAACAACAACCTCAACATTGAAAAACAACAACAACCTCAACATTTAAAAACACCAACAAATTCAACAACAATCTCAAAATTGAAAAGCACCAACAAATTCAACAACAACCTCAACATTGAAAAACAACAACAACCTCAACATTGAAGAACACCAACAAATTCAACAACAACCTCAAAATGAAAAACAACAACAACCTCAACATTGAAAAACACCAACAAATTCAACAACAACCTCAACATTGAAAAACAACAACAACCTCAACATTGCAAAACACCAACAAATTCAACAACAACCTCAACATTGAAAAACACCAACAAATTCAACAACAACCTCAACTTTGAAAAACAACAACAACCTAAACATTGAAAAACACCAAGAAATTCAACAACAATCTCAACATTGAAAAACAACAACAACCTCAACATTGAAAAACACCAACAAATTCAACAACAACCTCAACATTGAAAAACACCAACAAATTCAACAACAACCTCAACATTGAATAACAACAACAAACTCAACATTGAAAAACACCAACATATTCAACAACAACCTCAACATTGAAAAACAACAACAACCTCAACATTGAAAAACACCAACAAATTCAACAATAACCTCAACATTGAAAAACAACAACAACCTCAACATTGAAAAACACCAACAAATTCAACAACAACCTCAACATTGAAAAACACCAACAAATTCAACAACAACCTCAACATTGAAAAACAACAACAACTTCAACATTGAAAAACACCAACAAATTCAACAACAACTTCAACATTGAAAAACGCCAACAAATTCAACAACAACCTCGAAATTGAAAAAAACCAACAAATACAACAACAACCTCAACATTGAAAAACAACCACAACCTCAACATTGAAAAACACCAACAAATTCAACAACAACCTCAACATTGAAAAACAACAACAACCTCAACATTGCAAAACACCAGCAAATTCAGCAACAACCTCAACATTTAAAAGCACCAACAAATTCAACAACAACCTCAACATTGAAAAACAACAACAATCTCAACATTGAAAAACACCAACAAATTCAACAACAACCTCAACATTGAAAAACAACAACAACCTCAACATTGAAAAACACCAACAAATTCAACAACAACCTCAACATTTAAAAACACCAACAAATTCAACAACAACCTCAACATTGAAAAACAGCAACAACCTCAACATTGAAAAACACCAACAAATTCAACAACAACCTCGACATTGAAAAACAACAACAACCTCAACATTGAAAAACACCAACAAATTCAACAACAACCTCGACATTGAAAAACACCCTCAAATTCAAAATCAACCTCAACATTGAACAACACCAACAACCTCAAAATTGAAAAAACACCAACAAATTCAACAACAACCTCAACATTTAAAAACAACAACAACCTCAACATTGAAAAACACCAACAAATTCAAAAACAACCTCAACATTGAAAAACACCAACAAATTCAACAACAACCTCAACATTGAAAAACAACAACAACCTCAACATTGAAAAACACCAACAAATTCAACAACAACCTCAACATTGAAAAACAACAACAACCTCAACATTGAAAAACACCAACAAATTCAACAACAACCTCAACATTGAAAAACACCAACAAATTCAACAACAACCTGAACATTGAAAAACAGCAACAACCTCAACATTGAAAAACACCAACAAATTCAACAACAACCTCAACATTGAAAAACAACAACAACCTCAACATTGAAAAACACCAACAAATTCAACAAAAACCTCAACATTGAATAACAACAACAAACTCAACATTGAAAAACACCAACAAATTCAACAACAACCTCAACATTGAAAAACAACAACAACCTCAACATTGAAAAACACCAACAAATTCAACAATAACCTCAACATTGAAAAACAACAACAACCTCAACATTGAAAAACACCAACAAATTCAACAACAACCTCAACATTGAAAAACACCAACAAATTCAACAACAACCTCAACATTGAAAAACAACAACAACTTCAACATTGAAAAACACCAACAAATTCAACAACAACTTCAACATTGAAAAACGCCAACAAATTCAACAACAACCTCGAAATTGAAAAAAACCAACAAATACAACAACAACCTCAACATTGAAAAACAACCACAACCTCAACATTGAAAAACACCAACAAATTCAACAACAACCTCAACATTGAAAAACAACAACAACCTCAACATTGCAAAACACCAGCAAATTCAACAACAACCTCAACATTTAAAAGCACCAACAAATTCAACAACAACCTCAACATTGAAAAACAACAACAATCTCAACATTGAAAAACACCAACAAATTCAACAACAACCTCAACATTGAAAAACAACAACAACCTCAACATTGAAAAACACCAACAAATTCAACAACAACCTCAACATTGAAAAACACCAACAAATTCAACAACAACCTCAGCGTTGAAAAACAACAACAACCTCAACATTGAAAAACACCAACAAATTCAACAACAACCTCAACATTGAAAAACAACAACAACCTCAACATTGAAAAACACCAACAAATTCAACAACAACTTCAACATTGAAAAACTCCAACAAATTCAACAACCTCGAAATTGAAAAACACCAACAAATTCAACAACAACCTCAACATTGAAAAACAACAACAACCTCAACATTGAAAAACACCAACAAATTCAACAACAACCTCAACATTGAAAAACAACAACAACCTCAACATTGAAAAACACCAACAAATTCAACAACAACCTCAACATTGAAAAACAACAACAAACTAAACATTGAAAAGCACCAATAAATTCAACAACAACCTCAACATTGAAAAACAACAACAACCTCAACATTGAAAAGCACCAAAAAATTCAACAACAACCTCAACATTGAAAAACACTAACAAATTCAACAACAACCTCGAAATTGAAAAACACCAACAAATTCAACGACAAACTCAACATTGAAAAACACCAACAAATTCAACAACAACCTCAACATTGAGAAACAACAACAACCTCAACATTGAAAAACACCAACAAATTCAACAACAATCTCAAAATTGAAAAGCACCAACAAATTCAACAACAACCTCAACATTGAAAAACAACAACAACCTCAACATTGAAGAACACCAACAAATTCAACAACAACCTCAAAATGAAAAACAACAACAACCTCAACATTGAAAAACACCAACAAATTCAACAACAACCTCAACATTGAAAAACACCAACAAATTCAACAACAACCTCAACATTGAATAACAACAACAAACTCAACATTGAAAAACACCAACATATTCAACAACAACCTCAACATTGAAAAACACCAACAAATTCAACAACAACCTCAACATTGAAAAACAACAACAACTTCAACATTGAAAAACACCAACAAATTCAACAACAACTTCAACATTGAAAAACGCCAACAAATTCAACAACAACCTCGAAATTGAAAAAAACCAACAAATACAACAACAACCTCAACATTGGAAAAACAACCACAACCTCAACATTGAAAAACACCAACAAATTCAACAACAACCTCAACATTGAAAAACAACAACAACCTCAACATTGCAAAACACCAGCAAATTCAGCAACAACCTCAACATTTAAAAGCACCAACAAATTCAACAACAACCTCAACATTGAAAAACAACAACAATCTCAACATTGAAAAACACCAACAAATTCAACAACAACCTCAACATTGAATTTCAACAACAACCTCAACATTGAAAAACACCAACAAATTCAACAACAACCTCAACATTGAAAAACACCAACAAATTCAACAACAACCTCAGCGTTGAAAAACAACAACAACCTCAACATTGAAAAACACCAACAAATTCAACAACAACCTCAACATTGAAAAACAACAACAACCTCAACATTGAAAAACACCAACAAATTCAACAACAACTTCAACATTGAAAAACACCAACAAATTCAACAACCTCGAAATTGAAAAACACCAACAAATTCAACAACAACCTCAATATTGAAAAACAACAACAACCTCAACATTGAAAAACACCAACAAATTCAACAACAACCTCAACATTGAAAAACAACAACAACCTCAACATTGAAAAACACCAACAAATTCAACAACAACCTCAACATTGAAAAACAACAACAAACTAAACATTGATAAACACCAATAAATTCAACAACAACCTCAACATTGAAAAACAACAACAACCTCAACATTGAAAAACACCAACAAATTCAACAACAACCTCAACATTGAAAAACACTAACAAATTCAACAACAACCTCGAAATTGAAAAACACCAACAAATTCAAGGACAAACTCAACATTGAAAAATACCAACAAATTCAACAACAACCTCAACATTGAAAAACAACAACAACCTCAACATTTAAAAACACCAACAAATTCAACAACAATCTCAAAATTGAAAAGCACCAACAAATTCAACAACAACCTCAACATTGAAAAACAACAACAACCTCAACATTGAAGAACACCAACAAATTCAACAACAACCTCAAAATGAAAAACAACAACAACCTCAACATTGAAAAACACCAACAAATTCAACAACAACCTCAACATTGAAAAACAACAACAACCTCAACATTGCAAAACACCAACAAATTCAACAACAACCTCAACATTGAAAAACACCAACAAATTCAACAACAACCTCAACTTTGAAAAACAACAACAACCTAAACATTGAAAAACACCAAGAAATTCAACAACAATCTCAACATTGAAAAACAACAACAACCTCAACATTGAAAAACACCAACAAATTCAACAACAACCTCAACATTGAAAAACACCAACAAATTCAACAACAACCTCAACATTGAATAACAACAACAAACTCAACATTGAAAAACAACAACATATTCAACAACAACCTCAACATTGAAAAACAACAACAACCTCAACATTGAAAAACACCAACAAATTCAACAATAACCTCAACATTGAAAAACAACAACAACCTCAACATTGAAAAACACCAACAAATTCAACAACAACCTCAACATTGAAAAACACCAACAAATTCAACAACAACCTCAACATTGAAAAACAACAACAACTTCAACATTGAAAAACACCAACAAATTCAACAACAACTTCAACATTGAAAAACGCCAACAAATTCAACAACAACCTCGAAATTGAAAAAAACCAACAAATACAACAACAACCTCAACATTGAAAAACAACCACAACCTCAACATTGAAAAACACCAACAAATTCAACAACAACCTCAACATTGAAAAACAACAACAACCTCAACATTGCAAAACACCAGCAAATTCAGCAACAACCTCAACATTTAAAAGCACCAACAAATTCAACAACAACCTCAACATTGAAAAACAACAACAATCTCAACATTGAAAAACACCAACAAATTCAACAACAACCTCAACATTGAAAAACAACAACAACCTCAACATTGAAAAACACCAACAAATTCAACAACAACCTCAACATTTAAAAACACCAACAAATTCAACAACAACCTCAACATTGAAAAACAGCAACAACCTCAACATTGAAAAACACCAACAAATTCAACAACAACCTCGACATTGAAAAACAACAACAACCTCAACATTGAAAAACACCAACAAATTCAACAACAACCTCGACATTGAAAAACACCCTCAAATTCAAAATCAACCTCAACATTGAACAACACCAACAACCTCAAAATTGAAAAAACACCAACAAATTCAACAACAACCTCAACATTTAAAAACAACAACAACCTCAACATTGAAAAACACCAACAAATTCAAAAACAACCTCAACATTGAAAAACACCAACAAATTCAACAACAACCTCAACATTGAAAAACAACAACAACCTCAACATTGAAAAACACCAACAAATTCAACAACAACCTCAACATTGAAAAACAACAACAACCTCAACATTGAAAAACACCAACAAATTCAACAACAACCTCAACATTGAAAAACACCAACAAATTCAACAACAACCTGAACATTGAAAAACAGCAACAACCTCAACATTGAAAAACACCAACAAATTCAACAACAACCTCAACATTGAAAAACAACAACAACCTCAACATTGAAAAACACCAACAAATTCAACAAAAACCTCAACATTGAATAACAACAACAAACTCAACATTGAAAAACACCAACAAATTCAACAACAACCTCAACATTGAAAAACAACAACAACCTCAACATTGAAAAACACCAACAAATTCAACAATAACCTCAACATTGAAAAACAACAACAACCTCAACATTGAAAAACACCAACAAATTCAACAACAACCTCAACATTGAAAAACACCAACAAATTCAACAACAACCTCAACATTGAAAAACAACAACAACTTCAACATTGAAAAACACCAACAAATTCAACAACAACTTCAACATTGAAAAACGCCAACAAATTCAACAACAACCTCGAAATTGAAAAAAACCAACAAATACAACAACAACCTCAACATTGAAAAACAACCACAACCTCAACATTGAAAAACACCAACAAATTCAACAACAACCTCAACATTGAAAAACAACAACAACCTCAACATTGCAAAACACCAGCAAATTCAACAACAACCTCAACATTTAAAAGCACCAACAAATTCAACAACAACCTCAACATTGAAAAACAACAACAATCTCAACATTGAAAAACACCAACAAATTCAACAACAACCTCAACATTGAAAAACAACAACAACCTCAACATTGAAAAACACCAACAAATTCAACAACAACCTCAACATTGAAAAACACCAACAAATTCAACAACAACCTCAGCGTTGAAAAACAACAACAACCTCAACATTGAAAAACACCAACAAATTCAACAACAACCTCAACATTGAAAAACAACAACAACCTCAACATTGAAAAACACCAACAAATTCAACAACAACTTCAACATTGAAAAACTCCAACAAATTCAACAACCTCGAAATTGAAAAACACCAACAAATTCAACAACAACCTCAACATTGAAAAACAACAACAACCTCAACATTGAAAAACACCAACAAATTCAACAACAACCTCAACATTGAAAAACAACAACAACCTCAACATTGAAAAACACCAACAAATTCAACAACAACCTCAACATTGAAAAACAACAACAAACTAAACATTGAAAAGCACCAATAAATTCAACAACAACCTCAACATTGAAAAACAACAACAACCTCAACATTGAAAAGCACCAAAAAATTCAACAACAACCTCAACATTGAAAAACACTAACAAATTCAACAACAACCTCGAAATTGAAAAACACCAACAAATTCAACGACAAACTCAACATTGAAAAACACCAACAAATTCAACAACAACCTCAACATTGAGAAACAACAACAACCTCAACATTGAAAAACACCAACAAATTCAACAACAATCTCAAAATTGAAAAGCACCAACAAATTCAACAACAACCTCAACATTGAAAAACAACAACAACCTCAACATTGAAGAACACCAACAAATTCAACAACAACCTCAAAATGAAAAACAACAACAACCTCAACATTGAAAAACACCAACAAATTCAACAACAACCTCAACATTGAAAAACAACAACAACCTCAACATTGAAAAACACCAACAAATTCAACAACAACCTCAACATTGAAAAACACCAACAAATTCAACAACAACCTCAACTTTGAAAAACAACAACAACCTAAACATTGAAAAACACCAAGAAATTCAACAACAATCTCAACATTGAAAAACAACAACAACCTCAACATTGAAAAACACCAACAAATTCAACAACAACCTCAACATTGAAAAACACCAACAAATTCAACAACAACCTCAGCATTGAAAAACAACAACAACCTCAACATTGAAAAACACCAACAAATTCAACAACAACCTCAACATTGAAAAACAACAACAACCTCAACATTGAAAAACACCTACAAATTCAAAAACAACCTCAACATTGAAAAACACCATCAAATTCAACAACAACCTCAGCATTGAAAAACAACAACAACCTCAACATTGAAAAACACCAACAAATTCAACAACAACCTCAACATTGAAAAACAACAACAACCTCGAAATTGAAAAACACCAACAAATTCAACAACAACTTCAACATTGAAAAACACCAACAAATTCAACAACAACCTCGAAATTGAAAAACACCAACAAATTCAAAAACAACCTCAACATTGAAAAACACCAACAAATTCAACAACAACCTCAGCATTGAAAAACAACAACAACCTCAACATTGAAAAACACCAACAAATTCAACAACAACCTCAACATTGAAAAACAACAACAACCTCAACATTGAAAAACACCAACAAATTCAACAACAACTTCAACATTGAAAAACACCAACAAATTCAACAACAACCTCGAAATTGAAAAACACCATCAAATAAAACAACAACCTCAACATTGAAAAACAACAACAACCTCAACATTCAAAAACACCAACAAATTCAACAACAACCTCAACATTGAAAAACAACAACAACCTCAACATTGCAAAACACCAGCAAATTCAACAACAATCTCAACATTTAAAAACACCAACAAATTCAACAACAAACTCAACATTGAAAAACAGCAACAATCTCAACATTGAAAAACACCAACAAATTCAACAACAACCTCAACATTGAAAAACAACAATAACAACCTCAACATTGAAAAACACCAAAAAATTCAACAACAACCTCGACATTGAAAAACACCCTCAAATTCAAAATCAACCTCAACATTGAAAAACACCAACAACCTCAAAATTGAAAAAACACCAACAAATTCAACAACAACCTCAACATTTAAAAACAACAACAACCTCAACATTGAAAAACTCCAACTAATTCAACAACACCCTCAACATTGAAAAACACCAACAAATTCAACAACAACCTCAACATTGAAAAACATCAACAAACTCACCAACAACCTCAACATTGAAAAATAACAACAACCTCAACGTTGAAAAGCACCAACAAATTCAACAACAACCTCAACATTGAAAAACACCAACAAATTCAACAACAACCTCAACATTGAAAAACAGCAACATATTCAACAACAACCTCAACATTGAAAAACAACAACAACCTAAACATTGAAAAACACCAACAAATTCAACAACAACCTCAACATTGAAAAACAACAACAACCTCAACATTGAAAAACACCAACAAATTCAACAACAACCTCAACATTGAAAAACACCAACAAATTCAACAACAACCTCAGCATTGAAAAACAACAACAACCTCAACATTGAGAAACACCAACAAATTCCACAACAACCTCAACATTGAAAAACAACAACAACTTCAACATTGAAAAACACCAACAAATTCAACAACAACCTCAACATTGAAAAACACCAACAAATTCAACAACAACCTCAACATTTAAAAACACCAACAAATTCAACAACAACCTCAACATTGAAAAACAGCAACAACCTCAACATTGAAAAACACCAACAAATTCAACAACAACCTCGACATTGAAAAACAACAACAACCTCAACATTGAAAAACACCAACAAATTCAACAACAACCTCGACATTGAAAAACACCCTCAAATTCAAAATCAACCTCAACATTGAACAACACCAACAACCTCAAAATTGAAAAAACACCAACAAATTCAACAACAACCTCAACATTTAAAAACAACAACAACCTCAACATTGAAAAACACCAACAAATTCAAAAACAACCTCAACATTGAAAAACACCAACAAATTCAACAACAACCTCAACATTGAAAAACAACAACAACCTCAACATTGAAAAACACCAACAAATTCAACAACAACCTCAACATTGAAAAACAACAACAACCTCAACATTGAAAAACACCAACAAATTCAACAACAACCTCAACATTGAAAAACACCAACAAATTCAACAACAACCTGAACATTGAAAAACAGCAACAACCTCAACATTGAAAAACACCAACAAATTCAACAACAACCTCAACATTGAAAAACAACAACAACCTCAACATTGAAAAACACCAACAAATTCAACAAAAACCTCAACATTGAATAACAACAACAAACTCAACATTGAAAAACACCAACAAATTCAACAACAACCTCAACATTGAAAAACAACAACAACCTCAACATTGAAAAACACCAACAAATTCAACAATAACCTCAACATTGAAAAACAACAACAACCTCAACATTGAAAAACACCAACAAATTCAACAACAACCTCAACATTGAAAAACACCAACAAATTCAACAACAACCTCAACATTGAAAAACAACAACAACTTCAACATTGAAAAACACCAACAAATTCAACAACAACTTCAACATTGAAAAACGCCAACAAATTCAACAACAACCTCGAAATTGAAAAAAACCAACAAATACAACAACAACCTCAACATTGAAAAACAACCACAACCTCAACATTGAAAAACACCAACAAATTCAACAACAACCTCAACATTGAAAAACAACAACAACCTCAACATTGCAAAACACCAGCAAATTCAACAACAACCTCAACATTTAAAAGCACCAACAAATTCAACAACAACCTCAACATTGAAAAACAACAACAATCTCAACATTGAAAAACACCAACAAATTCAACAACAACCTCAACATTGAAAAACAACAACAACCTCAACATTGAAAAACACCAACAAATTCAACAACAACCTCAACATTGAAAAACACCAACAAATTCAACAACAACCTCAGCGTTGAAAAACAACAACAACCTCAACATTGAAAAACACCAACAAATTCAACAACAACCTCAACATTGAAAAACAACAACAACCTCAACATTGAAAAACACCAACAAATTCAACAACAACTTCAACATTGAAAAACTCCAACAAATTCAACAACCTCGAAATTGAAAAACACCAACAAATTCAACAACAACCTCAACATTGAAAAACAACAACAACCTCAACATTGAAAAACACCAACAAATTCAACAACAACCTCAACATTGAAAAACAACAACAACCTCAACATTGAAAAACACCAACAAATTCAACAACAACCTCAACATTGAAAAACAACAACAAACTAAACATTGAAAAGCACCAATAAATTCAACAACAACCTCAACATTGAAAAACAACAACAACCTCAACATTGAAAAGCACCAAAAAATTCAACAACAACCTCAACATTGAAAAACACTAACAAATTCAACAACAACCTCGAAATTGAAAAACACCAACAAATTCAACGACAAACTCAACATTGAAAAACACCAACAAATTCAACAACAACCTCAACATTGAGAAACAACAACAACCTCAACATTGAAAAACACCAACAAATTCAACAACAATCTCAAAATTGAAAAGCACCAACAAATTCAACAACAACCTCAACATTGAAAAACAACAACAACCTCAACATTGAAGAACACCAACAAATTCAACAACAACCTCAAAATGAAAAACAACAACAACCTCAACATTGAAAAACACCAACAAATTCAACAACAACCTCAACATTGAAAAACAACAACAACCTCAACATTGAAAAACACCAACAAATTCAACAACAACCTCAACATTGAAAAACACCAACAAATTCAACAACAACCTCAACTTTGAAAAACAACAACAACCTAAACATTGAAAAACACCAAGAAATTCAACAACAATCTCAACATTGAAAAACAACAACAACCTCAACATTGAAAAACACCAACAAATTCAACAACAACCTCAACATTGAAAAACACCAACAAATTCAACAACAACCTCAGCATTGAAAAACAACAACAACCTCAACATTGAAAAACACCAACAAATTCAACAACAACCTCAACATTGAAAAACAACAACAACCTCAACATTGAAAAACACCTACAAATTCAAAAACAACCTCAACATTGAAAAACACCATCAAATTCAACAACAACCTCAGCATTGAAAAACAACAACAACCTCAACATTGAAAAACACCAACAAATTCAACAACAACCTCAACATTGAAAAACAACAACAACCTCGAAATTGAAAAACACCAACAAATTCAACAACAACTTCAACATTGAAAAACACCAACAAATTCAACAACAACCTCGAAATTGAAAAACACCAACAAATTCAAAAACAACCTCAACATTGAAAAACACCAACAAATTCAACAACAACCTCAGCATTGAAAAACAACAACAACCTCAACATTGAAAAACACCAACAAATTCAACAACAACCTCAACATTGAAAAACAACAACAACCTCAACATTGAAAAACACCAACAAATTCAACAACAACTTCAACATTGAAAAACACCAACAAATTCAACAACAACCTCGAAATTGAAAAACACCATCAAATAAAACAACAACCTCAACATTGAAAAACAACAACAACCTCAACATTCAAAAACACCAACAAATTCAACAACAACCTCAACATTGAAAAACAACAACAACCTCAACATTGCAAAACACCAGCAAATTCAACAACAATCTCAACATTTAAAAACACCAACAAATTCAACAACAAACTCAACATTGAAAAACAGCAACAATCTCAACATTGAAAAACACCAACAAATTCAACAACAACCTCAACATTGAAAAACAACAATAACAACCTCAACATTGAAAAACACCAAAAAATTCAACAACAACCTCGACATTGAAAAACACCCTCAAATTCAAAATCAACCTCAACATTGAAAAACACCAACAACCTCAAAATTGAAAAAACACCAACAAATTCAACAACAACCTCAACATTTAAAAACAACAACAACCTCAACATTGAAAAACTCCAACTAATTCAACAACACCCTCAACATTGAAAAACACCAACAAATTCAACAACAACCTCAACATTGAAAAACATCAACAAACTCACCAACAACCTCAACATTGAAAAATAACAACAACCTCAACGTTGAAAAGCACCAACAAATTCAACAACAACCTCAACATTGAAAAACACCAACAAATTCAACAACAACCTCAACATTGAAAAACAGCAACATATTCAACAACAACCTCAACATTGAAAAACAACAACAACCTAAACATTGAAAAACACCAACAAATTCAACAACAACCTCAACATTGAAAAACAACAACAACCTCAACATTGAAAAACACCAACAAATTCAACAACAACCTCAACATTGAAAAACACCAACAAATTCAACAACAACCTCAGCATTGAAAAACAACAACAACCTCAACATTGAGAAACACCAACAAATTCCACAACAACCTCAACATTGAAAAACAACAACAACTTCAACATTGAAAAACACCAACAAATTCAACAACAACTTCAACATTGAAAAACGCCAACAAATTCAACAACAACCTGAACATTGAAAAACAGCAACAACCTCAACATTGAAAAACACCAACAAATTCAACAACAACCTCAACATTGAAAAACAACAACAACCTCAACATTGAAAAACACCAACAAATTCAACAAAAACCTCAACATTGAATAACAACAACAAACTCAACATTGAAAAACACCAACAAATTCAACAACAACCTCAACATTGAAAAACAACAACAACCTCAACATTGAAAAACACCAACAAATTCAACAATAACCTCAACATTGAAAAACAACAACAACCTCAACATTGAAAAACACCAACAAATTCAACAACAACCTCAACATTGAAAAACACCAACAAATTCAACAACAACCTCAACATTGAAAAACAACAACAACTTCAACATTGAAAAACACCAACAAATTCAACAACAACTTCAACATTGAAAAACGCCAACAAATTCAACAACAACCTCGAAATTGAAAAAAACCAACAAATACAACAACAACCTCAACATTGAAAAACAACCACAACCTCAACATTGAAAAACACCAACAAATTCAACAACAACCTCAACATTGAAAAACAACAACAACCTCAACATTGCAAAACACCAGCAAATTCAACAACAACCTCAACATTTAAAAGCACCAACAAATTCAACAACAACCTCAACATTGAAAAACAACAACAATCTCAACATTGAAAAACACCAACAAATTCAACAACAACCTCAACATTGAAAAACAACAACAACCTCAACATTGAAAAACACCAACAAATTCAACAACAACCTCAACATTGAAAAACACCAACAAATTCAACAACAACCTCAGCGTTGAAAAACAACAACAACCTCAACATTGAAAAACACCAACAAATTCAACAACAACCTCAACATTGAAAAACAACAACAACCTCAACATTGAAAAACACCAACAAATTCAACAACAACTTCAACATTGAAAAACTCCAACAAATTCAACAACCTCGAAATTGAAAAACACCAACAAATTCAACAACAACCTCAACATTGAAAAACAACAACAACCTCAACATTGAAAAACACCAACAAATTCAACAACAACCTCAACATTGAAAAACAACAACAACCTCAACATTGAAAAACACCAACAAATTCAACAACAACCTCAACATTGAAAAACAACAACAAACTAAACATTGAAAAGCACCAATAAATTCAACAACAACCTCAACATTGAAAAACAACAACAACCTCAACATTGAAAAGCACCAAAAAATTCAACAACAACCTCAACATTGAAAAACACTAACAAATTCAACAACAACCTCGAAATTGAAAAACACCAACAAATTCAACGACAAACTCAACATTGAAAAACACCAACAAATTCAACAACAACCTCAACATTGAGAAACAACAACAACCTCAACATTGAAAAACACCAACAAATTCAACAACAATCTCAAAATTGAAAAGCACCAACAAATTCAACAACAACCTCAACATTGAAAAACAACAACAACCTCAACATTGAAGAACACCAACAAATTCAACAACAACCTCAAAATGAAAAACAACAACAACCTCAACATTGAAAAACACCAACAAATTCAACAACAACCTCAACATTGAAAAACAACAACAACCTCAACATTGAAAAACACCAACAAATTCAACAACAACCTCAACATTGAAAAACACCAACAAATTCAACAACAACCTCAACTTTGAAAAACAACAACAACCTAAACATTGAAAAACACCAAGAAATTCAACAACAATCTCAACATTGAAAAACAACAACAACCTCAACATTGAAAAACACCAACAAATTCAACAACAACCTCAACATTGAAAAACACCAACAAATTCAACAACAACCTCAGCATTGAAAAACAACAACAACCTCAACATTGAAAAACACCAACAAATTCAACAACAACCTCAACATTGAAAAACAACAACAACCTCAACATTGAAAAACACCTACAAATTCAAAAACAACCTCAACATTGAAAAACACCATCAAATTCAACAACAACCTCAGCATTGAAAAACAACAACAACCTCAACATTGAAAAACACCAACAAATTCAACAACAACCTCAACATTGAAAAACAACAACAACCTCGAAATTGAAAAACACCAACAAATTCAACAACAACTTCAACATTGAAAAACACCAACAAATTCAACAACAACCTCGAAATTGAAAAACACCAACAAATTCAAAAACAACCTCAACATTGAAAAACACCAACAAATTCAACAACAACCTCAGCATTGAAAAACAACAACAACCTCAACATTGAAAAACACCAACAAATTCAACAACAACCTCAACATTGAAAAACAACAACAACCTCAACATTGAAAAACACCAACAAATTCAACAACAACTTCAACATTGAAAAACACCAACAAATTCAACAACAACCTCGAAATTGAAAAACACCATCAAATAAAACAACAACCTCAACATTGAAAAACAACAACAACCTCAACATTCAAAAACACCAACAAATTCAACAACAACCTCAACATTGAAAAACAACAACAACCTCAACATTGCAAAACACCAGCAAATTCAACAACAATCTCAACATTTAAAAACACCAACAAATTCAACAACAAACTCAACATTGAAAAACAGCAACAATCTCAACATTGAAAAACACCAACAAATTCAACAACAACCTCAACATTGAAAAACAACAATAACAACCTCAACATTGAAAAACACCAAAAAATTCAACAACAACCTCGACATTGAAAAACACCCTCAAATTCAAAATCAACCTCAACATTGAAAAACACCAACAACCTCAAAATTGAAAAAACACCAACAAATTCAACAACAACCTCAACATTTAAAAACAACAACAACCTCAACATTGAAAAACTCCAACTAATTCAACAACACCCTCAACATTGAAAAACACCAACAAATTCAACAACAACCTCAACATTGAAAAACATCAACAAACTCACCAACAACCTCAACATTGAAAAATAACAACAACCTCAACGTTGAAAAGCACCAACAAATTCAACAACAACCTCAACATTGAAAAACACCAACAAATTCAACAACAACCTCAACATTGAAAAACAGCAACATATTCAACAACAACCTCAACATTGAAAAACAACAACAACCTAAACATTGAAAAACACCAACAAATTCAACAACAACCTCAACATTGAAAAACAACAACAACCTCAACATTGAAAAACACCAACAAATTCAACAACAACCTCAACATTGAAAAACACCAACAAATTCAACAACAACCTCAGCATTGAAAAACAACAACAACCTCAACATTGAAAAACACCAACAAATTCCACAACAACCTCAACATTGAAAAACAACAACAACTTCAACATTGAAAAACACCAACAAATTCAACAACAACTTCAACATTGAAAAACGCCAACAAATTCAACAACAACCTCGAAATTGAAAAAGACCAACAAATACAACAACAACGTCAACATTGAAAAACAACAACAACCTCAACATTGAAAAACACCAACAAATTCAACAACAACCTCAACATTGAAAAACAACAACAACCTCAACATTGCAAAACACCAGCAAATTCAACAACAACCTCAACATTTAAAAGCACCAACAAATTCAACAACAACCTCAACATTGAAAAACAACAACAATCTCAACATTGAAAAACACCAACAAATTCAACGACAACCTCAACATTGAAAAGCAACAACAACCTCAACATTGAAAAACACCAACAAATTCAACAACAGCCTCGACATTGAAAAAGACCCTCAAATTCAAAATCAACCTGAACATTGAACAACACCAACAACCTCAAAATTGAAAAAACACCAACAAATTCAACAACAACCTCAACATTTAAAAACAACAACAACCTCAACATTAAAAAACACCAACAAATTCAACAACAACCTCAACATTGAAAAACACCAACAAATTCAACAACAACCTCAACATTGAAAAACACCAACAAACTCAACAACAACCACAACATTGAAAAATAACAACAACCTCAACATTGAAAAACACCAACAAATTCAACAACAACCTCAACATTGAAAAACACCAACAAATTCAACAACAAAATCAAGATTGAAAAACACCCACAAATTCAACAACCTCAACATTGAAAAACAACAACAACCTCATCATTGAAAAACACCAACAAATTCAACAACAACCTCAACATTGAAAAACACCAACAAATTCAAGAACAACCTCAACATTGAAAAACACCAACAATTTCAACATTGAAAAACACCAACAAATTCAACAACAACCTCAACATTGAAAAACAACAACAACCTCAACATTGAAAAACACCAACAAATTCAACAACAACCTCAACATTGAAAAACAACAATAAACTCAACATTGAAAAACACCAACAAATTCAACAACAACCTCAACATTGAAAAACAAGAACCTCAACATTGAAAAACACCAACAAATTCAACAACAACTTCAACATTGAAAAACACCAACAAATTCAACAACAACCTCAACATTGAAAAACTACAACAACCTCAACATTGATAAACACCAACAAATTCAACAACTACCCAAACATTCAAAAACAACAACAACCTCAACAATGAAAAACACCAACAAATTCAACAACAACCTCAACATTGAAAAACACCAACAAATTCAACAACAACCTCAGCATTGAAAAAGAACAACAACCTCAACATTGAAAAACACCAACAAATTCAACAACAACCTCAACATTGAAAAACAACAACAACCTCAACATTGAAAAACAGCAACAAAATCAACCAAAACTTCAACATGGAAAAACACCAACAAATTCAACAACAACCTCGAAATTGAAAAACACCAACAAATTCAACAACAACTTCAACATTGAAAAACACCAACAAATTCAACAACAACCTCGACATTGAAAAACACCATCAAATTCAACAACAACCTCAACATTGAAAAACACCAACAAACTCAACAACAACCTCAACATTGAAAAACAACAACAACCTCAACATTGAAAAACACCAACAAATTCAACAACAACCTCAACATTGAAAAACACCAACAAATTCAACAACAAACTCAAGATTGAAAAACACCAACAAATTCAACAACCTCAACATTGAAAAACAACAACAACCTCAACATTGAAAAACACCAACAAATTCAACAACAACCTCAACATTGAAAAACACCAACAAATTCAACAACAACCTCAGCATTGAAAAACAACAACATCCTCAACATTGAAAAACACCAACAAATTCAACAACAACCTCAACATTGAAAAACAACAACAACCTCAACATTGAAAAACACCAACAAATTCAACAACAACTTCAACATTGAAAAACACCAACAAATTCAACGACAAACTCAACATTGAAAAACACCAACAAATTCAACAACAACCTCAACATTGAAAAACAACAACAACCTCAACATTGAAAAACACCAACAAATTCAACAACAACCTCAACATTGAAAAACAACAACAACCTCAACATTGAAAAACGCCAACAAATTCAACAACAGCCTCAAAATTGAAAAACACCAACAAATTCAACAACGACCTCAGCATTGAAAAACAACAACAACCTCAACATTGAAAAACACCAACAAATTCAACAACAAACTCAACATTGAAAAACACCAACAAATTCAACAACAACCTCAACATTGAAAAACAACAACAACATCAACATTGAAAAACACCAACAAATTCAACAACAACCTCAACATTGAAAAGCA
Source organism: Isurus oxyrinchus (assembly GCA_026770705.1). Classification (NCBI taxonomy): domain Eukaryota; kingdom Metazoa; phylum Chordata; class Chondrichthyes; order Lamniformes; family Lamnidae; genus Isurus; species Isurus oxyrinchus. The sequence continues at coordinate 276,539 of JANJGN010000318.1, forward strand.
CCAACAAATTCAACAACAACCTCAACATTGAAAAACAACAACAACCTCAACATTGAAAAACACCAACAAATTCAACAACAACCTCAACATTGAAAAACAACAACAAACTCAACATTGAAAAACACCAACAAATTCAACAACAACCTCAACATTGAAAAACAACAACAACCTCAACATTGAAAAACACCAACAAATTCAACAACAACCTCAACATTGAAAAACACCAACAAATTCAACAACAACCTCAACATTGAAAAACAACAACAACCTAAACATTGAAAAACACCAACAAATTCAACAACAACCTCAACATTGAAAAACAACAACAACCTCAACATTGAAAAACACCAACAAATTCAACAACAACCTCAACATTGAAAAACACCAACAAATTCAACAACAACCTCAGCATTGAAAAACAACAACATCCTCAACATTGAAAAACACCAACAAATTCAACAACAACCTCAACATTGAAAAACAACAACAACCTCAACATTGAAAAACACCAACAAATTCAACAACAACTTCAACATTGAAAAACACCAACAAATTCAACAACAACCTCGAAATTGAAAAACACCAACAAATACAACAACAACCTCAACATTGAAAAACAACAACATCCTCAACATTGAAAAACACCAACAAATTCAACAACAACCTCAACATTGAAAAACAACAACCACCTCAACATTGCAAAACACCAGCAAATTCAACAACAACCTCAACATTTAAAAACACCAACAAATTCAACAACAACCTCAACATTGAAAAACAGCAACAACCTCAACATTGAAAAACACCAAAAAATTCAACAACAACCTCGACATTGAAAAACAACAACAACCTCAACATTGAAAAACACCAACAAATTCAACAACAACCTCGACATTGAAAAACACCCCCAAATTCAAAATCAACCTCAACATTGAACAACACCAACAACCTCAAAATTGAAAAAACACCAACAAATTCAAAAACAACCTCAACATTTAAAAACAACAACAACCTCAACATTGAAAAACACCAACAAATTCAAAAACAACCTCAACAATGATAAACACCAACAAATTCAACAACAACCTCAACATTGAAAAACAACAACAACCTCAACATTGAAAAACACCAACAAATTCAACAACAACCTCAACATTGAAAAACAACAACAACCTCAACATTGAAAAACACCAACAAATTCAACAACAACCTCAACATTGAAAAACACCAACAAATTCAACAACAACCTGAACATTGAAAAACACCAACAACCTCAACATTGAAAAACACCAACAAATTCAACAACAACCTCAACATTGAAAAACAACAACAACCTCAACATTGAAAAACACCAACAAATTCAACAACAACCTCAACATTGAATAACAACAACAAACTCAACATTGAAAAACACCAACAAATTCAACAACAACCTCAACATTGAAAAACAACAACAACCTCAACATTGAAAAACACCAACAAATTCAACAATAACCTCAACATTGAAAAACAACAACAACCTCAACATTGAAAAACACCAACAAATTCAACAACAACCTCAACATTGAAAAACACCAACAAATTCAACAACAACCTCAACATTGAAAAACAACAACAACTTCAACATTGAAAAACACCAACAAATTCAACAACAACTTCAACATTGAAAAACGCCAACAAATTCAACAACAACCTCGAAATTGAAAAAAACCAACAAATACAACAACAACCTCAACATTGGAAAAACAACCACAACCTCAACATTGAAAAACACCAACAAATTCAACAACAACCTCAACATTGAAAAACAACAACAATCTCAACATTGCAAAACACCAGCAAATTCAGCAACAACCTCAACATTTAAAAGCACCAACAAATTCAACAACAACCTCAACATTGAAAAACAACAACAATCTCAACATTGAAAAACACCAACAAATTCAACAACAACCTCAACATTGAAAAACAACAACAACCTCAACATTGAAAAACACCAACAAATTCAACAACAACCTCAACATTGAAAAACACCAACAAATTCAACAACAACCTCAGCGTTGAAAAACAACAACAACCTCAACATTGAAAAACACCAACAAATTCAACAACAACCTCAACATTGAAAAACAACAACAACCTCAACATTGAAAAACACCAACAAATTCAACAACAACTTCAACATTGAAAAACACCAACAAATTCAACAACCTCGAAATTGAAAAACACCAACAAATTCAACAACAACCTCAACATTGAAAAACAACAACAACCTCAACATTGAAAAACACCAACAAATTCAACAACAACCTCAACATTGAAAAACAACAACAACCTCAACATTGAAAAACACCAACAAATTCAACAACAACCTCAACATTGAAAAACAACAACAAACTAAACATTGATAAACACCAATAAATTCAACAGCAACCTCAACATTGAAAAACAACAACAACCTCAACATTGAAAAACACCAACAAATTCAACAACAACCTCAACATTGAAAAACACTAACAAATTCAACAACAACCTCGAAATTGAAAAACACCAACAAATTCAACGACAAACTCAACATTGAAAAATACCAACAAATTCAACAACAACCTCAACATTGAAAAACAACAACAACCTCAACATTGAAAAACACCAACAAATTCAACAACAATCTCAAAATTGAAAAGCACCAACAAATTCAACAACAACCTCAACATTGAAAAACAACAACAACCTCAACATTGAAGAACACCAACAAATTCAACAACAACCTCAAAATGAAAAACAACAACAACCTCAACATTGAAAAACACCAACAAATTCAACAACAACCTCAACATTGAAAAACAACAACAACCTCAACATTGAAAAACACCAACAAATTCAACAACAACCTCAACATTGAAAAACACCAACAAATTCAACAACAACCTCAACTTTGAAAAACAACAACAACCTAAACATTGAAAAACACCAAGAAATTCAACAACAATCTCAACATTGAAAAACAACAACAACCTCAACATTGAAAAACACCAACAAATTCAACAACAACCTCAACATTGAAAAACACCAACAAATTCAACAACAACCTCAACATTGAATAACAACAACAAACTCAACATTGAAAAACACCAACATATTCAACAACAACCTCAACATTGAAAAACACCAACAAATTCAACAACAACCTCAACATTGAAAAACAACAACAACTTCAACATTGAAAAACACCAACAAATTCAACAACAACTTCAACATTGAAAAACGCCAACAAATTCAACAACAACCTCGAAATTGAAAAAAACCAACAAATACAACAACAACCTCAACATTGGAAAAACAACCACAACCTCAACATTGAAAAACACCAACAAATTCAACAACAACCTCAACATTGAAAAACAACAACAACCTCAACATTGCAAAACACCAGCAAATTCAGCAACAACCTCAACATTTAAAAGCACCAACAAATTCAACAACAACCTCAACATTGAAAAACAACAACAATCTCAACATTGAAAAACACCAACAAATTCAACAACAACCTCAACATTGAATTTCAACAACAACCTCAACATTGAAAAACACCAACAAATTCAACAACAACCTCAACATTGAAAAACACCAACAAATTCAACAACAACCTCAGCGTTGAAAAACAACAACAACCTCAACATTGAAAAACACCAACAAATTCAACAACAACCTCAACATTGAAAAACAACAACAACCTCAACATTGAAAAACACCAACAAATTCAACAACAACTTCAACATTGAAAAACACCAACAAATTCAACAACCTCGAAATTGAAAAACACCAACAAATTCAACAACAACCTCAATATTGAAAAACAACAACAACCTCAACATTGAAAAACACCAACAAATTCAACAACAACCTCAACATTGAAAAACAACAACAACCTCAACATTGAAAAACACCAACAAATTCAACAACAACCTCAACATTGAAAAACAACAACAAACTAAACATTGATAAACACCAATAAATTCAACAACAACCTCAACATTGAAAAACAACAACAACCTCAACATTGAAAAACACCAACAAATTCAACAACAACCTCAACATTGAAAAACACTAACAAATTCAACAACAACCTCGAAATTGAAAAACACCAACAAATTCAACGACAAACTCAACATTGAAAAATACCAACAAATTCAACAACAACCTCAACATTGAAAAACAACAACAACCTCAACATTTAAAAACACCAACAAATTCAACAACAATCTCAAAATTGAAAAGCACCAACAAATTCAACAACAACCTCAACATTGAAAAACAACAACAACCTCAACATTGAAGAACACCAACAAATTCAACAACAACCTCAAAATGAAAAACAACAACAACCTCAACATTGAAAAACACCAACAAATTCAACAACAACCTCAACATTGAAAAACAACAACAACCTCAACATTGCAAAACACCAACAAATTCAACAACAACCTCAACATTGAAAAACACCAACAAATTCAACAACAACCTCAACTTTGAAAAACAACAACAACCTAAACATTGAAAAACACCAAGAAATTCAACAACAATCTCAACATTGAAAAACAACAACAACCTCAACATTGAAAAACACCAACAAATTCAACAACAACCTCAACATTGAAAAACACCAACAAATTCAACAACAACCTCAACATTGAATAACAACAACAAACTCAACATTGAAAAACACCAACATATTCAACAACAACCTCAACATTGAAAAACAACAACAACCTCAACATTGAAAAACACCAACAAATTCAACAATAACCTCAACATTGAAAAACAACAACAACCTCAACATTGAAAAACACCAACAAATTCAACAACAACCTCAACATTGAAAAACACCAACAAATTCAACAACAACCTCAACATTGAAAAACAACAACAACTTCAACATTGAAAAACACCAACAAATTCAACAACAACTTCAACATTGAAAAACGCCAACAAATTCAACAACAACCTCGAAATTGAAAAAAACCAACAAATACAACAACAACCTCAACATTGAAAAACAACCACAACCTCAACATTGAAAAACACCAACAAATTCAACAACAACCTCAACATTGAAAAACAACAACAACCTCAACATTGCAAAACACCAGCAAATTCAGCAACAACCTCAACATTTAAAAGCACCAACAAATTCAACAACAACCTCAACATTGAAAAACAACAACAATCTCAACATTGAAAAACACCAACAAATTCAACAACAACCTCAACATTGAAAAACAACAACAACCTCAACATTGAAAAACACCAACAAATTCAACAACAACCTCAACATTGAAAAACACCAACAAATTCAACAACAACCTCAGCGTTGAAAAACAACAACAACCTCAACATTGAAAAACACCAACAAATTCAACAACAACCTCAACATTGAAAAACAACAACAACCTCAACATTGAAAAACACCAACAAATTCAACAACAACTTCAACATTGAAAAACACCAACAAATTCAACAACCTCGAAATTGAAAAACACCAACAAATTCAACAACAACCTCAACATTGAAAAACAACAACAACCTCAACATTGAAAAACACCAACAAATTCAACAACAACCTCAACATTGAAAAACAACAACAACCTCAACATTGAAAAACACCAACAAATTCAACAACAACCTCAACATTGAAAAACAACAACAAACTAAACATTGATAAACACCAATAAATTCAACAACAACCTCAACATTGAAAAACAACAACAACCTCAACATTGAAAAACACCAACAAATTCAACAACAACCTCAACATTGAAAAACACTAACAAATTCAACAACAACCTCGAAATTGAAAAACACCAACAAATTCAACGACAAACTCAACATTGAAAAATACCAACAAATTCAACAACAACCTCAACATTGAAAAACAACAACAACCTCAACATTGAAAAACACCAACAAATTCAACAACAATCTCAAAATTGAAAAGCACCAACAAATTCAACAACATCCTCAACATTGAAAAACAACAACAACCTCAACATTGAAGAACACCAACAAATTCAACAACAACCTCAAAATGAAAAACAACAACAACCTCAACATTGAAAAACACCAACAAATTCAACAACAACCTCAACATTGAAAAACAACAACAACCTCAACATTGAAAAACACCAACAAATTCAACAACAACCTCAACATTGAAAAACACCAACAAATTCAACAACAACCTCAACTTTGAAAAACAACAACAACCTAAACATTGAAAAACACCAAGAAATTCAACAACAATCTCAACATTGAAAAACAACAACAACCTCAACATTGAAAAACACCAACAAATTCAACAACAACCTCAACATTGAAAAACACCAACAAATTCAACAACAACCTCAGCATTGAAAAACAACAACAACCTCAACATTGAAAAACACCAACAAATTCAACAACAACCTCAACATTGAAAAACAACAACAACCTCAACATTGAAAAACACCTACAAATTCAAAAACAACCTCAACATTGAAAAACACCAACAAATTCAACAACAACCTCAGCATTGAAAAACAACAACAACCTCAACATTGAAAAACACCAACAAATTCAACAACAACCTCAACATTGAAAAACAACAACAACCTCGAAATTGAAAAACACCAACAAATTCAACAACAACTTCAACATTGAAAAACACCAACAAATTCAACAACAACCTCGAAATTGAAAAACACCAACAAATTCAAAAACAACCTCAACATTGAAAAACACCAACAAATTCAACAACAACCTCAGCATTGAAAAACAACAACAACCTCAACATTGAAAAACACCAACAAATTCAACAACAACCTCAACATTGAAAAACAAAAACAACCTCAACATTGAAAAACACCAACAAATTCAACAACAACTTCAACATTGAAAAACACCAACAAATTCAACAACAACCTCGAAATTGAAAAACACCATCAAATAAAACAACAACCTCAACATTGAAAAACAACAACAACCTCAACATTCAAAAACACCAACAAATTCAACAACAACCTCAACATTGAAAAACAACAACAACCTCAACATTGCAAAACACCAGCAAATTCAACAACAATCTCAACATTTAAAAACACCAACAAATTCAACAACAAACTCAACATTGAAAAACAGCAACAATCTCAACATTGAAAAACACCAACAAATTCAACAACAACCTCAACATTGAACAACAACAACAACAACCTCAACATTGAAAAACACCAACAAATTCAACAACAACCTCGACATTGAAAAACACCCTCAAATTCAAAATCAACCTCAACATTGAAAAACACCAACAACCTCAAAATTGAAAAAACACCAACAAATTCAACAACAACCTCAACATTTAAAAACAACAACAACCTCAACATTGAAAAACTCCAACAAATTCAACAACAACCTCAACATTGAAAAACACAAACAAATTCAACAACAACCTCAATATTGAAAAACACCAACAAACTCACCAACAACCTCAACATTGAAAAATAACAACAACCTCAACGTTGAAAAGCACCAACAAATTCAACAACAACCTCAACATTGAAAAACACCAACAAATTCAACAACAACCTCAACATTGAAAAACACCAACATATTCAACAACAACCTCAACATTGAAAAACAACAACAACCTAAACATTGAAAAACACCAACAAATTCAACAACAACCTCAACATTGTAAAACAACAACAACCTCAACATTGAAAAACTCCAACAAATTCAACAACAACCTCAACATTGAAAAACACCAACAAATTCAACAACAACCTCAGCATTGAAAAACAACAACAACCTCAACATTGAAAAACACCAACAAATTCAACAACAACCTCAACATTGAAAAACAACAACAACTTCAACATTGAAAAACACCAACAAATTCAACAACAACTTCAACATTGAAAAACGCCAACAAATTCAACAACAACCTCGAAATTGAAAAACACCAACAAATACAACAACAACCTCAACATTGAAAAACAACAACAACCTCAACATTGAAAAACACCAACAAATTCAACAACAACCTCAACATTGAAAAACAACAACAACCTCAACATTGCAAAACACCAGCAAATTCAACAACAACCTCAACATTTAAAAGCACCAACAAATTCAACAACAACCTCAACATTGAAAAACAACAACAATCTCAACATTGAAAAACACCAACAAATTCAACAACAACCTCAACATTGAAAAGCAACAACAACCTCAACATTGAAAAACACCAACAAATTCAACAACAACCTCGACATTGAAAAAGACCCTCAAATTCAAAATCAACCTGAACATTGAACAACACCAACAACCTCAAAATTGAACAAACACCAACAAATTCAACAACAACCTCAACATTTAAAAACAACAACAACCTCAACATTAAAAAACACCAACAAATTCAACAACAACCTCAACATGGAAAAACACCAACAAATTCAACAACAACCTCAACATTGAAAAACACCAACAAATTCAACAACAAAATCAACATTGAAAAACACCCACAAATTCAACAACCTCAACATTGAAAAACAACAACAACCTCATCATTGAAAAACACCAACAAATTCAACAACAACCTCAACATTGAAAAACACCAACAAATTCAACAACAACCTCAACATTGAAAAACACCAACAATTTCAACATTGAAAAACACCAACAAATTCAACAACAACCTCAACATTGAAAAACAACAACAACCTCAACATTGAAAAACACCAACAAATTCAACAACAACCTCGAAATTGAAAAACAACAATAAACTCAACATTGAAAAACACCAACAAATTCAACAACAACCTCAACATTGAAAAACAAGAACCTCAACATTGAAAAACACCAACAAATTCAACAACAACTTCAACATTGAAAAACACCAACAAATTCAACAACAACCTCAACATTGAAAAACTACAACAACCTCAACATTGATAAACACCAACAAATTCAACAACTACCCAAACATTCAAAAACAACAACAACCTCAACATTGAAAAACACCAACAAATTCAACAACAACCTCAACATTGAAAAACACCAACAAATTCAACAACAACCTCAGCATTGAAAAAGAACAACAACCTCAACATTGAAAAACACCAACAAATTCAACAACAACCTCAACATTGAAAAACAACAACAACCTCAACATTGAAAAACACCAACAAAATCAACCAAAACTTCAACATGGAAAAACACCAACAAATTCAACAACAACCTCGAAATTGAAAAACACCAACAAATTCAACAACAACTTCAACATTGAAAAAGACCAACAAATTCAACAACAACCTCGACATTGAAAAACACCATCAAATTCAACAACAACCTCAACATTGAAAAACACCAACAAACTCAACAACAACCTCAACATTGAAAAACAACAACAACCTCAACATTGAAAAACACCAACAAATTCAACAACAACCTCAACATTGAAAAACACCAACAAATTCAACAACAAACTCAAGATTGAAAAACACCAACAAATTCAACAACCTCAACATTGAAAACCAACAACAACCTCAACATTGAAAAACACCAACAAATTCAACAACAACCTCAACATTGAAAAACAACAACAAACTCAACATTGAAAAACACCAACAAATTCAACAACAACCTCAGCATTGAAAAACACCAACAAATTCAACAACAACCTCAACATTGAAAAACAACAACAACCTCAACATTGAAAAACACCAACAAATTCAACAACAACCTCAACATTGAAAAACAACAACAACCTCAACATTGAAAAACGCCAACAAATTCAACAACAACCTCAAAATTGAAAAACACCAACAAATTCAGCAACGACCTCAGCATTGAAAAACAACAACAACCTCAACATTGAAAAACACCAACAAATTCAACAACAACCTCAACATTGAATTTCAACAACAACCTCAACATTGAAAAACAACAACAAACTCAACATTGAAAAACACCAACAAATTCAACAACAACCTCAACATTGAAAAACAACAACAACCTCAACATTGAAAAACAACAACAAATTCAACAACAACCTCAACATTTAAAAACACCAACAAATTCAACAACAACCTCAACACTGAAAAACACCAACAAATTCAACAACAAACTCAACATTGAAAAACACCAACAAATTCAACAACAACCTCAACATTGAAAAACAACCACAACCTCAACATTGAAAAACACCAACAAATTCAACAACAACCTCAACATTGAAAAGCACCAACAAATTCAACAACAACCTCAACATTGAAAAACAACAACAACCTCAACATTGACAAACACCAACAAATTCAACAACAACCTCAACATTGAAAAACAACAACAACCTCAACATTGAAAAACACCAACAAATTCAACAACAACCTCAACATTGAAAAACAACAACAAACTCAACATTGAAAAACACCAACAAATTCAACAACAACCTCAACATTGAAAAACAACAACAACCTCAACATTGAAAAAGACCAACAAATTCAACAACAACCTCAACATTGAAAAACACCAACAAATTCAACAACAACCTCAACATTGACAAACAACAACAACCTAAACATTGAAAAACACCAACAAATTCAACAACAACCTCAACATTGAAAAACAACAACAACCTCAACATTGAAAAACACCAACAAATTCAACAACAACCTCAACATTGAAAAACACCAACAAATTCAACAACAACCTCAGCATTGAAAAACAACAACAACCTCAACATTGAAAAACACCAACAAATTCAACAACAACCTCAACATTGAAAAACAACAACAACCTCAACATTGAAAAACACCAACAAATTCAACAACAACTTCAACATTGAAAAACACCAACAAATTCAACAACAACCTCGAAATTGAAAAACACCAACAAATACAACAACAACCTCAACATTGAAAAACAGCAACATCCTCAACATTGAAAAACACCAACAAATTCAACAACAACCTCAACATTGAAAAACAACAACCACCTCAACATTGCAAAACACCAGCAAATTCAACAACAACCTCAACATTTAAAAACACCAACAAATTCAACAACAACCTCAACATTGAAAAACAGCAACAACCTCAACATTGAAAAACACCAACAAATTCAACAACAACCTCGACATTGAAAAACAACAACAACCTCACAAAGAAAAACACCAACAAATTCAACAACAACCTCGACATTGAAAAACACCCTCAAATTCAAAATCAACCTCAACATTGAACAGCACCAACAACCTCAAAATTGAAAAAACACCAACAAATTCAACAACAACCTCAACATTTAAAAACAACAACAACCTCAACATTGAAAAACACCAACAAATTCAAAAACAACCTCAACATTGAAAAACACCAACAAATTCAACAACAACCTCAACATTGAAAAACAACAACAACCTCAACATTGAAAAACACCAACAAATTCAACAACAACCTCAACGTTGAAAAACAACAACAAACTCAACATTGAAAAACACCAACAAATTCAACAACAACCTCAGCATTGAAAAACACCAACAAATTCAACAACAACCTCAACATTGAAAAACAACAACAACCTCAACATTGAAAAACACCAACAAATTCAACAACAACCTCAACATTGAAAAACAACAACAACCTCAACATTGAAAAACGCCAAAAAATTCAACAACAACCTCAAAATTGAAAAACACCAACAAATTCAACAACGACCTCAGCATTGAAAAACAACAACAACCTCAACATTGAAAAACACCAACAAATTCAACAACAACCTCAACATTGAATTTCAACAACAACCTCAACATTGAAAAACAACAACAAACTCAACATTGAAAAACACCAACAAATTCAACAACAACCTCAACATTGAAAAACAACAACAACCTCAACATTGAAAAACAACAACAAATTCAACAACAACCTCAACATTTAAAAACACCAACAAATTCAACAACAACCTCAACATTGAAAAACACCAACAAATTCAACAACAAACTCAACATTGAAAAACACCAACAAATTCAACAACAACCTCAACATTGAAAAACAACAACAACCTCAACATTGAAAAACACCAACAAATTCAACAACTACCTCAACATTGAAAAGCACCAACAAATTCAACAACAACCTCAACATTGAAAAACAACAACAACCTCAACATTGACAAACACCAACAAATTCAACAACAACCTCAACATTGAAAAACAACAACAACCTCAACATTGAAAAACACCAACAAATTCAACAACAACCTCAACATTGAAAAACAACAACAAACTCAACATTGAAAAACACCAACAAATTCAACAACAACCTCAACATTGAAAAACAACAACAACCTCAACATTGAAAAAGACCAACAAATTCAACAACAACCTCAACATTGAAAAACACCAACAAATTCAACAACAACCTCAACATTGAAAAACAACAACAACCTAAACATTGAAAAACACCAACAAATTCAACAACAACCTCAACATTGAAAAACAACAACAACCTCAACATTGAAAAACACCAACAAATTCAACAACAACCTCAACATTGAAAAACACCAACAAATTCAACAACAACCTCAGCATTGAAAAACAACAACAACCTCAACATTGAAAAACACCAACAAATTCAACAACAACCTCAACATTGAAAAACAACAACAACCTCAACATTGAAAAACACCAACAAATTCAACAACAACTTCAACATTGAAAAACACCAACAAATACAACAACAACCTCGAAATTGAAAAACACCAACAAATACAACAACAACCTCAACATTGAAAAACAACAACATCCTCAACATTGAAAAACACCAACAAATTCAACAACAACCTCAACATTGAAAAACAACAAACACCTCAACATTGCAAAACACCAGCAAATTCAACAACAACCTCAACATTTAAAAACACCAACAAATTCAACAACAACCTCAACATTGAAAAACAGCAACAACCTCAACATTGAAAAACACCAACAAATTCAACAACAACCTCGACATTGAAAAACAACAACAACCTCAACATTGAAAAACACAAACAAATTCAACAACAACCTCGACATTGAAAAACACCCTCAAATTCAAAATCAACCTCAACATTGAACAGCACCAACAACCTCAAAATTGAAAAAACACCAACAAATTCAACAACAACCTCAACATTTAAAAACAACAACAACCTCAACATTGAAAAACACCAACAAATTCAAAAACAACCTCAACATTGAAAAACACCAACAAATTCAACAACAACCTCAACATTGAAAAACAACAACAACCTCAACATTGAAAAACACCAACAAATTCAACAACAACCTCAACATTGAAAAACAACAACAACCTCAACATTGAAAAACACCAACAAATTCAACAACAACCTCAACATTGAAAAACACTAACAAATTCAACAACAACCTCGAAATTGAAAAACACCAACAAATTCAACGACAAACTCAACATTGAAAAACACCAACAAATTCAACAACAACCTCAACATTGAAAAACAACAACAACCTCAACATTGAAAAACACCAACAAATTCAACAACAATCTCAAAATTGAAAAGCACCAACAAATTCAACAACAACCTCAACATTGAAAAACAACAACAACCTCAACATTGAAGAACACCAACAAATTCAACAACAACCTCAAAATGAAAAACAACAACAACCTCAACATTGAAAAACACCAACAAATTCAACAACAACCTCAACATTGAAAAACAACAACAACCTCAACATTGAAAAACACCAACAAATTCAACAACTACCTCAACATTGAAAAGCACCAACAAATTCAACAACAACCTCAACATTGAAAAACAACAACAACCTCAACATTGACAAACACCAACAAATTCAACAACAACCTCAACATTGAAAAACAACAACAACCTCAACATTGAAAAACACCAACAAATTCAACAACAACCTCAACATTGAAAAACAACAACAAACTCAACATTGAAAAACACCAACAAATTCAACAACAACCTCAACATTGAAAAACAACAACAACCTCAACATTGAAAAAGACCAACAAATTCAACAACAACCTCAACATTGAAAAACACCAACAAATTCAACAACAACCTCAACATTGAAAAACAACAACAACCTAAACATTGAAAAACACCAACAAATTCAACAACAACCTCAACATTGAAAAACAACAACAACCTCAACATTGAAAAACACCAACAAATTCAACAACAACCTCAACATTGAAAAACACCAACAAATTCAACAACAACCTCAGCATTGAAAAACAACAACAACCTCAACATTGAAAAACACCAACAAATTCAACAACAACCTCAACATTGAAAAACAACAACAACCTCAACATTGAAAAACACCAACAAATTCAACAACAACTTCAACATTGAAAAACACCAACAAATACAACAACAACCTCGAAATTGAAAAACACCAACAAATACAACAACAACCTCAACATTGAAAAACAACAACATCCTCAACATTGAAAAACACCAACAAATTCAACAACAACCTCAACATTGAAAAACAACAAACACCTCAACATTGCAAAACACCAGCAAATTCAACAACAACCTCAACATTTAAAAACACCAACAAATTCAACAACAACCTCAACATTGAAAAACAGCAACAACCTCAACATTGAAAAACACCAACAAATTCAACAACAACCTCGACATTGAAAAACAACAACAACCTCAACATTGAAAAACACAAACAAATTCAACAACAACCTCGACATTGAAAAACACCCTCAAATTCAAAATCAACCTCAACATTGAACAGCACCAACAACCTCAAAATTGAAAAAACACCAACAAATTCAACAACAACCTCAACATTTAAAAACAACAACAACCTCAACATTGAAAAACACCAACAAATTCAAAAACAACCTCAACATTGAAAAACACCAACAAATTCAACAACAACCTCAACATTGAAAAACAACAACAACCTCAACATTGAAAAACACCAACAAATTCAACAACAACCTCAACATTGAAAAACAACAACAACCTCAACATTGAAAAACACCAACAAATTCAACAACAACCTCAACATTGAAAAACACTAACAAATTCAACAACAACCTCGAAATTGAAAAACACCAACAAATTCAACGACAAACTCAACATTGAAAAACACCAACAAATTCAACAACAACCTCAACATTGAAAAACAACAACAACCTCAACATTGAAAAACACCAACAAATTCAACAACAATCTCAAAATTGAAAAGCACCAACA
Source organism: Isurus oxyrinchus (assembly GCA_026770705.1). Lineage (NCBI taxonomy): Eukaryota > Metazoa > Chordata > Chondrichthyes > Lamniformes > Lamnidae > Isurus > Isurus oxyrinchus. The sequence continues at coordinate 291,836 of JANJGN010000318.1, forward strand.
AATTCAACAACAACCTCAACATTGAAAAACAACAACAACCTCAACATTGAAGAACACCAACAAATTCAACAACAACCTCAAAATGAAAAACAACAACAACCTCAACATTGAAAAACACCAACAAATTCAACAACAACCTCAACATTGAAAAACAACAACAACCTCAACATTGAAAAACACCAACAAATTCAACAACAACCTCAACATTGAAAAACACCAACAAATTCAACAACAACCTCAACTTTGAAAAACAACAACAACCTAAACATTGAAAAACACCAAGAAATTCAACAACAATCTCAACATTGAAAAACAACAACAACCTCAACATTGAAAAACACCAACAAATTCAACAACAACCTCAACATTGAAAAACACCAACAAATTCAACAACAACCCCAGCATTGAAAAACAACAACAACCTCAACATTGAAAAACACCAACAAATTCAACAACAACCTCAACATTGAAAAACAACAACAACCTCAACATTGAAAAACACCTACAAATTCAAAAACAACCTCAACATTGAAAAACACCAACAAATTCAACAACAACCTCAGCATTGATAAACAACAACAACCTCAACATTGAGAAACAACAACAACCTCGAAATTGAAAAACACCAACAAATTCAACAACAACTTCAACATTGAAAAACACCAACAAATTCAACAACAACCTCGAAATTGAAAAACACCAACAAATTCAAAAACAACCTCAACATTGAAAAACACCAACAAATTCAACAACAACCTCAGCATTGAAAAACAACAACAACCTCAACATTGAAAAACACCAACAAATTCAACAACAACCTCAACATTGAAAAACAACAACAACCTCAACATTGAAAAACACCAACAAATTCAACAACAACTTCAACATTGAAAAACACCAACAAATTCAACAACAACCTCGAAATTGAAAAACACCATCAAATAAAACAACAACCTCAACATTGAAAAACAACAACAACCTCAACATTCAAAAACACCAACAAATTCAACAACAACCTCAACATTGAAAAACAACAACAACCTCAACATTGCAAAACACCAGCAAATTCAACAACAATCTCAACATTTAAAAACACCAACAAATTCAACAACAAACTCAACATTGAAAAACAGCAACAATCTCAACATTGAAAAACACCAACAAATTCAACAACAACCTCAACATTGAAAAACAACAACAACAACCTCAACATTGAAAAACACCAACAAATTCAACAACAACCTCGACATTGAAAAACACCCTCAAATTCAAAATCAACCTCAACATTGAAAAACACCAACAACCTCAAAATTGAAAAAACACCAACAAATTCAACAACAACCTCAACATTTAAAAACAACAACAACCTCAACATTGAAAAACTCCAACAAAATCAACAACAACCTCAACATTGAAAAACACCAACAAATTCAACAACAACCTCAACATTGAAAAACACCAACAAACTCACCAACAACCTCAACATTGAAAAATAACAACAACCTCAACGTTGAAAAGCACCAACAAATTCAACAACAACCTCAACATTGAAAAACACCAACAAATTCAACAACAACCTCAACATTGAAAAACACCAACATATTCAACAACAACCTCAACATTGAAAAACAACAACAACCTAAACATTGAAAAACACCAACAAATTCAACAACAACCTCAACATTGTAAAACAACAACAACCTCAACATTGAAAAACACCAACAAATTCAACAACAACCTCAACATTGAAAAACACCAACAAATTCAACAACAACCTCAGCATTGAAAAACAACAACAACCTCAACATTGAAAAACACCAACAAATTCAACAACAACCTCAACATTGAAAAACAACAACAACTTCAACATTGAAAAACGCCAACAAATTCAACCACAACTTCAACATTGAAAAACGCCAACAAATTCAACAACAACCTCGAAATTGAAAAACACCAACAAATACAACAACAACCTCAACATTGAAAAACAACAACAACCTCAACATTGAAAAACACCCACAAATTCAACAACAACCTCAACATTGAAAAACAACAACAACCTCAACATTGCAAAACACCAGCAAATTCAACAACAACCTCAACATTTAAAAGCACCAACAAATTCAACAACAACCTCAACATTGAAAAACAACAACAATCTCAACATTGATAAACACCAACAAATTCAACAACAACCTCAACATTGAAAAGCAACAACAACCTCAACATTGAAAAACAACAATAAATTCAACAACAACCTCGACATTGAAAAAGACCCTCAAATTCAAAATCAACCTGAACATTGAACAACACCAACAACCTCAAAATTGAAAAAACACCAACAAATTCAACAACAACCTCAACATTTAAAAACAACAACAACCTCAACATTAAAAAACACCAACAAATTCAACAACAACCTCAACATTGAAAAACACCAACAAATTCAACAACAACCTCAACATTGAAAAACACCAACAAACTCAACAACAACCACAACATTGAAAAATAACAACAACCTCAACATTGAAAAACACCAACAAATTCAACAACAACCTCAACATTGAAAAACACCAACAAATTCAACAACAAAATCAACATTGAAAAACACCCACAAATTCAACAACCTCAACATTGAAAAACAACAACAACCTCATCATTGAAAAACACCAACAAATTCAACAACAACCTCAACATTGAAAAACACCAACAAATTCAACAACAACCTCAACATTGAAAAACACCAACAATTTCAACATTGAAAAACACCAACAAATTCAACAACAACCTCAACATTGAAAAACAACAACAACCTCAACATTGAAAAACACCAACAAATTCAACAACAACCTCAACATTGAAAAACAACAATAAACTCAACATTGAAAAACACCAACAAATTCAACAACAACCTCAACATTGAAAAACAAGAACCTCAACATTGAAAAACACCAACAAATTCAACAACAACTTCAACATTGAAAAACACCAACAAATTCAACAACAACCTCAACATTGAAAAACTACAACAACCTCAACATTGATAAACACCAACAAATTCAACAACTACCCAAACATTCAAAAACAACAACAACCTCAACATTGAAAAACACCAACAAATTCAACAACAACCTCAACATTGAAAAACACCAACAAATTCAACAACAACCTCAGCATTGAAAAAGAACAACAACCTCAACATTGAAAAACACCAACAAATTCAACAACAACCTCAACATTGAAAAACAACAACAACCTCAACATTGAAAAACACCAACAAAATCAACCAAAACTTCAACATGGAAAAACACCAACAAATTCAACAACAACCCCGAAATTGAAAAACACCAACAAACTCAACAACAACTTCAACATTGAAAAACACCAACAAATTCAACAACAACCTCGACATTGAAAAACACCATCAAATTCAACAACAACCTCAACATTGAAAAACACCAACAAACTCAACAACAACCTCAACATTGAAAAACAACAACAACCTCAACATTGAAAAACACCAACAAATTCAACAACAAACTCAAGATTGAAAAACACCAACAAATTCAACAACCTCAAAATTGAAAAACAACAACAACCTCAACATTGAAAAACACCAACAAATTCAACAACAACCTCAACATTGAAAAACAACAACAAACTCAACATTGAAAAATACCAACAAATTCAACAACAACCTCAGCATTGAAAAACACCAACAAATTCAACAACAACCTCAACATTGAAAAACAACAACAACCTCAACATTGAAAAAGACCAACAAATTCAACAACAACCTCAACATTGAAAAACAACAACAACCTCAACATTGAAAAACGCCAACAAATTCAACAACAACCTCAAAATTGAAAAACACCAACAAATTCAACAACGACCTCAGCATTGAAAAACAACAACAACCTCAACATTGAAAAACACCAACAAATTCAACAACAACCTCAACATTGAATTTCAACAACAACCTCAACATTGAAAAACAACAACAAGCTCAACATTGAAAAACACCAACAAATTCAACAACAACCTGAACATTGAAAAACAACAACAACCTCAACATTGAAAAACAACAACAAATTCAACAACAACCTCAACATTTAAAAACACCAACAAATTCAACAACAACCTCAACATTGAAAAACACCAACAAATTCAACAACAAACTCAACATTGAAAAACACCAACAAATTCAACAACAACCTCAACATTGAAAAACAACAACAACCTCAACATTGAAAAACACCAACAAATTCAACAACAACCTCAACATTGAAAAGCACCAACAAATTCAACAACAACCTCAACATTGAAAAACAACAACAACCTCAACATTGACAAACACCAACAAATTCAACAACAACCTCAACATTGAAAAACAACAACAACCTCAACATTGAAAAACACCAACAAATTCAACAACAACCTCAACATTGAAAAACAACAACAAACTCAACATTGAAAAACACCAACAAATTCAACAACAACCTCAACATTGAAAAACAACAACAACCTCAACATTGAAAAAGACCAACAAATTCAAAAACAACCTCAACATTGAAAAACACCAACAAATTCAACATCAACCTCAACATTGAAAAACAACAACAACCTAAACATTGAAAAACACCAACAAATTCAACAACAACCTCAACATTGAAAAACAACAACAACCTCAACATTGAAAAACACCAACAAATTCAACAACAACCTCAACATTGAAAAACACCAACAAATTCAACAACAACCTCAGCATTGAAAAACAACAACAACCTCAACATTGAAAAACACCAACAAATTCAACAACAACCTCAACATTGAAAAACAACAACAACCTCAACATTGAAAAACACCAACAAATTCAACAACAACTTCAACATTGAAAAACACCAACAAATTCAACAACAACCTCGAAATTGAAAAACACCAACAAATACAACAACAACCTCAACATTGAAAAACAACAACAACCTCAACATTGACAAACACCAACAAATTCAACAACAACCTCAACATTGAAAAACAACAACAACCTCAACATTGAAAAACACCAACAAATTCAACAACAACCTCAACATTGAAAAACAACAACAAACTCAACATTGAAAAACACCAACAAATTCAACAACAACCTCAACATTGAAAAACAACAACAACCTCAACATTGAAAAAGACCAACAAATTCAAAAACAACCTCAACATTGAAAAACACCAACAAATTCAACAACAACCTCAACATTGAAAAACAACAACAACCTAAACATTGAAAAACACCAACAAATTCAACAACAACCTCAACATTGAAAAACAACAACAACCTCAACATTGAAAAACACCAACAAATTCAACAACAACCTCAACATTGAAAAACACCAACAAATTCAACAACAACCTCAGCATTGAAAAACAACAACAACCTCAACATTGAAAAACACCAACAAATTCAACAACAACCTCAACATTGAAAAACAACAACAACCTCAACATTGAAAAACACCAACAAATTCAACAACAACTTCAACATTGAAAAACACCAACAAATTCAACAACAACCTCGAAATTGAAAAACACCAACAAATACAACAACAACCTCAACATTGAAAAACAACAACCACCTCAACATTGCAAAACACCAGCAAATTCAACAACAACCTCAACATTTAAAAACACCAACAAATTCAACAACAACCTCAACATTGAAAAACAGCAACAACCTCAACATTGAAAAACACCAACAAATTCAACAACAACCTCGACATTGAAAAACAACAACAACCTCAACATTGAAAAACACCAACAAATTCAACAACAACCTCGACATTGAAAAACACCCTCAAATTCAAAATCAACCTCAACATTGAACAGCACCAACAACCTCAAAATTGAAAAAACACCAACAAATTCAACAACAACCTCAACATTTAAAAACAACAACAACCTCAACATTGAAAAACACCAACAAATTCAAAAACAACCTCAACATTGAAAAACACCAACAAATTCAACAACAACCTCAACATTGAAAAACAACAACAACCTCAACATTGAAAAACACCAACAAATTCAACAACAACCTCAACATTGAAAAACAACAACAACCTCAACATTGAAAAACACCAACAAATTCAACAACAACCTCAACATTGAATAACAACAACAAACTCAACATTGAAAAACACCAACAAATTCAACAACAACCTCAACATTGAAAAACAACAACAACCTCAACATTGAAAAACACCAACAAATTCAACAATAACCTCAACATTGAAAAACAACAACAACCTCAACATTGAAAAACACCAACAAATTCAACAACAACCTCAACATTGAAAAACACCAACAAATTCAAGAACAACCTCAACATTGAAAAACAACAACAACCTCAACATTGAAAAACACCAACAAATTCAACAACAACCTCAACATTGAAAAACAACAACAACCTCAACATTGAAAAACACCAACAAATTCAACAACAACCTCAACATTGAAAAACACCAACAAATTCAACAACAACCTCAACATTGAAAAACAACAACAACCTCAACAACAACCTCAGCATTGAAAAACAACAACAACCTCAACATTGAAAAACACCAACAAATTCAACAACAACCTCAACATTGAAAAACAACAACAACCTCAACATTGAAAAACACCAACAAAATCAACAACAACTTCAACATTGAAAAACACCAACAAATTCAACAACAACCTCGAAATTGAAAAACACCAACAAATACAACAACAACCTCAACATTGAAAAACAACAACAACCTCAACATTGAAAAACACCGACAAATTCAACAACAACCTCAACATTGAAAAACACCAACAAATTCAACAACAACCTCAACATTGAAAAACACTAACAAATTCAACAACAACCTCGAAATTGAAAAACACCAACAAATTCAACAACAAACTCAGCATTGAAAAACACCAACAAATTCAACAACAAACTCAACATTGAAAAACAACAACAACCTCAACATTGAAAAACACCAACAAATTCAACAACAACCTCAACATTGAAAAACAACAACAACCTCAACATTGAAAAACACCAACAAATTCAACAACAACCTCAATATTGAAAAACATCAACAAATTCAACAACAACCTCAACATTGAAAAACACTAACAAATTCAACCACAACCTCGAAATTGAAAAACACCAACAAATTCAACAACAATCTCAACATTGAAAAACACCAACAAATTCAACAACAAACTCAACATTGAAAAACAACAACAACCTCAACATTGAAAAACACCAACAAATTCAACAACAACCTCGACATTGAAAAACAACAACAACCTCAACATTGAAAAACAACAACAAACTCAACATTGAAAAACACCAACAAATTCAACAACAACCTCAGCATTGAAAAACAACAACAACCTCAACATTGAAAAACACCAACAAATTCAACAACAACCTCAACATTGAAAAACACCAACAAATTCAACAACAACCTCAACATTGAAAAACAACAACAAGCTAAACATTGAAAAACACCAACAAATTCAACAACAACCTCAACATTGAAAAACAACAACAACCTCAACATTGAAAAGCACCAACAAATTCAACAACAACCTCAACATTGAAAAACACCAATAAATTCAAGAACAACCTCAGCATTGAAAAACAACAACAACCTCAACATTGAAAAACACCAACAAATTCAACAACAACTTCAACATTGAAAAACACCAACAAACTCAACAACAACCTCGAAATTGAAAAACACCAACAAATACAACAACAACCTCAACATTGAAAAACAACAACAACCTCAACATTGAAAAACACCAACAAATTCAACAACAACCTCAACATTGAAAAACACCAACAAATTCAGCAACAATCTCAACATTGAAAAACACCAACAAATTCAACAACAACCTCGAAATTGAAAAACACCAACAAATACAACAACAACCTCAACATTGAAAAACAACAACAACCTCAACATTGAAAAACACCAACAAATTCAACAACAACCTCAACATTGAAAAACACCAACAAATTCAACAACAACCTCAACATTGAAAAACACTAACAAATTCAACAACAACCTCGAAATTGAAAAACACCAACAAATTCAACAACAAACTCAACATTGAAAAACACCAACAAATTCAACAACAAACTCAACATTGAAAAACAACAACAACCTCTCCATTGAAAAACACCAACAAATTCAACAACAACCTCAACATTGAAAAACAACAACAACCTCAACATTGAAAAATACCAACAAATTCAACAACAACCTCAACATTGAAAAACACCAACAAATTCAACAACAAACTCAACATTGAAAAACAACAACAACCTCTGCATTGAAAAACACCAACAAATTCAACAACAACCTCAACATTGAAAAACAACAACAACCTCAACATTGAAAAACAACAACAAATTCAACAACAACCTCGAAATTGAAAAACACCAACAAATACAACAACAACCTCAACATTGAAAAACAACAACAACCTCAACATTGAAAAACACCAACAAATTCAACAACAACCTCAATATTGAAAAACACCAACAAATTCAACAACAACCTCGAAATTGAAAAACACCAACAAATTCAACAACAAACTCAACATTGAAAAACACCAACAAATTCAACAACAAACTTAACATTGAAAAACAACAACAACCTCAATATTGAAAAACACCAACAAATTCAACAAAAACCTCGACATTGAAAAACAACAACAACCTCAACATTGAAAAACAACAACAACCTCAACATTGAAAAACAACAACAAACTCAACATTGAAAAACACCAACAAATTCAACAACCACCTCAACATTGAAAAACAACAACAACCTCAACATTGAAAAACACCAACAAATTCAACAACAACCTCAACATTGAAAAACACCAACAAATTCAACAACAACCTCAACATTTAAAAACAACAACAACCTCAAAATTGAAAAACACCAACAAATTCAACAACAACCTCAACATTGAAAAACAACAACAACCTCAACATTGAAAAACACCAACAAATTCAACAACAACCTCAACATTGAAAAACACCAACAAATTCAACAACAACCTCAGCATTGAAAAACACCAACAAATTCAACAACAACCTCAACATTGAAAAACACCAACAAATTCAACAACAAACTCAACATTGAAAAACAACAACAACCTCTACATTGAAAAACACCAACAAATTCAACAACAACCTCAACATTGAAAAACAACAACAACCTCAACATTGAAAAACACCAACAAATTCAACAACAACCTCGAAATTGAAAAACACCAACAAATACAACAACAACCTCAACATTGAAAAACAACAACCACCTCAACATTGCAAAACACCAGCAAATTCAACAACAACCTCAACATTTAAAAACACCAACAAATTCAACAACAACCTCAACATTGAAAAACAGCAACAACCTCAACATTGAAAAACACCAACAAATTCAACAACAACCTCGACATTGAAAAACAACAACAACCTCAACATTGAAAAACACCAACAAATTCAACAACAACCTCGACATTGAAAAACACCCTCAAATTCAAAATCAACCTCAACATTGAACAGCACCAACAACCTCAAAATTGAAAAAACACCAACAAATTCAACAACAACCTCAACATTTAAAAACAACAACAACCTCAACATTGAAAAACACCAACAAATTCAAAAACAACCTCAACATTGAAAAACACCAACAAATTCAACAACAACCTCAACATTGAAAAACAACAACAACCTCAACATTGAAAAACACCAACAAATTCAACAACAACCTCAACATTGAAAAACAACAACAACCTCAACATTGAAAAACACCAACAAATTCAACAACAACCTCAACATTGAATAACAACAACAAACTCAACATTGAAAAACACCAACAAATTCAACAACAACCTCAACATTGAAAAACAACAACAACCTCAACATTGAAAAACACCAACAAATTCAACAATAACCTCAACATTGAAAAACAACAACAACCTCAACATTGAAAAACACCAACAAATTCAACAACAACCTCAACATTGAAAAACACCAACAAATTCAAGAACAACCTCAACATTGAAAAACAACAACAACCTCAACATTGAAAAACACCAACAAATTCAACAACAACCTCAACATTGAAAAACAACAACAACCTCAACATTGAAAAACACCAACAAATTCAACAACAACCTCAACATTGAAAAACACCAACAAATTCAACAACAACCTCAACATTGAAAAACAACAACAACCTCAACAACAACCTCAGCATTGAAAAACAACAACAACCTCAACATTGAAAAACACCAACAAATTCAACAACAACCTCAACATTGAAAAACAACAACAACCTCAACATTGAAAAACACCAACAAAATCAACAACAACTTCAACATTGAAAAACACCAACAAATTCAACAACAACCTCGAAATTGAAAAACACCAACAAATACAACAACAACCTCAACATTGAAAAACAACAACAACCTCAACATTGAAAAACACCGACAAATTCAACAACAACCTCAACATTGAAAAACACCAACAAATTCAACAACAACCTCAACATTGAAAAACACTAACAAATTCAACAACAACCTCGAAATTGAAAAACACCAACAAATTCAACAACAAACTCAGCATTGAAAAACACCAACAAATTCAACAACAAACTCAACATTGAAAAACAACAACAACCTCAACATTGAAAAACACCAACAAATTCAACAACAACCTCAACATTGAAAAACAACAACAACCTCAACATTGAAAAACACCAACAAATTCAACAACAACCTCAATATTGAAAAACATCAACAAATTCAACAACAACCTCAACATTGAAAAACACTAACAAATTCAACCACAACCTCGAAATTGAAAAACACCAACAAATTCAACAACAATCTCAACATTGAAAAACACCAACAAATTCAACAACAAACTCAACATTGAAAAACAACAACAACCTCAACATTGAAAAACACCAACAAATTCAACAACAACCTCGACATTGAAAAACAACAACAACCTCAACATTGAAAAACAACAACAAACTCAACATTGAAAAACACCAACAAATTCAACAACAACCTCAGCATTGAAAAACAACAACAACCTCAACATTGAAAAACACCAACAAATTCAACAACAACCTCAACATTGAAAAACACCAACAAATTCAACAACAACCTCAACATTGAAAAACAACAACAAGCTAAACATTGAAAAACACCAACAAATTCAACAACAACCTCAACATTGAAAAACAACAACAACCTCAACATTGAAAAGCACCAACAAATTCAACAACAACCTCAACATTGAAAAACACCAATAAATTCAAGAACAACCTCAGCATTGAAAAACAACAACAACCTCAACATTGAAAAACACCAACAAATTCAACAACAACTTCAACATTGAAAAACACCAACAAACTCAACAACAACCTCGAAATTGAAAAACACCAACAAATACAACAACAACCTCAACATTGAAAAACAACAACAACCTCAACATTGAAAAACACCAACAAATTCAACAACAACCTCAACATTGAAAAACACCAACAAATTCAGCAACAATCTCAACATTGAAAAACACCAACAAATTCAACAACAACCTCGAAATTGAAAAACACCAACAAATACAACAACAACCTCAACATTGAAAAACAACAACAACCTCAACATTGAAAAACACCAACAAATTCAACAACAACCTCAACATTGAAAAACACCAACAAATTCAACAACAACCTCAACATTGAAAAACACTAACAAATTCAACAACAACCTCGAAATTGAAAAACACCAACAAATTCAACAACAAACTCAACATTGAAAAACACCAACAAATTCAACAACAAACTCAACATTGAAAAACAACAACAACCTCTCCATTGAAAAACACCAACAAATTCAACAACAACCTCAACATTGAAAAACAACAACAACCTCAACATTGAAAAATACCAACAAATTCAACAACAACCTCAACATTGAAAAACACCAACAAATTCAACAACAAACTCAACATTGAAAAACAACAACAACCTCTGCATTGAAAAACACCAACAAATTCAACAACAACCTCAACATTGAAAAACAACAACAACCTCAACATTGAAAAACAACAACAAATTCAACAACAACCTCGAAATTGAAAAACACCAACAAATACAACAACAACCTCAACATTGAAAAACAACAACAACCTCAACATTGAAAAACACCAACAAATTCAACAACAACCTCAATATTGAAAAACACCAACAAATTCAACAACAACCTCGAAATTGAAAAACACCAACAAATTCAACAACAAACTCAACATTGAAAAACACCAACAAATTCAACAACAAACTTAACATTGAAAAACAACAACAACCTCAATATTGAAAAACACCAACAAATTCAACAAAAACCTCGACATTGAAAAACAACAACAACCTCAACATTGAAAAACAACAACAACCTCAACATTGAAAAACAACAACAAACTCAACATTGAAAAACACCAACAAATTCAACAACCACCTCAACATTGAAAAACAACAACAACCTCAACATTGAAAAACACCAACAAATTCAACAACAACCTCAACATTGAAAAACACCAACAAATTCAACAACAACCTCAACATTTAAAAACAACAACAACCTCAAAATTGAAAAACACCAACAAATTCAACAACAACCTCAACATTGAAAAACAACAACAACCTCAACATTGAAAAACACCAACAAATTCAACAACAACCTCAACATTGAAAAACACCAACAAATTCAACAACAACCTCAGCATTGAAAAACACCAACAAATTCAACAACAACCTCAACATTGAAAAACACCAACAAATTCAACAACAAACTCAACATTGAAAAACAACAACAACCTCTACATTGAAAAACACCAACAAATTCAACAACAACCTCAACATTGAAAAACAACAACAACCTCAACATTGAAAAACACCAACAAATTCAACAACAACCTCGAAATTGAAAAACACCAACAAATACAACAACAACCTCAACATTGAAAAACAACAACAACCTCAACATTGAAAAACACCAACAAATTCAACAACAACCTCGAAATTGAAAAAAACCAACAAATACAACAACAACCTCAACATTGAAAAACATCAACAACCTCAACATTGAAAAACACCAACAAATTCAACAACAACCTCAATATTGAAAAACACCAACAAATTCAACAACAACCTCGAAATTGAAAAACACCAACAAATTCAACAACAAACTCAACATTGAAAAACACCAACAAATTCAACAACAAACTCAACATTGAAAAACAACAACAACCTCAACATTGAAAAACACCAACAAATTCAACAACAATCTCGACATTGAAAAACAACAACAACCTCAACATTGAAAAACAACAACAAACTCAACATTGAAAAACACCAACAAATTCAACAACAACCTCAGCATTGAAAAACAACAACAACCTCAACATTGTAAAACACCAACAAATTCAACAACAACCTCAACATTGAAAAACACCAACAAATTCAACAACAACCTCAACATTGAAAAACAACAACAACCTAAACATTGAAAAACACCAACAAATTCAACAACAACCTCAACATTGAAAAACAACAACAACCTCAACATTGAAAAGCACCAACAAATTCAACAACAACCTCAACATTGAAAAACACCAACAAATTCAAGAACAACCTCAGCATTGAAAAACAACAACAACCTCAACATTGAAAAACACCAACAAATTCAACAACAACCTCAACATTGAAAAACAACAACAACCTCAAGATTGAAAAACACCAACAAATTCAACAACAACCTCAACATTGAAAAACACCAACAAATTCAACAACAACCTCAACATTGAAAAACAACAACAACCTCAAAATTGAAAAACACCAACAAATTCAACAACAACCTCAACATTGAAAAACAACAACAACCTCAACATTGAAAAACACCAACAAATTCAACAACAACCTCAACATTGAAAAACACCAACAAATTCAACAACAACCTCAGCATTGAAAAACACCAACAAATTCAACAACAACCTCAACTTTGAAAAACACCAACAAATTCAACAACAAACTCAACATTGAAAAACAATAACAACCTCTACATTGAAAAACACCAACAAATTCAACAACAACCTCAACATTGAAAAACAACAACAACCTCAACATTGAAAAACACCAACAAATTCAACAACAACCTCGAAATTGAAAAACACCCAAAAATACAACAACAACCTCAACATTGAAAAACAACAACAACCTCAACATTGAAAAACACCAACAAATTCAACAACAACCTCGAAATTGAAAAACACCAACAAATACAACAACAACCTCAACATTGAAAAACAACAACAACCTCAACATTGAAAAACACCAACAAATTCAACAACAACCTCAATATTGAAAAACACCAACAAATTCAACAACAACCTCAACATTGAAAAACACTAACAAATTCAACAACAACCTCGAAATTGAAAAACACCAACAAATTCAACAACAAACTCAACATTGAAAAACACCAACAAATTCAACAACAAACTCAACATTGAAAAACAACAACAACCTCAACATCGATAAACACCAACAAATTCAACAACAACCTCGACATTGAAAAACAACAACAACCTCAACATTGAAAAACAACAACAAACTCAACATTGAAAAACACCAACAAATTCAACAACAACATCAGCATTGAAAAACAACAACAACCTCAACATTGAAAAACACCAACAAATTCAACAACAACGTCAACATTGAAAAACACCAACAAATTCAACAACAACCTCAACATTGAAAAACAACAACAACCTAAACATTGAAAAACACCAACAAATTCAACAACAACCTCAACATTGAAAAACAACAACAACCTCAACATTGAAAAGCACCAACAAATTCAACAACAACCTCAACATTGAAAAACAACAACAACCTCAACATTGAAAAACACCAACAAATTCAACAACAACTTCAACATTGAAAAACACCAACAAATTCAACAACAACCTCGAAATTGAAAAACACCAACAAATACAACAACAACCTCAACATTGAAAAACAACAACAACCTCAACATTGAAAAACACCAACAAATTCAACAACAACCTCAACATTGAAAAACACCAACAAATTCAGCAACAATCTCAACATTGAAAAACACCTACAAATTCAACAACAACCTCGAAATTGAAAAACACCAACAAATACAACAACAACCTCAACATTGAAAAACAACAACAACCTCAACATTGAAAAACACCAACAAATTCAACAACAACCTCAACATTGAAAAACACCAACAAATTCAACAACAACCTCAACATTGAAAAACACTAACAAATTCAACAACAACCTCGAAATTGAAAAACACCAACAAATTCAACAACAAACTCAACATTGAAAAACACCAACAAATTCAACAACAAACTCAACATTGAAAAACAACAACAACCTCAACATTGAAAAACACCAACAAATTCAACAACAACCTCAACATTGAAAAACAACAACAACCTCAACATTGAAAAACACCAACAAATTCAACAACAACCTCAACATTGAAAAACACCAACAAATTCAACAACAAACTCAACATTGAAAAACAACAACAACCTCTGCATTGAAAAACACCAACAAATTCAACAACAACCTCAACATTGAAAAACAACAACAACCTGAACATTGAAAAACACCAACAAATTCAACAACAACCTCGAAATTGAAAAACACCAACAAATACAACAACAACCTCAACATTGAAAAACAACAACAACCTCAACATTGAAAAACACCAACAAATTCAACAACAACCTCAATATTGAAAAACACCAACAAATTCAACAACAACCTCGAAATTGAAAAACACCAATAAATTCAACAACAAACTCAACATTGAAAAACACCAACAAATTCAACAACAAACTCAACATTGAAAAACAACAACAACCTCAACATTGAAAAACACCAACAAATTCAACAAAAACCTCGACATTGAAAAACAACAACAACCTCAACATTGAAAAACAACAACAACCTCAACATTGAAAAACAACAACAAACTCAACATTGAAAAACACCAACAAATTCAACAACAACCTCAACATTGAAAAACAACAACAACCTCAACATTGAAAAACACCAACAAATTCAACAACAACCTCAACATTGAAAAACACCAACAAATTCAACAACAACCTCAACATTGAAAAACAACAACAACCTCAAAATTGAAAAACACCAACAAATTCAACAACAACCTCAACATTGAAAAACAACAACAACCTCAACATAGAAAAACACCAACAAATTCAACAACAACCTCAACATTGAAAAACACCAACAAATTCAACAATAACCTCAGCATTGAAAAACAACAACAACCTCAACATTGAAAAACACCAACAAATTCAACAACAACCTCAACATTGAAAAACAACAACAACCTCAACTTTGAAAAACACCAACAAAATCAACAACAACTTCAACATTGAAAAACACCAACAAATTCAACAACAACCTCGAAATTGAAAGACACCAACAAATACAACAACAACCTCAACATTGAAAAACAACAACAACCTCAACATTGAAAAACACCGACAAATTCAACAACAACCTCAACATTGAAAAACACCAACAAATTCAACAACAACCTCAGCATTGAAAAACAGCAACAACCTCAACATTGAAAAACACCAACAAATTCAACAACAACCTCAACATTGAAAAACAACAACAACCTCAACAACAAACTCAACATTGAAAAACAACAACAACCTCAAGATTGAAAAACACCAACAAATTCAACAACAACCTCAACATTGAAAAACACCAACAAATTCAACAACAACCTCAACATTGAAAAACAACAACAACCTCAAAATTGAAAAACACCAACAAATTCAACAACAACCTCAACATTGAAAAACAACAACAACCTCAACATTGAAAAACACCAACAAATTCAACAACAACCTCAACATTGAAAAACACCAACAAATTCAACAACAACCTCAGCATTGAAAAACACCAACAAATTCAACAACAACCTCAACATTGAAAAACACCAACAAATTCAACAACAAACTCAACATTGAAAAACAACAACAACCTCTACATTGAAAAACACCAACAAATTCAACAACAACCTCAACATTGAAAAACAACAACAACCTCAACATTGAAAAACACCAACAAATTCAACAACAACCTCGAAATTGAAAAACACCAACAAATACAACAACAACCTCAACATTGAAAAACAACAACAACCTCAACATTGAAAAACACCAACAAATTCAACAACAACCTCAATATTGAAAAACACCAACAAATTCAACAACAACCTCAACATTGAAAAACACTAACAAATTCAACAACAACCTCGAAATTGAAAAACACCAACAAATTCAACAACAAACTCAACATTGAAAAACACCAACAAATTCAACAACAAACTCAACATTGAAAAACAACAACAACCTCAACATTGAAAAACACCAACAAATTCAACAACAACCTCGACATTGAAAAACAACAACAACCTCAACATTGAAAAACAACAACAAACTCAACATTGAAAAACACCAACAAATTCAACAACAACCTCAGCATTGAAAAACAACAACAACCTCAACATTGAAAAACACCAACAAATTCAACAACAACCTCAACATTGAAAAACACCAACAAATTCAACAACAACCTCAACATTGAAAAACAACAACAACCTAAACATTGAAAAACACCAACAAATTCAACAACAACCTCAACATTGAAAAACAACAACAACCTCAACATTGAAAAGCACCAACAAATTCAACAACAACCTCAACATTGAAAAACACCAACAAATTCAAGAACAACCTCAGCATTGAAAAACAACAACAACCTCAACATTGAAAAACACCAACAAATTCAACAACAACCTCAACATTGAAAAACAACAACAACCTCAACATTGAAAAACACCAACAAATTCAACAACAACTTCAACATTGAAAAACACCAACAAATTCAACAACAACCTCGAAATTGAAAAACACCAACAAATACAACAACAACCTCAACATTGAAAAACAACAACAACCTCAACATTGAAAAACACCAACAAATTCAACAACAACCTCAACATTGAAAAACACCAACAAATTCAGCAACAATCTCAACATTGAAAAACACCAACAAATTCAACAACAACCTCGAAATTGAAAAACATCAACAAATACAACAACAACCTCAACATTGAAAAACAACAACAACCTCAACATTGAAAAACACCAACAAATTCAACAACAACCTCAACATTGAAAAACACCAACAAATTCAACAACAACCTCAACATTGAAAAACACAAACAAATTCAACAACAACCTCGAAATTGAAAAACACCAACAAATTCAACAACAAACTCAACATTGAAAACCAACAACAACCTCAACATTGAAAAACACCAACAAATTCAACAACAACCTCAACTTTGAAAAACAACAACAACCTCAACATTGAAAAGCACCAACAAATTCAACAACAACCTCAACATTGAAAAACACCAACAAATTCAAGAACAACCTCAGCATTGAAAAACAACAACAACCTCAACATTGAAAAACACCAACAAATTCAACAACAACCTCAACATTGAAAAACAACAACAACCTCAACATTGAAAAACACCAACAAATTCAACAACAACTTCAACATTGAAAAACACCAACAAATTCAACAACAACCTCGAAATTGAAAAACACCAACAAATACAACAACAACCTCAACATTGAAAAACAGCAACAACCTCAACATTGAAAAACACCAACAAATTCAACAACAACCTCAACATTGAAAAACACCAACAAATTCAGCAACAATCTCAACATTGAAAAACACCAACAAATTCAACAACAACCTCGAAATTGAAAAACACCAACAAATACAACAACAACCTCAACATTGAAAAACAACAACAACCTCAACATTGAAAAACACCAACAAATTCAACAACAACCTCAACATTGAAAAACACCAACAAATTCAACAACAACCTCAACATTGAAAAACACTAACAAATTCAACAACAACCTCGAAATTGAAAAACACCAACAAATTCAACAACAAACTCAACATTGAAAAACACCAACAAATTCAACAACAAACTCAACATTGAAAAACAACAACAACCTCAACATTGAAAAACACCAACAAATTCAACAACAACCTCAACATTGAAAAACAACAACAACCTCAACATTGAAAAACACCAACAAATTCAACAACAACCTCAACATTGAAAAACACCAACAAATTCAACAACAAACTCAACATTGAAAAACAACAACAACCTCTGCATTGAAAAACACCAACAAATTCAACAACAACCTCAACATTGAAAAACAACAACAACCTCAACATTGAAAAACACCAACAAATTCAACAACAACCTCGAAATTCAAAAACACCAACAAATACAACAACAACCTCAACATTGAAAAACAACAACAACCTCAACATTGAAAAACACCAACAAATTCAACAACAACCTCAATATTGAAAAACACCAACAAATTCAACAACAACCTCGAAATTGAAAAACACCAACAAATTCAACAACAAACTCAACATTGAAAAACACCAACAAATTCAACAACAAACTCAACATTGAAAAACAACAACAACCTCAACATTGAAAAACACCAACAAATTCAACAAAAACCTCGACATTGAAAAACAACAACAACCTCAACATTGAAAAACAACAACAACCTCAACATTGAAAAACAACAACAAACTCAACATTGAAAAACACCAACAAATTCAACAACAACCTCAACATTGAAAAACAACAACAACCTCAACATTGAAAAACACCAACAAATTCAACAACAACCTCAACATTGAAAATCACCAACAAATTCAACAACAACCTCAACATTGAAAAACAACAACAACCTCAAAATTGAAAAACACCAACAAATTCAACAACAACCTCAACATTGAAAAACAACAACAACCTCAACATAGAACAACACCAACAATTCAACAACAACCTCAACATTGAAAAACACCAACAAATTCAACAACAACCTCAGCATTGAAAAACAACAACAACCTCAACATTGAAAAACACCAACAAATTCAACAACAACCTCAACATTGAAAAACAACAACAACCTCAACATTGAAAAACACCAACAAAATCAACAACAACTTCAACATTGAAAAACACCAACAAATTCAACAACAACCTCGAAATTGAAAGACACCAACAAATACAACAACAACCTCAACATTGAAAAACAACAACAACCTCAACATTGAAAAACACCGACAAATTCAACAACAACCTCAACATTGAAAAACACCAACAAATTCAACAACAACCTCAGCATTGAAAAACATCAACAACCTCAACATTGAAAAACACCAACAAATTCAACAACAACCTCAACATTGAAAAACAACAACAACCTCAACAACAACCTCAACATTGAAAAACAACAACAACCTCAAGATTGAAAAACACCAACAAATTCAACAACAACCTCAACATTGAAAAACACCAACAAATTCAACAACAACCTCAACATTGAAAAACAACAACAACCTCAAAATTGAAAAACACCAACAAATTCAACAACAACCTCAACATTGAAAAACAACAACAACCTCAACATTGAAAAACACCAACAAATTCAACAACAACCTCAACATTGAAAAACACCAACAAATTCAACAACAACCTCAGCATTCAAAAACACCAACAAATTCAACAACAACCTCAACATTGAAAAACACCAACAAATTCAACAACAAACTCAACATTGAAAAACAACAACAACCTCTACATTGAAAAACACCAACAAATTCAACAACAACCTCAACATTGAAAAACAACAACAACCTCAACATTGAAAATCACCAACAAATTCAACAACAACCTCGAAATTGAAAAACACCAACAAATACAACAACAACCTCAACATTGAAAAACAACAACAACCTCAACATTGAAAAACACCAACAAATTCAACAACAACCTCGAAATTGAAAAACACCAACAAATACAACAACAACCTCAACATTGAAAAACAACAACAACCTCAACATTGAAAAACACCAACAAATTCAACAACAACCTCAACATTGAAAAACACTAACAAATTCAACAACAACCTCGAAATTGAAAAACACCAACAAATTCAACAACAAACTCAACATTGAAAAACACCAACAAATTCAACAACAAACTCAACATTGAAAAACAACAACAACCTCAACATTGAAAAACACCAACAAATTCAACAACAACCTCAACATTGAAAAACACCAACAAATTCAACAACAACCTCAGCATTGAAAAACACCAACAAATTCAACAACAACCTCAACATTGAAAAACACCAACAAATTCAACAACAAACTCAACATTGAAAAACAACAACAACCTCTACATTGAAAAACACCAACAAATTCAACAACAACCTCAACATTGAAAAACAACAACAACCTCAACATTGAAAAACACCAACAAATTCAACAACAACCTCGAAATTGAAAAACACCAACAAATACAACAACAACCTCAACATTGAAAAACAACAACAACCTCAACATTGAAAAACACCAACAAATTCAACAACAACCTCAATATTGAAAAACACCAACAAATTCAACAACAACCTCAACATTGAAAAACACTAACAAATTCAACAACAACCTCGAAATTGAAAAACACCAACAAATTCAACAACAAACTCAACATTGAAAAACACCAACAAATTCAACAACAAACTCAACATTGAAAAACAACAACAACCTCAACATTGAAAAACACCAACAAATTCAACAACAACCTCGACATTGAAAAACAACAACAACCTCAACATTGAAAAACAACAACAACCTCAACATTGAAAAGCACCAACAAATTCAACAACAACCTCAACATTGAAAAACACCAACAAATTCAAGAACAACCTCAGCATTGAAAAACAACAACAACCTCAACATTGAAAAACACCAACAAATTCAACAACAACCTCAACATTGAAAAACAACAACAACCTCAACATTGAAAAACACCAACAAATTCAACAACAACTTCAACATTGAAAAACACCAACAAATTCAACAACAACCTCGAAATTGAAAAACACCAACAAATACAACAACAACCTCAACATTGAAAAACAACAACAACCTCAACATTGAAAAACACCAACAAATTCAACAACAACCTCAACATTGAAAAACACCAACAAATTCAGCAACAATCTCAACATTGAAAAACACCAACAAATTCAACAACAACCTCGAAATTGAAAAACACCAACAAATACAACAACAACCTCAACATTGAAAAACAACAACAACCTCAACATTGAAAAACACCAACAAATTCAACAACAACCTCAACATTGAAAAACACCAACAAATTCAACAACAACCTCAACATTGAAAAACACTAACAAATTCAACAACAACCTCGAAATTGAAAAACACCAACAAATTCAACAACAAACTCAACATTGAAAACCAACAACAACCTCAACATTGAAAAACACCAACAAATTCAACAACAACCTCAACTTTGAAAAACAACAACAACCTCAACATTGAAAAGCACCAACAAATTCAACAACAACCTCAACATTGAAAAACACCAACAAATTCAAGAACAACCTCAGCATTGAAAAACAACAACAACCTCAACATTGAAAAACACCAACAAATTCAACAACAACCTCAACATTGAAAAACAACAACAACCTCAACATTGAAAAACACCAACAAATTCAACAACAACTTCAACATTGAAAAACACCAACAAATTCAACAACAACCTCGAAATTGAAAAACACCAACAAATACAACAACAACCTCAACATTGAAAAACAACAACAACCTCAACATTGAAAAACACCAACAAATTCAACAACAACCTCAACATTGAAAAACACCAACAAATTCAGCAACAATCTCAACATTGAAAAACACCAACAAATTCAACAACAACCTCGAAATTGAAAAACACCAACAAATACAACAACAACCTCAACATTGAAAAACAACAACAACCTCAACATTGAAAAACACCAACAAATTCAACAACAACCTCAACATTGAAAAACACCAACAAATTCAACAACAACCTCAACATTGAAAAACACTAACAAATTCAACAACAACCTCGAAATTGAAAAACACCAACAAATTCAACAACAAACTCAACATTGAAAAACACCAACAAATTCAACAACAAACTCAACATTGAAAAACAACAACAACCTCAACATTGAAAAACACCAACAAATTCAACAACAACCTCAACATTGAAAAACAACAACAACCTCAACATTGAAAAACACCAAAAAATTCAACAACAACCTCAACATTGAAAAACACCAACAAATTCAACAACAAACTCAACATTGAAAAACAACAACAACCTCTGCATTGAAAAACACCAACAAATTCAACAACAACCTCAACATTGAAAAACAACAACAACCTCAACATTGAAAAACACCAACAAATTCAACAACAACCTCGAAATTCAAAAACACCAACAAATACAACAACAACCTCAACATTGAAAAACAACAACAACCTCAACATTGAAAAACACCAACAAATTCAACAACAACCTCAATATTGAAAAACACCAACAAATTCAACAACAACCTCAACATTGAAAAACACCAACAAATTCAACAACAACCTCAGCATTCAAAAACACCAACAAATTCAACAACAACCTCAACATTGAAAAACACCAACAAATTCAACAACAAACTCAACATTGAAAAACAACAACAACCTCTACATTGAAAAACACCAACAAATTCAACAACAACCTCAACATTGAAAAACAACAACAACCTCAACATTGAAAATCACCAACAAATTCAACAACAACCTCGAAATTGAAAAACACCAACAAATACAACAACAACCTCAACATTGAAAAACAACAACAACCTCAACATTGAAAAACACCAACAAATTCAACAACAACCTCGAAATTGAAAAAGACCAACAAATACAACAACAACCTCAACATTGAAAAACAACAACAACCTCAACATTGAAAAACACCAACAAATTCAACAACAACCTCAACATTGAAAAACACTAACAAATTCAACAACAACCTCGAAATTGAAAAACACCAACAAATTCAACAACAAACTCAACATTGAAAAACACCAACAAATTCAACAACAAACTCAACATTGAAAAACAACAACAACCTCAACATTGAAAAACACCAACAAATTCAACAACAACCTCAACATTGAAAAACACCAACAAATTCAACAACAACCTCAGCATTGAAAAACACCAACAAATTCAACAACAACCTCGAAATTGAAAAACACCAACAAATACAACAACAACCTCAACATTGAAAAACAACAACAACCTCAACATTGAAAAACACCAACAAATTCAACAACAACCTCAATATTGAAAAACACCAACAAATTCAACAACAACCTCAACATTGAAAAACACTAACAAATTCAACAACAACCTCGAAATTGAAAAACACCAACAAATTCAACAACAAACTCAACATTGAAAAACACCAACAAATTCAACAACAAACTCAACATTGAAAAACAACAACAACCTCAACATTGAAAAACACCAACAAATTCAACAACAACCTCGACATTGAAAAACAACAACAACCTCAACATTGAAAAACAACAACAACCTCAACATTGAAAAGCACCAACAAATTCAACAACAACCTCAACATTGAAAAACACCAACAAATTCAAGAACAACCTCAGCATTGAAAAACAACAACAACCTCAACATTGAAAAACACCAACAAATTCAACAACAACCTCAACATTGAAAAACAACAACAACCTCAACATTGAAAAACACCAACAAATTCAACAACAACTTCAACATTGAAAAACACCAACAAATTCAACAACAACCTCGAAATTGAAAAACACCAACAAATACAACAACAACCTCAACATTGAAAAACAACAACAACCTCAACATTGAAAAACACCAACAAATTCAACAACAACCTCAACATTGAAAAACACCAACAAATTCAGCAACAATCTCAACATTGAAAAACACCAACAAATTCAACAACAACCTCGAAATTGAAAAACACCAACAAATACAACAACAACCTCAACATTGAAAAACAACAACAACCTCAACATTGAAAAACACCAACAAATTCAACAACAACCTCAACATTGAAAAACACTAACAAATTCAACAACAACCTCGAAATTGAAAAACACCAACAAATTCAACAACAAACTCAACATTGAAAAACACCAACAAATTCAACAACAAACTCAACATTGAAAAACAACAACAACCTCAACATTGAAAAACACCAAAAAATTCAACAACAACCTCAACATTGAAAAACACCAACAAATTCAACAACAACCTCAGCATTGAAAAACACCAACAAATTCAACAACAACCTCGAAATTGAAAAACACCAACAAATACAACAACAACCTCAACATTGAAAAACAACAACAACCTCAACATTGAAAAACACCAACAAATTCAACAACAACCTCAATATTGAAAAACACCAACAAATTCAACAACAACCTCAACATTGAAAAACACTAACAAATTCAACAACAACCTCGAAATTGAAAAACACCAACAAATTCAACAACAAACTCAACATTGAAAAACACCAACAAATTCAACAACAAACTCAACATTGAAAAACAACAACAACCTCAACATTGAAAAACACCAACAAATTCAACAACAACCTCGACATTGAAAAACAACAACAACCTCAACATTGAAAAACAACAACAACCTCAACATTGAAAAGCACCAACAAATTCAACAACAACCTCAACATTGAAAAACACCAACAAATTCAAGAACAACCTCAGCATTGAAAAACAACAACAACCTCAACATTGAAAAACACCAACAAATTCAACAACAACCTCAACATTGAAAAACAACAACAACCTCAACATTGAAAAACACCAACAAATTCAACAACAACTTCAACATTGAAAAACACCAACAAATTCAACAACAACCTCGAAATTGAAAAACACCAACAAATACAACAACAACCTCAACATTGAAAAACAACAACAACCTCAACATTGAAAAACACCAACAAATTCAACAACAACCTCAACATTGAAAAACACCAACAAATTCAGCAACAATCTCAACATTGAAAAACACCAACAAATTCAACAACAACCTCGAAATTGAAAAACACCAACAAATACAACAACAACCTCAACATTGAAAAACAACAACAACCTCAACATTGAAAAACACCAACAAATTCAACAACAACCTCAACATTGAAAAACACCAACAAATTCAACAACAACCTCAACATTGAAAAACACTAACAAATTCAACAACAACCTCGAAATTGAAAAACACCAACAAATTCAACAACAAACTCAACATTGAAAACCAACAACAACCTCAACATTGAAAAACACCAACAAATTCAACAACAACCTCAACTTTGAAAAACAACAACAACCTCAACATTGAAAAGCACCAACAAATTCAACAACAACCTCAACATTGAAAAACACCAACAAATTCAAGAACAACCTCAGCATTGAAAAACAACAACAACCTCAACATTGAAAAACACCAACAAATTCAACAACAACCTCAACATTGAAAAACAACAACAACCTCAACATTGAAAAACACCAACAAATTCAACAACAACTTCAACATTGAAAAACACCAACAAATTCAACAACAACCTCGAAATTGAAAAACACCAACAAATACAACAACAACCTCAACATTGAAAAACAACAACAACCTCAACATTGAAAAACACCAACAAATTCAACAACAACCTCAACATTGAAAAACACCAACAAATTCAGCAACAATCTCAACATTGAAAAACACCAACAAATTCAACAACAACCTCGAAATTGAAAAACACCAACAAATACAACAACAACCTCAACATTGAAAAACAACAACAACCTCAACATTGAAAAACACCAACAAATTCAACAACAACCTCAACATTGAAAAACACCAACAAATTCAACAACAACCTCAACATTGAAAAACACTAACAAATTCAACAACAACCTCGAAATTGAAAAACACCAACAAATTCAACAACAAACTCAACATTGAAAAACACCAACAAATTCAACAACAAACTCAACATTGAAAAACAACAACAACCTCAACATTGAAAAACACCAACAAATTCAACAACAACCTCAACATTGAAAAACAAAAACAACCTCAACATTGAAAAACACCAACAAATTCAACAACAACCTCAACATTGAAAAACACCAACAAATTCAACAACAAACTCAACATTGAAAAACAACAACAACCTCTGCATTGAAAAACACCAACAAATTCAACAACAACCTCAACATTGAAAAACAACAACAACCTCAACATTGAAAAACACCAACAAATTCAACAACAACCTCGAAATTCAAAAACACCAACAAATACAACAACAACCTCAACATTGAAAAACAACAACAACCTCAACATTGAAAAACACCAACAAATTCAACAACAACCACAATATTGAAAAACACCAACAAATTCAACAACAACCTCGAAATTGAAAAACACCAACAAATTCAACAACAAACTCAACATTGAAAAACACCAACAAATTCAACAACAAACTCAACATTGAAAAACAACAACAACCTCAACATTGAAAAACACCAACAAATTCAACAAAAACCTCGACATTGAAAAACAACAACAACCTCAACATTGAAAAACAACAACAACCTCAACATTGAAAAACAACAACAAACTCAACATTGAAAAACACCAACAAATTCAACAACAACCTCAACATTGAAAAACAACAACAACCTCAACATTGAAAAACACCAACAAATTCAACAACAACCTCAACATTGAAAAACACCAACAAATTCAACAACAACCTCAACATTGAAAAACAACAACAACCTCAAAATTGAAAAACACCAACAAATTCAACAACAACCTCAACATTGAAAAACAACAACAACCTCAACATAGAACAACACCAACAAATTCAACAACAACCTCAACATTGAAAAACACCAACAAATTCAACAACAACCTCAGCATTGAAAAACAACAACAACCTCAACATTGAAAAACACCAACAAATTCAACAACAACCTCAACATTGAAAAACAACAACAACCTCAACATTGAAAAACACCAACAAAATCAACAACAACTTCAACATTGAAAAACACCAACAAATTCAACAACAACCTCGAAATTGAAAGACACCAACAAATACAACAACAACCTCAACATTGAAAAACAACAACAACCTCAACATTGAAAAACACCGACAAATTCAACAACAACCTCAACATTGAAAAACACCAACAAATTCAACAACAACCTCAGCATTGAAAAACATCAACAACCTCAACATTGAAAAACACCAACAAATTCAACAACAACCTCAACATTGAAAAACAACAACAACCTCAACAACAACCTCAACATTGAAAAACAACAACAACCTCAAGATTGAAAAACACCAACAAATTCAACAACAACCTCAACATTGAAAAACACCAACAAATTCAACAACAACCTCAACATTGAAAAACAACAACAACCTCAAAATTGAAAAACACCAACAAATTCAACAACAACCTCAACATTGAAAAACAACAACAACCTCAACATTGAAAAACACCAACAAATTCAACAACAACCTCAACATTGAAAAACACCAACAAATTCAACAACAACCTCAGCATTCAAAAACACCAACAAATTCAACAACAACCTCAACATTGAAAAACACCAACAAATTCAACAACAAACTCAACATTGAAAAACAACAACAACCTCTACATTGAAAAACACCAACAAATTCAACAACAACCTCAACATTGAAAAACAACAACAACCTCAACATTGAAAATCACCAACAAATTCAACAACAACCTCGAAATTGAAAAACACCAACAAATACAACAACAACCTCAACATTGAAAAACAACAACAACCTCAACATTGAAAAACACCAACAAATTCAACAACAACCTCGAAATTGAAAAACACCAACAAATACAACAACAACCTCAACATTGAAAAACAACAACAACCTCAACATTGAAAAACACCAACAAATTCAACAACAACCTCAACATTGAAAAACACTAACAAATTCAACAACAACCTCGAAATTGAAAAACACCAACAAATTCAACAACAAACTCAACATTGAAAAACACCAACAAATTCAACAACAAACTCAACATTGAAAAACAACAACAACCTCAACATTGAAAAACACCAACAAATTCAACAACAACCTCAACATTGAAAAACACCAACAAATTCAACAACAACCTCAGCATTGAAAAACACCAACAAATTCAACAACAACCTCAACATTGAAAAACACCAACAAATTCAACAACAAACTCAACATTGAAAAACAACAACAACCTCTACATTGAAAAACACCAACAAATTCAACAACAACCTCAACATTGAAAAACAACAACAACCTCAACATTGAAAAACACCAACAAATTCAACAACAACCTCGAAATTGAAAAACACCAACAAATACAACAACAACCTCAACATTGAAAAACAACAACAACCTCAACATTGAAAAACACCAACAAATTCAACAACAACCTCAATATTGAAAAACACCAACAAATTCAACAACAACCTCAACATTGAAAAACACTAACAAATTCAACAACAACCTCGAAATTGAAAAACACCAACAAATTCAACAACAAACTCAACATTGAAAAACACCAACAAATTCAACAACAAACTCAACATTGAAAAACAACAACAACCTCAACATTGAAAAACACCAACAAATTCAACAACAACCTCGACATTGAAAAACAACAACAACCTCAACATTGAAAAACAACAACAAACTCAACATTGAAAAACACCAACAAATTCAACAACAACCTCAGCATTGAAAAACAACAACAACCTCAACATTGAAAAACACCAACAAATTCAACAACAACCTCAACATTGAAAAACACCAACAAATTCAACAACAACCTCAACATTGAAAAACAACAACAACCTAAACATTGAAAAACACCAACAAATTCAACAACAACCTCAACATTGAAAAACAACAACAACCTCAACATTGAAAAGCACCAACAAATTCAACAACAACCTCAACATTGAAAAACACCAACAAATTCAAGAACAACCTCAGCATTGAAAAACAACAACAACCTCAACATTGAAAAACACCAACAAATTCAACAACAACCTCAACATTGAAAAACAACAACAACCTCAACATTGAAAAACACCAACAAATTCAACAACAACTTCAACATTGAAAAACACCAACAAATTCAACAACAACCTCGAAATTGAAAAACACCAACAAATACAACAACAACCTCAACATTGAAAAACAACAACAACCTCAACATTGAAAAACACCAACAAATTCAACAACAACCTCAACATTGAAAAACACCAACAAATTCAGCAACAATCTCAACATTGAAAAACACCAACAAATTCAACAACAACCTCGAAATTGAAAAACACCAACAAATACAACAACAACCTCAACATTGAAAAACAACAACAACCTCAACATTGAAAAACACCAACAAATTCAACAACAACCTCAACATTGAAAAACACCAACAAATTCAACAACAACCTCAACATTGAAAAACACTAACAAATTCAACAACAACCTCGAAATTGAAAAACACCAACAAATTCAACAACAAACTCAACATTGAAAACCAACAACAACCTCAACATTGAAAAACACCAACAAATTCAACAACAACCTCAACTTTGAAAAACAACAACAACCTCAACATTGAAAAGCACCAACAAATTCAACAACAACCTCAACATTGAAAAACACCAACAAATTCAAGAACAACCTCAGCATTGAAAAACAACAACAACCTCAACATTGAAAAACACCAACAAATTCAACAACAACCTCAACATTGAAAAACAACAACAACCTCAACATTGAAAAACACCAACAAATTCAACAACAACTTCAACATTGAAAAACACCAACAAATTCAACAACAACCTCGAAATTGAAAAACACCAACAAATACAACAACAACCTCAACATTGAAAAACAACAACAACCTCAACATTGAAAAACACCAACAAATTCAACAACAACCTCAACATTGAAAAACACCAACAAATTCAGCAACAATCTCAACATTGAAAAACACCAACAAATTCAACAACAACCTCGAAATTGAAAAACACCAACAAATACAACAACAACCTCAACATTGAAAAACAACAACAACCTCAACATTGAAAAACACCAACAAATTCAACAACAACCTCAACATTGAAAAACACCAACAAATTCAACAACAACCTCAACATTGAAAAACACTAACAAATTCAACAACAACCTCGAAATTGAAAAACACCAACAAATTCAACAACAAACTCAACATTGAAAAACACCAACAAATTCAACAACAAACTCAACATTGAAAAACAACAACAACCTCAACATTGAAAAACACCAACAAATTCAACAACAACCTCAACATTGAAAAACAACAACAACCTCAACATTGAAAAACACCAACAAATTCAACAACAACCTCAACATTGAAAAACACCAACAAATTCAACAACAAACTCAACATTGAAAAACAACAACAACCTCTGCATTGAAAAACACCAACAAATTCAACAACAACCTCGAAATTGAAAAACACCAACAAATACAACAACAACCTCAACATTGAAAAACAACAACAACCTCAACATTGAAAAACACCAACAAATTCAACAACAACCTCGAAATTCAAAAACACCAACAAATACAACAGCAACCTCAACATTGAAAAACAACAACAACCTCAACATTGAAAAACACCAACAAATTCAACAACAACCTCAATATTGAAAAACACCAACAAATTCAACAACAACCTCGAAATTGAAAAACACCAACAAATTCAACAACAAACTCAACATTGAAAAACACCAACAAATTCAACAACAACCTCAACATTGAAAAACACCAACAAATTCAACAACAACCTCAACATTGAAAAACAACAACAACCTCAAAATTGAAAAACACCAACAAATTCAACAACAACCTCAACATTGAAAAACAACAACAACCTCAACATTGAAAAACACCAACAAATTCAACAACAACCTCAACATTGAAAAACACCAACAAATTCAACAACAACCTCAGCATTCAAAAACACCAACAAATTCAACAACAACCTCAACATTGAAAAACACCAACAAATTCAACAACAAACTCAACATTGAAAAACAACAACAACCTCTACATTGAAAAACACCAACAAATTCAACAACAACCTCAACATTGAAAAACAACAACAACCTCAACATTGAAAATCACCAACAAATTCAACAACAACCTCGAAATTGAAAAACACCAACAAATACAACAACAACCTCAACATTGAAAAACAACAACAACCTCAACATTGAAAAACACCAACAAATTCAACAACAACCTCGAAATTGAAAAACACCAACAAATACAACAACAACCTCAACATTGAAAAACAACAACAACCTCAACATTGAAAAACACCAACAAATTCAACAACAACCTCAACATTGAAAAACACTAACAAATTCAACAACAACCTCGAAATTGAAAAACACCAACAAATTCAACAACAAACTCAACATTGAAAAACACCAACAAATTCAACAACAAACTCAACATTGAAAAACAACAACAACCTCAACATTGAAAAACACCAACAAATTCAACAACAACCTCAACATTGAAAAACACCAACAAATTCAACAACAACCTCAGCATTGAAAAACACCAACAAATTCAACAACAACCTCAACATTGAAAAACACCAACAAATTCAACAACAAACTCAACATTGAAAAACAACAACAACCTCTACATTGAAAAACACCAACAAATTCAACAACAACCTCAACATTGAAAAACAACAACAACCTCAACATTGAAAAACACCAACAAATTCAACAACAACCTCGAAATTGAAAAACACCAACAAATACAACAACAACCTCAACATTGAAAAACAACAACAACCTCAACATTGAAAAACACCAACAAATTCAACAACAACCTCAATATTGAAAAACACCAACAAATTCAACAACAACCTCAACATTGAAAAACACTAACAAATTCAACAACAACCTCGAAATTGAAAAACACCAACAAATTCAACAACAAACTCAACATTGAAAAACACCAACAAATTCAACAACAAACTCAACATTGAAAAACAACAACAACCTCAACATTGAAAAACACCAACAAATTCAACAACAACCTCGACATTGAAAAACAACAACAACCTCAACATTGAAAAACAACAACAAACTCAACATTGAAAAACACCAACAAATTCAACAACAACCTCAGCATTGAAAAACAACAACAACCTCAACATTGAAAAACACCAACAAATTCAACAACAACCTCAACATTGAAAAACACCAACAAATTCAACAACAACCTCAACATTGAAAAACAACAACAACCTAAACATTGAAAAACACCAACAAATTCAACAACAACCTCAACATTGAAAAACAACAACAACCTCAACATTGAAAAGCACCAACAAATTCAACAACAACCTCAACATTGAAAAACACCAACAAATTCAAGAACAACCTCAGCATTGAAAAACAACAACAACCTCAACATTGAAAAACACCAACAAATTCAACAACAACCTCAACATTGAAAAACAACAACAACCTCAACATTGAAAAACACCAACAAATTCAACAACAACTTCAACATTGAAAAACACCAACAAATTCAACAACAACCTCGAAATTGAAAAACACCAACAAATACAACAACAACCTCAACATTGAAAAACAACAACAACCTCAACATTGAAAAACACCAACAAATTCAACAACAACCTCAACATTGAAAAACACCAACAAATTCAGCAACAATCTCAACATTGAAAAACACCAACAAATTCAACAACAACCTCGAAATTGAAAAACACCAACAAATACAACAACAACCTCAACATTGAAAAACAACAACAACCTCAACATTGAAAAACACCAACAAATTCAACAACAACCTCAACATTGAAAAACACCAACAAATTCAACAACAACCTCAACATTGAAAAACACTAACAAATTCAACAACAACCTCGAAATTGAAAAACACCAACAAATTCAACAACAAACTCAACATTGAAAACCAACAACAACCTCAACATTGAAAAACACCAACAAATTCAACAACAACCTCAACTTTGAAAAACAACAACAACCTCAACATTGAAAAGCACCAACAAATTCAACAACAACCTCAACATTGAAAAACACCAACAAATTCAAGAACAACCTCAGCATTGAAAAACAACAACAACCTCAACATTGAAAAACACCAACAAATTCAACAACAACCTCAACATTGAAAAACAACAACAACCTCAACATTGAAAAACACCAACAAATTCAACAACAACTTCAACATTGAAAAACACCAACAAATTCAACAACAACCTCGAAATTGAAAAACACCAACAAATACAACAACAACCTCAACATTGAAAAACAACAACAACCTCAACATTGAAAAACACCAACAAATTCAACAACAACCTCAACATTGAAAAACACCAACAAATTCAGCAACAATCTCAACATTGAAAAACACCAACAAATTCAACAACAACCTCGAAATTGAAAAACACCAACAAATACAACAACAACCTCAACATTGAAAAACAACAACAACCTCAACATTGAAAAACACCAACAAATTCAACAACAACCTCAACATTGAAAAACACCAACAAATTCAACAACAACCTCAACATTGAAAAACACTAACAAATTCAACAACAACCTCGAAATTGAAAAACACCAACAAATTCAACAACAAACTCAACATTGAAAAACACCAACAAATTCAACAACAAACTCAACATTGAAAAACAACAACAACCTCAACATTGAAAAACACCAACAAATTCAACAACAACCTCAACATTGAAAAACAACAACAACCTCAACATTGAAAAACACCAACAAATTCAACAACAACCTCAACATTGAAAAACACCAACAAATTCAACAACAAACTCAACATTGAAAAACAACAACAACCTCTGCATTGAAAAACACCAACAAATTCAACAACAACCTCGAAATTGAAAAACACCAACAAATACAACAACAACCTCAACATTGAAAAACAACAACAACCTCAACATTGAAAAACACCAACAAATTCAACAACAACCTCGAAATTCAAAAACACCAACAAATACAACAGCAACCTCAACATTGAAAAACAACAACAACCTCAACATTGAAAAACACCAACAAATTCAACAACAACCTCAATATTGAAAAACACCAACAAATTCAACAACAACCTCGAAATTGAAAAACACCAACAAATTCAACAACAAACTCAACATTGAAAAACACCAACAAATTCAACAACAAACTCAACATTGAAAAACAACAACAACCTCAACATTGAAAAACACCAACAAATTCAACAAAAACCTCGACATTGAAAAACAACAACAACCTCAACATTGAAAAACAACAACAACCTCAACATTGAAAAACAACAACAAACTCAACATTGAAAAACACCAACAAATTCAACAACAACCTCAACATTGAAAAACAACAACAACCTCAACATTGAAAAACACCAACAAATTCAACAACAACCTCAACATTGAAAAACACCAACAAATTCAACAACAACCTCAACATTGAAAAACAACAACAACCTCAAAATTGAAAAACACCAACAAATTCAACAACAACCTCAACATTGAAAAACAACAACAACCTCAACATAGAACAACACCAACAAATTCAACAACAACCTCAACATTGAAAAACACCAACAAATTCAACAACAACCTCAGCATTGAAAAACAACAACAACCTCAACATTGAAAAACACCAACAAATTCAACAACAACCTCAACATTGAAAAACAACAACAACCTCAACATTGAAAAACACCAACAAAATCAACAACAACTTCAACATTGAAAAACACCAACAAATTCAACAACAACCTCGAAATTGAAAGACACCAACAAATACAACAACAACCTCAACATTGAAAAACAACAACAACCTCAACATTGAAAAACACCGACAAATTCAACAACAACCTCAACATTGAAAAACACCAACAAATTCAACAACAACCTCAGCATTGAAAAACATCAACAACCTCAACATTGAAAAACACCAACAAATTCAACAAAAACCTCAACATTGAAAAACAACAACAACCTCAACAACAACCTCAACATTGAAAAACAACAACAACCTCAAGATTGAAAAACACCAACAAATTCAACAACAACCTCAACATTGAAAAACACCAACAAATTCAACAACAACCTCAACATTGAAAAACAACAACAACCTCAAAATTGAAAAACACCAACAAATTCAACAACAACCTCAACATTGAAAAACAACAACAACCTCAACATTGAAAAACACCAACAAATTCAACAACAACCTCAACATTGAAAAACACCAACAAATTCAACAACAACCTCAGCATTCAAAAACACCAACAAATTCAACAACAACCTCAACATTGAAAAACACCAACAAATTCAACAACAAACTCAACATTGAAAAACAACAACAACCTCTACATTGAAAAACACCAACAAATTCAACAACAACCTCACATTGAAAAACAACAACAACCTCAACATTGAAAATCACCAACAAATTCAACAACAACCTCGAAATTGAAAAACACCAACAAATACAACAACAACCTCAACATTGAAAAACAACAACAACCTCAACATTGAAAAACACCAACAAATTCAACAACAACCTCGAAATTGAAAAACACCAACAAATACAACAACAACCTCAACACTGAAAAACAACAACAACCTCAACATTGAAAAACACCAACAAATTCAACAACAACCTCAACATTGAAAAACACTAACAAATTCAACAACAACCTCGAAATTGAAAAACACCAACAAATTCAACAACAAACTCAACATTGAAAAACACCAACAAATTCAACAACAAACTCAACATTGAAAAACAACAACAACCTCAACATTGAAAAACACCAACAAATTCAACAACAACCTCAACATTGAAAAACACCAACAAATTCAACAACAACCTCAGCATTGAAAAACACCAACAAATTCAACAACAACCTCAACATTGAAAAACACCAACAAATTCAACAACAAACTCAACATTGAAAAACAACAACAACCTCTACATTGAAAAACACCAACAAATTCAACAACAACCTCAACATTGAAAAACAACAACAACCTCAACATTGAAAAACACCAACAAATTCAACAACAACCTCGAAATTGAAAAACACCAACAAATACAACAACAACCTCAACATTGAAAAACAACAACAACCTCAACATTGAAAAACACCAACAAATTCAACAACAACCTCAATATTGAAAAACACCAACAAATTCAACAACAACCTCAACATTGAAAAACACTAACAAATTCAACAACAACCTCGAAATTGAAAAACACCAACAAATTCAACAACAAACTCAACATTGAAAAACACCAACAAATTCAACAATAAACTCAACATTGAAAAACAACAACAACCTCAACATTGAAAAACACCAACAAATTCAACAACAACCTCGACATTGAAAAACAACAACAACCTCAACATTGAAAAACAACAACAAACTCAACATTGAAAAACACCAACAAATTCAACAACAACCTCAGCATTGAAAAACAACAACAACCTCAACATTGAAAAACACCAACAAATTCAACAACAACCTCAACATTGAAAAACACCAACAAATTCAACAACAACCTCAACATTGAAAAACAACAACAACCTAAACATTGAAAAACACCAACAAATTCAACAACAACCTCAACATTGAAAAACAACAACAACCTCAACATTGAAAAGCACCAACAAATTCAACAACAACCTCAACATTGAAAAACACCAACAAATTCAAGAACAACCTCAGCATTGAAAAACAACAACAACCTCAACATTGAAAAACACCAACAAATTCAACAACAACCTCAACATTGAAAAACAACAACAACCTCAACATTGAAAAACACCAACAAATTCAACAACAACTTCAACATTGAAAAACACCAACAAATTCAACAACAACCTCGAAATTGAAAAACACCAACAAATACAACAACAACCTCAACATTGAAAAACAACAACAACCTCAACATTGAAAAACACCAACAAATTCAACAACAACCTCAACATTGAAAAACACCAACAAATTCAGCAACAATCTCAACATTGAAAAACACCAACAAATTCAACAACAAACTCGAAATTGAAAAACACCAACAAATACAACAACAACCTCAACATTGAAAAACAACAACAACCTCAACATTGAAAAACAACAACAAATTCAACAACAACCTCAACATTGAAAAACACCAACAAATTCAACAACAACCTCAACATTGAAAAACACTAACAAATTCAACAACAACCTCGAAATTGAAAAACACCAACAAATTCAACAACAAACTCAACATTGAAAACCAACAACAACCTCAACATTGAAAAACACCAACAAATTCAACAACAACCTCAACTTTGAAAAACAACAACAACCTCAACATTGAAAAGCACCAACAAATTCAACAACAACCTCAACATTGAAAAACACCAACAAATTCAAGAACAACCTCAGCATTGAAAAACAACAACAACCTCAACATTGAAAAACACCAACAAATTCAACAACAACCTCAACATTGAAAAACAACAACAACCTCAACATTGAAAAACACCAACAAATTCAACAACAACTTCAACATTGAAAAACACCAACAAATTCAACAACAACCTCGAAATTGAAAAACACCAACAAATACAACAACAACCTCAACATTGAAAAACAACAACAACCTCAACATTGAAAAACACCAACAAATTCAACAACAACCTCAACACTGAAAAACACCAACAAATTCAGCAACAATCTCAACATTGAAAAACACCAACAAATTCAACAACAACCTCGAAATTGAAAAACACCAACAAATACAACAACAACCTCAACATTGAAAAACAACAACAACCTCAACATTGAAAAACACCAACAAATTCAACAACAACCTCAACATTGAAAAACACCAACAAATTCAACAACAACCTCAACATTGAAAAACACTAACAAATTCAACAACAACCTCGAAATTGAAAAACACCAACAAATTCAACAACAAACTCAACATTGAAAAACACCAACAAATTCAACAACAAACTCAACATTGAAAAACAACAACAACCTCAACATTGAAAAACACCAACAAATTCAACAACAACCTCAACATTGAAAAACAACAACAACCTCAACATTGAAAAACACCAACAAATTCAACAACAACCTCAACATTGAAAAACACCAACAAATTCAACAACAAACTCAACATTGAAAAACAACAACAACCTCTGCATTGAAAAACACCAACAAATTCAACAACAACCTCAACATTGAAAAACAACAACAACCTCAACATTGAAAAACACCAACAAATTCAACAACAACCTCGAAATTCAAAAACACCAACAAATACAACAACAACCTCAACATTGAAAAACAACAACAACCTCAACATTGAAAAACACCAACAAATTCAACAACAACCTCAATATTGAAAAACACCAACAAATTCAACAACAACCTCGAAATTGACAAACACCAACAAATTCAACAACAAACTCAACATTGAAAAACACCAACAAATTCAACAGCAAACTCAACATTGAAAAACAACAACAACCTCAACATTGAAAAACACCAACAAATTCAACAAAAACCTCGACATTGAAAAACAACAACAACCTCAACATTGAAAAACAACAACAACCTCAACATTGAAAAACAACAACAAACTCAACATTGAAAAACACCAACAAATTCAACAACAACCTCAACATTGAAAAACAACAACAACCTCAACATTGAAAAACACCAACAAATTCAACAACAACCTCAACATTGAAAAACACCAACAAATTCAACAACAACCTCAACATTGAAAAACAACAACAACCTCAAAATTGAAAAACACCAACAAATTCAACAACAACCTCAACATTGAAAAACAACAACAACCTCAACATAGAACAACACCAACAAATTCAACAACAACCTCAACATTGAAAAACACCAACAAATTCAACAACAACCTCAGCATTGAAAAACAACAACAACCTCAACATTGAAAAACACCAACAAATTCAACAACAACCTCAACATTGAAAAACAACAACAACCTCAACATTGAAAAACACCAACAAAATCAACAACAACTTCAACATTGAAAAACACCAACAAATTCAACAACAACCTCGAAATTGAAAGACACCAACAAATACAACAACAACCTCAACATTGAAAAACAACAACAACCTCAACATTGAAAAACACCGACAAATTCAACAACAACCTCAACATTGAAAAACACCAACAAATTCAACAACAACCTCAGCATTGAAAAACATCAACAACCTCAACATTGAAAAACACCAACAAATTCAACAACAACCTCAACATTGAAAAACAACAACAACCTCAACAACAACCTCAACATTGAAAAACAACAACAACCTCAAGATTGAAAAACACCTACAAATTCAACAACAACCTCAACATTGAAAAACACCAACAAATTCAACAACAACCTCAACATTGAAAAACAACAACAACCTCAAAATTGAAAAACACCAACAAATTCAACAACAACCTCAACATTGAAAAACAACAACAACCTCAACATTGAAAAACACCAACAAATTCAACAACAACCTCAACATTGAAAAACACCAACAAATTCAACAACAACCTCAGCATTCAAAAACACCAACAAATTCAACAACAACCTCAACATTGAAAAACACCAACAAATTCAACAACAAACTCAACATTGAAAAACAACAACAACCTCTACATTGAAAAACACCAACAAATTCAACAACAACCTCAACATTGAAACACAACAACAACCTCAACATTGAAAATCACCAACAAATTCAACAACAACCTCGAAATTGAAAAACACCAACAAATACAACAACAACCTCAACATTGAAAAACAACAACAACCTCAACATTGAAAAACACCAACAAATTCAACAACAACCTCGAAATTGAAAAACACCAACAAATACAACAACAACCTCAACATTGAAAAACAACAACAACCTCAACATTGAAAAACACCAACAAATTCAACAACAACCTCAACATTGAAAAACACTAACAAATTCAACAACAACCTCGAAATTGAAAAACACCAACAAATTCAACAACAAACTCAACATTGAAAAACACCAACAAATTCAACAACAAACTCAACATTGAAAAACAACAACAACCTCAACATTGAAAAACACCAACAAATTCAACAACAACCTCAACATTGAAAAACAACAACAACCTCAACATTGAAAAACACCAACAAATTCAACAACAACCTCAACATTGAAAAACACCAACAAATTCAACAACAAACTCAACATTGAAAAACAACAACAACCTCTGCATTGAAAAACACCAACAAATTCAACAACAACCTCAACATTGAAAAACAACAACAACCTCAACATTGAAAAACACCAACAAATTCAACAACAACCTCGAAATTGAAAAACACCAACAAATTCAACAACAAACTCAACATTGAAAAACACCAACAAATTCAACAACAAACTCAACATTGAAAAA
Organism: Isurus oxyrinchus; assembly: GCA_026770705.1. Classification (NCBI taxonomy): domain Eukaryota; kingdom Metazoa; phylum Chordata; class Chondrichthyes; order Lamniformes; family Lamnidae; genus Isurus; species Isurus oxyrinchus. Next base: position 333,762 of record JANJGN010000318.1, read on the forward strand.
CAACAACAACCTCAACATTGAAAAACACCAACAAATTCAACAAAAACCTCGACATTGAAAAACAACAACAACCTCAACATTGAAAAACAACAACAACCTCAACATTGAAAAACAACAACAAACTCAACATTGAAAAACACCAACAAATTCAACAACAACCTCAACATTGAAAAACAACAACAACCTCAACATTGAAAAACACCAACAAATTCAACAACAACCTCAACATTGAAAAATACCAACAAATTCAACAACAACCTCAACATTGAAAAACACCAACAAATTCAACAACAACCTCAACATTGAAAAACACTAACAAATTCAACAACAACCTCGAAATTGAAAAACACCAACAAATTCAACAACAAACTCAACATTGAAAACCAACAACAACCTCAACATTGAAAAACACCAACAAATTCAACAACAACCTCAACTTTGAAAAACAACAACAACCTCAACATTGAAAAGCACCAACAAATTCAACAACAACCTCAACATTGAAAAACACCAACAAATTCAAGAACAACCTCAGCATTGAAAAACAACAACAACCTCAACATTGAAAAACACCAACAAATTCAACAACAACCTCAACATTGAAAAACAACAACAACCTCAACATTGAAAAACACCAACAAATTCAACAACAACTTCAACATTGAAAAACACCAACAAATTCAACAACAACCTCGAAATTGAAAAACACCAACAAATACAACAACAACCTCAACATTGAAAAACAACAACAACCTCAACATTGAAAAACACCAACAAATTCAACAACAACCTCAACATTGAAAAACACCAACAAATTCAGCAACAATCTCAACATTGAAAAACACCAACAAATTCAACAACAACCTCGAAATTGAAAAACACCAACAAATACAACAACAACCTCAACATTGAAAAACAACAACAACCTCAACATTGAAAAACACCAACAAATTCAACAACAACCTCAACATTGAAAAACACCAACAAATTCAACAACAACCTCAACATTGAAAAACACTAACAAATTCAACAACAACCTCGAAATTGAAAAACACCAACAAATTCAACAACAAACTCAACATTGAAAAACACCAACAAATTCAACAACAAACTCAACATTGAAAAACAACAACAACCTCAACATTGAAAAACACCAACAAATTCAACAACAACCTCAACATTGAAAAACAACAACAACCTCAACATTGAAAAACACCAACAAATTCAACAACAACCTCAACATTGAAAAACACCAACAAATTCAACAACAAACTCAACATTGAAAAACAACAACAACCTCTGCATTGAAAAACACCAACAAATTCAACAACAACCTCAACATTGAAAAACAACAACAACCTCAACATTGAAAAACACCAACAAATTCAACAACAACCTCGAAATTCAAAAACACCAACAAATACAACAACAACCTCAACATTGAAAAACAACAACAACCTCAACATTGAAAAACACCAACAAATTCAACAACAACCTCAATATTGAAAAACACCAACAAATTCAACAACAACCTCGAAATTGAAAAACACCAACAAATTCAACAACAAACTCAACATTGAAAAACACCAACAAATTCAACAACAAACTCAACATTGAAAAACAACAACAACCTCAACATTGAAAAACACCAACAAATTCAACAAAAACCTCGACATTGAAAAACAACAACAACCTCAACATTGAAAAACAACAACAACCTCAACATTGAAAAACAACAACAAACTCAACATTGAAAAACACCAACAAATTCAACAACAACCTCAACATTGAAAAACAACAACAACCTCAACATTGAAAAACACCAACAAATTCAACAACAACCTCAACATTGAAAAACACCAACAAATTCAACAACAACCTCAACATTGAAAAACAACAACAACCTCAAAATTGAAAAACACCAACAAATTCAACAACAACCTCAACATTGAAAAACAACAACAACCTCAACATAGAAAAACACCAACAAATTCAACAACAACCTCAACATTGAAAAACACCAACAAATTCAACAACAACCTCAGCATTGAAAAACAACAACAACCTCAACATTGAAAAACACCAACAAATTCAACAACAACCTCAACATTGAAAAACAACAACAACCTCAACATTGAAAAACACCAACAAAATCAACAACAACTTCAACATTGAAAAACACCAACAAATTCAACAACAACCTCGAAATTGAAAGACACCAACAAATACAACAACAACCTCAACATTGAAAAACAACAACAACCTCAACATTGAAAAACACCGACAAATTCATCAACAACCTCAACATTGAAAAACACCAACAAATTCAACAACAACCTCAGCATTGAAAAACATCAACAACCTCAACATTGAAAAACACCAACAAATTCAACAACAACCTCAACATTGAAAAACAACAACAACCTCAACAACAACCTCAACATTGAAAAACAACAACAACCTCAAGATTGAAAAACACCAACAAATTCAACAACAACCTCAACATTGAAAAACACCAACAAATTCAACAACAACCTCAACATTGAAAAACAACAACAACCTCAAAATTGAAAAACACCAACAAATTCAACAACAACCTCAACATTGAAAAACAACAACAACCTCAACATTGAAAAACACCAACAAATTCAACAACAACCTCAACATTGAAAAACACCAACAAATTCAACAACAACCTCAGCATTCAAAAACACCAACAAATTCAACAACAACCTCAACATTGAAAAACACCAACAAATTCAACAACAAACTCAACATTGAAAAACAACAACAACCTCTACATTGAAAAACACCAACAAATTCAACAACAACCTCAACATTGAAAAACAACAACAATCTCAACATTGAAAATCACCAACAAATTCAACAACAACCTCGAAATTGAAAAACACCAACAAATACAACAACAACCTCAACATTGAAAAACAACAACAACCTCAACATTGAAAAACACCAACAAATTCAACAACAACCTCGAAATTGAAAAACACCAACAAATACAACAACAACCTCAACATTGAAAAACAACAACAACCTCAACATTGAAAAACACCAACAAATTCAACAACAACCTCAACATTGAAAAACACTAACAAATTCAACAACAACCTCGAAATTGAAAAACACCAACAAATTCAACAACAAACTCAACATTGAAAAACACCAACAAATTCAACAACAAACTCAACATTGAAAAACAACAACAACCTCAACATTGAAAAACACCAACAAATTCAACAACAACCTCAACATTGAAAAACAACAACAACCTCAACATTGAAAAACACCAACAAATTCAACAACAACCTCAACATTGAAAAACACCAACAAATTCAACAACAAACTCAACATTGAAAAACAACAACAACCTCTGCATTGAAAAACACCAACAAATTCAACAACAACCTCGAAATTGAAAAACACCAACAAATACAACAACAACCTCAACATTGAAAAACAACAACAACCTCAACATTGAAAAACACCAACAAATTCAACAACAACCTCAATATTGAAAAACACCAACAAATTCAACAACAACCTCGAAATTGAAAAACACCAACAAATTCAACAACAAACTCAACATTGAAAAACACCAACAAATTCAACAACAAACTCAACATTGAAAAACAACAACAACCTCAACATTGAAAAACACCAACAAATTCAACAAAAACCTCGACATTGAAAAACAACAACAACCTCAACATTGAAAAACAACAACAACCTCAACATTGAAAAACAACAACAAACTCAACATTGAAAAACACCAACAAATTCAACAACAACCTCAACATTGAAAAACAACAACAACCTCAACATTGAAAAACACCAACAAATTCAACAACAACCTCAACATTGAAAAACACCAACAAATTCAACAACAACCTCAACATTGAAAAACAACAACAACCTCAAAATTGAAAAACACCAACAAATTCAACAACAACCTCAACATTGAAAAACAACAACAACCTCAACATAGAAAAACACCAACAAATTCAACAACAACCTCAACATTGAAAAACACCAACAAATTCAACAACAACCTCAGCATTGAAAAACAACAACAACCTCAACATTGAAAAACACCAACAAATTCAACAACAACCTCAACATTGAAAAACAACAACAACCTCAACTTTGAAAAACACCAACAAAATCAACAACAATTTCAACATTGAAAAACACCAACAAATTCAACAACAACCTCGAAATTGAAAGACACCAACAAATACAACAACAACCTCAACATTGAAAAACAACAACAACCTCAACATTGAAAAACACCGACAAATTCAACAACAACCTCAACATTGAAAAACACCAACAAATTCAACAACAACCTCAGCATTGAAAAACAGCAACAACCTCAACATTGAAAAACACCAACAAATTCAACAACAACCTCAACATTGAAAAACAACAACAACCTCAACAACAACCTCAACATTGAAAAACAACAACAACCTCAAGATTGAAAAACACCAACAAATTCAACAACAACCTCAACATTGAAAAACACCAACAAATTCAACAACAACCTCAACATTGAAAAACAACAACAACCTCAAAATTGAAAAACACCAACAAATTCAACAACAACCTCAACATTGAAAAACAACAACAACCTCAACATTGAAAAACACCAACAAATTCAACAACAACCTCAACATTGAAAAACACCAACAAATTCAACAACAACCTCAGCATTGAAAAACAACAACAAATTCAACAACAACCTCAACATTGAAAAACACCAACAAATTCAACAACAAACTCAACATTGAAAAACAACAACAACCTCTACATTGAAAAACACCAACAAATTCAACAACAACCTCAACATTGAAAAACAACAACAACCTCAACATTGAAAAACACCAACAAATTCAACAACAACCTCGAAATTGAAAAACACCAACAAATACAACAACAACCTCAACATTGAAAAACAACAACAACCTCAACATTGAAAAACACCAACAAATTCAACAACAACCTCGAAATTGAAAAACACCAACAAATACAACAACAACCTCAACATTGAAAAACAACAACAACCTCGAAATTGAAAAACACCAACAAATTCAACAACAACCTCAATATTGAAAAACACCAACAAATTCAACAACAACCTCAACATTGAAAAACACTAACAAATTCAACAACAACCTCGAAATTGAAAAACACCAACAAATTCAACAACAAACTCAACATTGAAAAACACCAACAAATTCAACAACAAACTCAACATTGAAAAACAACAACAACCTCAACATTGAAAAACACCAACAAATTCAACAACAACCTCGACATTGAAAAACAACAACAACCTCAACATTGAAAAACAACAACAAACTCAACATTGAAAAACACCAACAAATTCAACAACAACCTCAGCATTGAAAAACAACAACAACCTCAACATTGAAAAACACCAACAAATTCAACAACAACCTCAACATTGAAAAACACCAACAAATTCAACAACAACCTCAACATTGAAAAACAACAACAACCTAAACATTGAAAAACACCAACAAATTCAACAACAACCTCAACATTGAAAAACAACAACAACCTCAACATTGAAAAGCACCAACAAATTCAACAACAACCTCAACATTGAAAAACACCAACAAATTCAAGAACAACCTCAGCATTGAAAAACAACAACAACCTCAACATTGAAAAACACCAACAAATTCAACAACATCCTCAACATTGAAAAACAACAACAACCTCAACATTGAAAAACACCAACAAATTCAACAACAACTTCAACATTGAAAAACACCAACAAATTCAACAACAACCTCGAAATTGAAAAACACCAACAAATACAACAACAACCTCAACATTGAAAAACAACAACAACCTCAACATTGAAAAACACCAACAAATTCAACAACAACCTCAACATTGAAAAACACCAACAAATTCAGCAACAATCTCAACATTGAAAAACACCAACAAATTCAACAACAACCTCGAAATTGAAAAACACCAACAAATACAACAACAACCTCAACATTGAAAAACAACAACAACCTCAACATTGAAAAACACCAACAAATTCAACAACAACCTCAACATTGAAAAACACCAACAAATTCAACAACAACCTCAACATTGAAAAACACTAACAAATTCAACAACAACCTCGAAATTGAAAAACACCAACAAATTCAACAACAAACTCAACATTGAAAAACAACAACAACCTCAACATTGAAAAACACCAACAAATTCAACAACAACCTCAACATTGAAAAACAACAACAACCTCAACATTGAAAAGCACCAACAAATTCAACAACAACCTCAACATTGAAAAACACCAACAAATTCAAGAACAACCTCAGCATTGAAAAACAACAACAACCTCAACATTGAAAAACACCAACAAATTCAACAACAACCTCAACATTGAAAAACAACAACAACCTCAACATTGAAAAACACCAACAAATTCAACAACAACTTCAACATTGAAAAACACCAACAAATTCAACAACAACCTCGAAATTGAAAAACACCAACAAATACAACAACAACCTCAACATTGAAAAACAACAACAACCTCAACATTGAAAAACACCAACAAATTCAACAACAACCTCAACATTGAAAAACACCAACAAATTCAGCAACAATCTCAACATTGAAAAACACCAACAAATTCAACAACAACCTCGAAATTGAAAAACACCAACAAATACAACAACAACCTCAACATTGAAAAACAACAACAACCTCAACATTGAAAAACACCAACAAATTCAACAACAACCTCAACATTGAAAAACACCAACAAATTCAACAACAACCTCAACATTGAAAAACACTAACAAATTCAACAACAACCTCGAAATTGAAAAACACCAACAAATTCAACAACAAACTCAACATTGAAAAACACCAACAAATTCAACAACAAACTCAACATTGAAAAACAACAACAACCTCAACATTGAAAAACACCAACAAATTCAACAACAACCTCAACATTGAAAAACAACAACAACCTCAACATTGAAAAACACCAACAAATTCAACAACAACCTCAACATTGAAAAACACCAACAAATTCAACAACAAACTCAACATTGAAAAACAACAACAACCTCTGCATTGAAAAACACCAACAAATTCAACAACAACCTCAACATTGAAAAACAACAACAAATTCAACAACAACCTCGAAATTGAAAAACACCAACAAATACAACAACAACCTCAACATTGAAAAACAACAACAACCTCAACATTGAAAAACACCAACAAATTCAATAACAACCTCAACATTGAAAAACAACAACAACCTCAACATTGAAAAGCACCAACAAATTCAACAACAACCTCAACATTGAAAAACACCAACAAATTCAAGAACAACCTCAGCATTGAAAAACAACAACAACCTCAACATTGAAAAACACCAACAAATTCAACAACAACCTCAACATTGAAAAACAACAACAACCTCAACATTGAAAAACACCAACAAATTCAACAACAACTTCAACATTGAAAAACACCAACAAATTCAACAACAACCTCGAAATTGAAAAACACCAACAAATACAACAACAACCTCAACATTGAAAAACAACAACAACCTCAACATTGAAAAACACCAACAAATTCAACAACAACCTCAACATTGAAAAACACCAACAAATTCAGCAACAATCTCAACATTGAAAAACACCAACAAATTCAACAACAACCTCAACATTGAAAAACACCAACAAATTCAACAACAACCTCGAAATTCAAAAACACCAACAAATACAACAACAACCTCAACATTGAAAAACAACAACAACCTCAACATTGAAAAACACCAACAAATTCAACAACAACCTCAATATTGAAAAACACCAACAAATTCAACAACAACCTCGAAATTGAAAAACACCAACAAATTCAACAACAAACTGAACATTGAAAAACACCAACAAATTCAACAACAAACTCAACATTGAAAAACAACAACAACCTCAACATTGAAAAACACCAACAAATTCAACAAAAACCTCGACATTGAAAAACAACAACAACCTCAACATTGAAAAACAACAACAACCTCAACATTGAAAAACACCAACAAATTCAACAACAACCTCAACATTGAAAAACACCAACAAATTCAACAACAACCTCAACATTGAAAAACAACAACAACCTCAAAATTGAAAAACACCAACAAATTCAACAACAACCTCAACATTGAAAAACAACAACAACCTCAACATAGAAAAACACCAACAAATTCAACAACAACCTCAACATTGAAAAACACCAACAAATTCAACAACAACCTCAGCATTGAAAAACAACAACAACCTCAACATTGAAAAACACCAACAAATTCAACAACAACCTCAACATTGAAAAACAACAACAACCTCAACATTGAAAAACACCAACAAAATCAACAACAACTTCAACATTGAAAAACACCAACAAATTCAACAACAACCTCGAAATTGAAAGACACCAACAAATACAACAACAACCTCAACATTGAAAAACAACAACAACCTCAACATTGAAAAACACCGACAAATTCAACAACAACCTCAACATTGAAAAACACCAACAAATTCAACAACAACCTCAGCATTGAAAAACATCAACAACCTCAACATTGCAAAACACCAACAAATTCAACAACAACCTCAACATTGAAAAACAACAACAACCTCAACAACAACCTCAACATTGAAAAGCAACAACAACCTCAAGATTGAAAAACACCAACAAATTCAACAACAACCTCAACATTGAAAAACACCAACAAATTCAACAACAACCTCAACATTGAAAAACAACAACAACCTCAAAATTGAAAAACACCAACAAATTCAACAACAACCTCAACATTGAAAAACAACAACAACCTCAACATTGAAAAACACCAACAAATTCAACAACAACCTCAACATTGAAAAACACCAACAAATTCAACAACAACCTCAGCATTCAAAAACACCAACAAATTCAACAACAACCTCAACATTGAAAAACACCAACAAATTCAACAGCAAACTCAACATTGAAAAACAACAACAACCTCTACATTGAAAAACACCAACAAATTCAACAACAACCTCAACATTGAAAAACAACAACAACCTCAACATTGAAAAACACCAACAAATTCAACAACAACCTCGAAATTGAAAAACACCAACAAATACAACAACAACCTCAACATTGAAAAACAACAACAACCTCAACATTGAAAAACACCAACAAATTCAACAACAACCTCGAAATTGAAAAACACCAACAAATACAACAACAACCTCAACATTGAAAAACAACAACAACCTCAACATTGAAAAACACCAACAAATTCAACAACAACCTCAATATTGAAAAACACCAACAAATTCAACAACAACCTCAACATTGAAAAACACTAACAAATTCAACAACAACCTCGAAATTGAAAAACACCAACAAATTCAACAACAAACTCAACATTGAAAAACACCAACAAATTCAACAACAAACTCAACATTGAAAAACAACAACAACCTCAACATTGAAAAACACCAACAAATTCAACAACAACCTCGACATTGAAAAACAACAACAACCTCAACATTGAAAAACAACAACAAACTCAACATTGAAAAACACCAACAAATTCAACAACAACCTCAGCATTGAAAAACAACAACAACCTCAACATTGAAAAACACCAACAAATTCAACAACAACCTCAACATTGAAAAACACCAACAAATTCAACAACAACCTCAACATTGAAAAACAACAACAACCTAAACATTGAAAAACACCAACAAATTCAACAACAACCTCAACATTGAAAAACAACAACAACCTCAACATTGAAAAGCACCAACAAATTCAACAACAACCTCAACATTGAAAAACACCAACAAATTCAAGAACAACCTCAGCATTGAAAAACAACAACAACCTCAACATTGAAAAACACCAACAAATTCAACAACAACCTCAACATTGAAAAACAACAACAACCTCAACATTGAAAAACACCAACAAATTCAACAACAACTTCAACGTTGAAAAACACCAACAAATTCAACAACAACCTCGAAATTGAAAAACACCAACAAATACAACAACAACCTCAACATTGAAAAACAACAACAACCTCAACATTGAAAAACACCAACAAATTCAACAACAACCTCAACATTGAAAAACCCAACAAATTCAGCAACAATCTCAACATTGAAAAACACCAACAAATTCAACAACAACCTCGAAATTGAAAAACACCAACAAATACAACAACAACCTCAACATTGAAAAACAACAACAACCTCAACATTGAAAAACACCAACAAATTCAACAACAACCTCAACATTGAAAAACACCAACAAATTCAACAACAACCTCAACATTGAAAAACACTAACAAATTCAACAACAACCTCGAAATTGAAAAACACCAACAAATTCAACAACAAACTCAACATTGAAAAACAACAACAACCTCAACATTGAAAAACACCAACAAATTCAACAACAACCTCAACATTGAAAAACAACAACAACCTCAACATTGAAAAACACCAACAAATTCAACAACAACCTCAACATTGAAAAACACCAACAAATTCAACAACAAACTCAACATTGAAAAACAACAACAACCTCTGCATTGAAAAACACCAACAAATTCAACAACAACCTCAACATTGAAAAACAACAACAACCTCAACATTGAAAAACACCAACAAATTCAACAACAACCTCGAAATTGAAAAACACCAACAAATACAACAACAACCTCAACATTGAGAAACAACAACAACCTCAACATTGAAAAACACAAACAAATTCAACAACAACCTCAATATTGAAAAACACCAACAAATTCAACAACAACCTCGAAATTGAAAAACACCAACAAATTCAACAACAAACTCCACATTGAAAAACACCAACAAATTCAACAACAAAACTCAACATTGAAAAACAACAACAACCTCAACATTGAAAAACACCAACAAATTCAACAAAAACCTCGACATTGAAAAACAACAACAACCTCAACATTGAAAAACAACAACAACCTCAACATTGAAAAACAACAACAAACTCAACATTGAAAAACACCAACAAATTCAACAACAACCTCAACATTGAAAAACAACAACAACCTCAACATTGAAAAACACCAACAAATTCAACAACAACCTCAACATTGAAAAACACCAACAAATTCAACAACAACCTCAACATTGAAAAACAACAACAACCTCAACATTGAAAAGCACCAACAAATTCAACAACAACCTCAACATTGAAAAACACCAACAAATTCAAGAACAACCTCAGCATTGAAAAACAACAACAACCTCAACATTGAAAAACACCAACAAATTCAACAACAACCTCAACATTGAAAAACAACAACAACCTCAACATTGAAAAACACCAACAAATTCAACAACAACTTCAACATTGAAAAACATCAACAAATTCAACAACAACCTCGAAATTGAAAAACACCAACAAATACACAACAACCTCAACATTGAAATACAACAACAACCTCAACTTTGAAAAACACCAACAAATTCAACAACAACCTCAACATTGAAAAACACCAACAAATTCAGCAACAATCTCAACATTGAAAAACACCAACAAATTCAACAACAACCTCGAAATTGAAAAAGACCAACAAATACAACAACAACCTCAACATTGAAAAACAACAACAACCTCAACATTGAAAAACACCAACAAATTCAACAACAACCTCAACATTGAAAAACACCAACAAATTCAACAACAACCTCAACATTGAAAAACACTAACAAATTCAACAACAACCTCGAAATTGAAAAACACCAACAAATTCAACAACAAACTCAACATTGAAAAACAACAACAACCTCAACATTGAAAAACACCAACAAATTCAACAACAACCTCAACATTGAAAAACAACAACAACCTCAACATTGAAAAACACCAACAAATTCAACAACAACCTCAACATTGAAAAACACCAACAAATTCAACAACAAACTCAACATTGAAAAACAACAACAACCTCTGCATTGAAAAACACCAACAAATTCAACAACAACCTCAACATTGAAAAACAACAACAACCTCAACATTGAAAAACACCAACAAATTCAACAACAACCTCGAAATTGAAAAACACCAACAAATACAACAACAACCTCAACATTGAAAAACAACAACAACCTCAACATTGAAAAACACCAACAAATTCAACAACAACCTCAATATTGAAAAACACCAACAAATTCAACAACAACCTCGAAATTGAAAAACACCAACAAATTCAACAACAAACTCAACATTGAAAAACACCAACAAATTCAACAACAAACTCAACATTGAAAAACAACAACAACCTCAACATTGAAAAACACCAACAAATTCAACAAAAACCTCGACATTGAAAAACAACAACAACCTCAACATTGAAAAACAACAACAACCTCAACATTGAAAAACAACAACAAACTCAACATTGAAAAACACCAACAAATTCAACAACAACCTCAACATTGAAAAACAACAACAACCTCAACATTGAAAAACACCAACAAATTCAACAACAACCTCAACATTGAAAAACACCAACAAATTCAACAACAACCTCAACATTGAAAAACAACAACAACCTCAAAATTAAAAAACACCAACAAATTCAACAACAACCTCAACATTGAAAAACAAAAACAACCTCAACATAGAAAAACACCAACAAATTCAACACCAACCTAAACATTGAAAAACACCAACAAATTCAACAACAACCTCAGCATTGAAAAACAACAACAACCTCAACATTGAAAAACACCAACAAATTCAACAACAACCTCAACATTGAAAAACAACAACAACCTCAACATTGAAAAACACCAACAAAATCAACAACAACTTCAACATTGAAAAACACCAACAAATTCAACAACAACCTCGAAATTGAAAAACACCAACAAAAACAACAACAACCTCAACATTGAAAAACAACAACAACCTCAACATTGAAAAACACCGACAAATTCAACAACAACCTCAACATTGAAAAACACCAACAAATTCAACAACAACCTCAGCATTGAAAAACAGCAACAACCTCAACATTGAAAAACACCAACAAATTCAACAACAACCTCAACATTGAAAAACAACAGCAACCTCAACAACAACCTCAGCATTGAAAAACAACAACAACCTCAACATTGAAAAACACCAACAAATTCAACAACAACCTCAACATTGAAAAACAACAACAACCTTAACATTGAAAAACACCAACAAAATGAACAACAACTTGAACATTGAAAAACACCAACAAATTCAACAACAACCTCGAAATTGAAAAACACCAACAAATACAACAACAACCTCAACATTGAAAAACAACAACAACCTCAACATTTAAAAACACCGACAAATTCAACAACAACCTCAACATTGAAAAACAACAAAAGAATTCAACAACAACCTCAACTTTGAAAAACACTAACAAATTCAACAACAACCTCGAAATTGAAAAACACCAACAAATTCAACAACAAACTCAACATTGAAAAACACCAACAAATTCAACAACAAACTCAACATTGAAAAACAACAACAACCTCAACATTGAAAAACACCAACAAATTCAACAACAATCTCAACATTGAAAAGCACCAACAAATTCAACAACAACCTCAACATTGAAAAACAACAACAACCTCAACATTGAAAAATACCAACAAATTCAACAACAACCTCAACATTGAAAAACACCAACAAATTCAACAACAACCTCAGCATTGAAAAACAACAACAACCTCAACATTGAAAAACACCAACAAATTCAACAACAACCTCAACATTGAAAAAACAACAACAACCTCAACATTGAAAAACACCAACAAATTCAACAACAACTTCAACATTGAAAAACACCAACAAATTCAACAACAACCTCAACATTGAAAAACACCAACAAATACAACAACAACCTCAACATTGAAAAACAACAACAACCTCAACATTGAAAAACACCAACAAATTCAACAACAACCTCAACATTGAAAAACACCAACAAATTCAACAACAACATCAACATTGAAAAACACTAACAAATTCAACAACAACCTCGAAATTGAAAAACACCAACAAATTCAACAACAAACTCAACATTCAAAAACACCAACAAATTCAACAACAAACTCAACATTGAAAAACAACAACAACCTCAACATTGAAAAACACCAACAAATTCAACAACAACCTCAACATTGAAAAACAACAACAACCTCAACATTGAAAAACACCAACAAATTCAACAACAACCTCAACATTGAAAACCACCAACAAATTCAACAACAAACTCAACATTGAAAAACAACAACAACCTCTGCATTGAAAAACACCAACAAATTCAACAACAACCTCAACATTGAAAAACAACAACAACCTCAACATTGAAAAACACCAACAAATTCAACAACAACCTCGAAATTGAAAAACACCAACAAATACAACAACAACCTCAACATTGAAAAACAACAACAACCTCAACATTGAAAAACACCAACAAATTCAACAACAACCTCAATATTGAAAAACACCAACAAATTCAACAACAACCTCGAAATTGAAAAACACCAACAAATTCAACAACAAACTCAACATTGAAAAACACCAACAAATTGAACAACAAAGTCAACATTGAAAAACAACAACAACCTCAACATTGAAAAACACCAACAAATTCAACAAAAACCTCGACATTGAAAAACAACAACAACCTCAACATTGAAAAACAACAACAACCTCAACATTGAAAAACAACAACAAACTCAACATTGAAAAACACCAACAAATTCAACAACAACCTCAACATTGAAAAACAACAACAACCTCAACATTGAAAAACACCAACAAATTCAACAACAACCTCAACATTGAAAAACACCAACAAATTCAACAACAACCTCAACATTGAAAAACAACAACAACCTCAAAATTGAAAAACACCAACAAATTCAACAACAACCTCAACATTGAAAAACAACAACAACCTCAACATAGAAAAACACCAACAAATTCAACAACAACCTCAACATTGAAAAACACCAACAAATTCAACAACAACCTCAGCATTGAAAAACAACAACAACCTCAACATTGAAAAACACCAACAAATTCAACAACAACCTCAACATTGAAAAACAACAACAACCTCAACATTGAAAAACACCAACAAAATCAACAACAACTTCAACATTGAAAAACACCAACAAATTCAACAACAACCTCGAAATGGAAAAACACCAACAAATACAACAACAACCTCAACATTGAAAAACAACAACAACCTCAACATTGAAAAACACCGACAAATTCAACAACAACCTCAACATTGAAAAACACCAACAAATTCAACAACAACCTCAGCATTGAAAAACAGCAACAACCTCAACATTGAAAAACACCAACAAATTCAACAACAACCTCAACATTGAAAAACAACAACAACCTCAACAACAACCTCAGCATTGAAAAACAACAACAACCTCAACATTGAAAAACACCAACAAATTCAATAACAACCTCAACATTGAAAAACAACAACAACCTCAACATTGAAAAACACCAACAAAATCAAGAACAACTTCAACATTGAAAAACACCAACAAATTCAACAACAACCTCGAAATTGAAAAACACCAACAAATACAACAACAACCTCAACATTGAAAAACAACAACAACCTCAACATTTAAAAACACCGACAAATTCAACAACAACCTCAACATTGAAAAACACCAACAAATTCAACAACAACCTCAACATTGAAAAACACTAACAAATTCAACAACAACCTCGAAATTGAAAAACACCAACAAATTCAACAACAAACTCAACATTGAAAAACACCAACAAATTCAACAACAAACTCAACATTGAAAAACAACAACAACCTCAACATTGAAAAACACCAACAAATTCAACAACAATCTCAACATTGAAAAGCACCAACAAATTCAACAACAACCTCAACCTTGAAAAACAACAACAACCTAAACATTGAAAAACACCAACAAATTCAACAACAACCTCAACATTGAAAAACAACAACAACCTCAACATTGAAAAACAACAACAACCTCATCATTGAAAAACAACAACAACCTAAACATTGAAAAACACCAACAAATTCAACAACAACCTCAACATTGAAAAACAACAACAACCTCAACATTGAAAAACACCAACAAATTCAACAACAACCTCAACATTGAAAAACACCAACAAATTCAACAACAACCTCAACATTGAAAAACAACAACAACCTAAACATTGAAAAACACCAACAAATTCAACAGCAACCTCAACATTGAAAAACAACAACAACCTCAACATTGAAAAACACCAACAAATTCAACAAAAACCTCAACATTGAAAAACACCAACAAATTCAACAACAACCTCAGCATTGAAAAACAACAACAACCTCAACCTTGAAAAACACCAAAAATTCAGCAACAACTTCAACATTGAAAAACAACAACAACCTCAACATTGAAAAACACCAACAAATTCAACAACAACTTCAACATTGAAAGACACCAACAAATACAACAACAACCTCAACATTGAAAAACACCAACAAATTCAACAACAACCTCAACATTGAAAAACACCATCAAATTCAACAACAACCTCAACATTGAAAAACACTAACAAATTCAACAACAACCTCGAAATTGAAAAACACCAACAAATTCAACAACAAACTCAACATTGAAAAACACCAACAAATTCAACAACATACTCAACATTGAAAAACAACAACAACCTCTACATTGAAAAACACCAACAAATTCAACAACAACCTCAACATTGAAAAACAACTACAACCTCGAAATTGAAAAACACCAACAAATTCAACAACAACCTCAACATTGAAAAACACCAACAAATTCAACAACAAACTCAACATTGAAATACAACAACAACCTCTACATTGAAAAACACCAACAAATTCAACAACAACCTCAACATTGAAAAACAACAACAACCTCAACATTGAAAAACACCAACAAATTCAACAACAACCTCGAAATTGAAAAACACCAACAAATACAACAACAACCTCAACATTGAAAAACAACAACAACCTCAACATTGAAAAACACCAACAAATTCAATAACAACCTCAATATTGAAAAACACCAACAAATTCAACAACAACCTCAACATTGAAAAACACTAACAAATTTAACAACAACCTCGAAATTGAAAAACACCAACAAATTCAACAACAAACTCAACATTGAAAAACAACAACAACCTCAACATTGAAAAACACCAACAAATTCAACAACAACCTCGACATTGAAAAACAACAACAACCTCAACATTGAAAAACAACAACAAACTCAACATTGAAAAACACCAACAAATTCAACAACAACCTCAGCATTGAAAAACAACAACAACCTCAACAGTGAAAAACACCAACAAATTCAAGAACAACCTCAACATTGAAAAACACCAACAAATACAACAACAACCTCAACATTGAAAAACAACAACAACCTAAACATTGAAAAGCACCAACAAATTCAACAACAACCTCAACATTGAAAAACAACAACAACCTCAACATTGTAAAGCACCAACAAATTCAACAACAACCTCAACATTGAAAAACACCAACAAATTCAACAACAACCTCAGCATTGAAAAATAACAACAACCTCAACATTGAAAAACACCAACAAATTCAACAACAACCTCAACATTGAAAAACAACAACAACCTCAACATTGAAAAACACCTAAAATTCAACAACTTCAACATTGAAAAACACCAACAAATTCAACAACAACCTCGAAATTGAAAAACACCAACAAATACAACAACAACCTCAACATTGAAAAACAACAACAACCTCAAATTGAAAAAACACCAACAAATTCAACAACAACCTCAACATTGAAAAACACCAACAAATTCAGCAACAATCTCAACATTGAAAAACACTAACAAATTCAACAACAACCTCGAAATTGAAAAACACCAACAAATTCAACAACAAACTCAACATTGAAAAACACCAACAAAGTCAACAACAAACTCAACATTGAAAAACAACAACAACCTCTACATTGAAAAACACCAACAAATTCAACAACAACCTCAACATTGAAAAACAACAACAACCTCAACATTGAAAAACACCAACAATTTCAACAACAACCTCAACATTGAAAAACACCAACAAATTCAACAACAACCTCAACATTGAAAAACAACAACAACCTCAACATTGAAAAACACCAACAAATTCAACAACAACCTCAACATTGAAAAACAACAACAACCTCAACATTGAAAAACATCAACAAATTCAACAACAACCTCAACATTGAAAAACACCAACAAATTCAACAACAACCTCAGCATTGAAAAAGAACAACAACCTCAACATTGAAAAACACCAACAAATTCAACAACAACCTCAACATTGAAAAACACCAACAAATTCAACAACAACCTCAACATTGAAAAACAACAACAACCTCAACATTGAAAAACACCAACAAATTCAACAACAACCTCGACATTGAAAAACACCCTCAAATTCAAAATCAACCTCAACATTGAAAAACATCAACAAACTCAACAACAACCTCAACATTGAAAAAAAACAACAACCTCAACATTGAAAAACACCAACAAATTCAACAACAACCTCTACATTGAAAAACACCAACAAATTCAACAACAACCTCAACATTGAAAAACAACAACAACCTGAACATTGAAAAACACCAACAAATTCAACAACAACCTCAACATTGAAAAACACCAACAAATTCAACAACAACCTCAACATTGAAAAACACTAACAAATTCAACAACAAGCTCAACATTGAAAAACACCAACAAATTCAACAACAAACTCAACATTGAAAAACAACAACAACCTCTACATTGAAAAACACCAACAAATTCAACAACAACCTCAGCATTGAAAAAGAACAACAACCTCAACATTGAAAAACACCAACAAATTCAACAACAACCTCAACATTGAAAAACACCAACAAATTCAACAACAACCTCAACATTGAAAAACAACAACAACCTCAACATTGAAAAACACCAACAAATTCAACAACAACCTCGACATTGAAAAACACCCTCAAATTCAAAATCAACCTCAACATTGAAAAACATCAACAAACTCAACAACAACCTCAACATTGAAAAAAAACAACAACCTCAACATTGAAAAACACCAACAAATTCAACAACAACCTCTACATTGAAAAACACCAACAAATTCAACAACAACCTCAACATTGAAAAACAACAACAACCTGAACATTGAAAAACACCAACAAATTCAACAACAACCTCAACATTGAAAAACACCAACAAATTCAACAACAACCTCAACATTGAAAAACACCAACAAATTCAACAACAAGCTCAACATTGAAAAACACCAACAAATTCAACAACAAACTCAACATTGAAAAACAACAACAACCTCTACATTGAAAAACACCAACAAATTCAACAACAACCTCAACATTGAAAAACAACTACAACCTCGAAATTGAAAAACACCAACAAATTCAACAACAACCTCAACATTGAAATACAACAACAACCTCTACATTGAAAAACACCAACAAATTCAACAACAACCTCAACATTGAAAAACAACAACAACCTCAACATTGAAAAACACCAACAAATTCAACAACAACCTCGAAATTGAAAAACACCAACAAATACAACAACAACCTCAACATTGAAAAACAACAACAACCTCAACATTGAAAAACACCAACAAATTCAACAACAACCTCAATATTGAAAAACACCAACAAATTCAATAACAATCTCAACATTGAAAAACACTAACAAATTTAACAACAACCTCGAAATTGAAAAACACCAACAAATTCAACAACAAACTCAACATTGAAAAACAACAACAACCTCAACATTGAAAAACACCAACAAATTCAACAACAACCTCGACATTGAAAAACAACAACAACCTCAACATTGAAAAACAACAACAAACTCAACATTGAAAAACACCAACAAATTCAACAACAACCTCAGCATTGAAAAACAACAACAACCTCAACAGTGAAAAACACCAACAAATTCAACAACAACCTCAACATTGAAAAACACCAACAAATTCAACAACAACCTCAGCATTGAAAAACAACAACAACCTCAACATTGAAAAACAACAACAAACTCAACATTGAAAAACACCAACAAATTCAACAACAACCTCAGCATTGAAAAACAACAACAACCTAAACATTGAAAAGCACCAACAAATTCAACAACAACCTCAAAATTGAAAAACAACAACAACCTCAACATTGAAAAGCACCAACAAATTCAACAACAACCTCAACATTGAAAAACACCAACAAATTCAACAACAACCTCAGCATTGAAAAATAACAACAACCTCAACATTGAAAAACACCAACAAATTCAACAACAACCTCAACATTGAAAAACAACAACAACCTCAACATTGAAAAACAACAACAACCTCAAATTGAAAAACACCAACAAATTCAACAACAACCTCAACATTGAAAAACACCAACAAATTCAGCAACAATCTCAACATTGAAAAACACTAACAAATTCAACAACAACCTCGAAATTGAAAAACACCAACAAATTCAACAACAAACTCAACATTGAAAAACACCAACAAATTCAACAACAAACTCAACATTGAAAAACAACAACAACCTCTACATTGAAAAACACCAACAAATTCAACAACAACCTCAACATTGAAAAACAACAACAACCTCAACATTGAAAAACACCAACAATTTCAACAACAACCTCAACATTGAAAAACACCAACAAATTCAACAACAACCTCAACATTGAAAAACAACAACAACCTCAACATTGAAAAACACCAACAAATTCAACAACAACCTCAACATTGAAAAACAACAACAACCTCAACATTGAAAAACATCAACAAATTCAACAACAACCTCAACATTGAAAAACACCAACAAATTCAACAACAACCTCAGCATTGAAAAAGAAAAACAACCTCAACATTGAAAAACACCAACAAATTCAACAACAACCTCAACATTGAAAAACACCAACAAATTCAACAACAACCTCAACATTGAAAAACAACAACAACCTCAACATTGAAAAACACCAACAAATTCAACAACAACCTCGAGATTGAAAAACACCCTCAAATTCAAAATCAACCTCAACATTGAAAAACATCAACAAACTCAACAACAACCTCAACATTGAAAAACACCAACAAATTCAACAACAACCTCTACATTGAAAAACACCAACAAATTCAACAACAACCTCAACATTGAAAAACAACAACAACCTCAACATTGAAAAACAACAACAACCTCAACAACAACCTCAACATTGAAAAGCAACAACAACCTCAAGATTGAAAAACACCAACAAATTCAACAACAACCTCAACATTGAAAAACACCAACAAATTCAACAACAACCTCAACATTGAAAAACAACAACAACCTCAAAATTGAAAAACACCAACAAATTCAACAACAACCTCAACATTGAAAAACAACAACAACCTCAACATTGAAAAACACCAACAAATTCAACAACAACCTCAACATTGAAAAACACCAACAAATTCAACAACAACCTCAGCATTCAAAAACACCAACAAATTCAACAACAACCTCAACATTGAAAAACACCAACAAATTCAACAGCAAACTCAACATTGAAAAACAACAACAACCTCTACATTGAAAAACACCAACAAATTCAACAACAACCTCAACATTGAAAAACAACAACAACCTCAACATTGAAAAACACCAACAAATTCAACAACAACCTCGAAATTGAAAAACACCAACAAATACAACAACAACCTCAACATTGAAAAACAACAACAACCTCAACATTGAAAAACACCAACAAATTCAACAACAACCTCGAAATTGAAAAACACCAACAAATACAACAACAACCTCAACATTGAAAAACAACAACAACCTCAACATTGAAAAACACCAACAAATTCAACAACAACCTCAATATTGAAAAACACCAACAAATTCAACAACAACCTCAACATTGAAAAACACTAACAAATTCAACAACAACCTCGAAATTGAAAAACACCAACAAATTCAACAACAAACTCAACATTGAAAAACACCAACAAATTCAACAACAAACTCAACATTGAAAAACAACAACAACCTCAACATTGAAAAACACCAACAAATTCAACAACAACCTCGACATTGAAAAACAACAACAACCTCAACATTGAAAAACAACAACAAACTCAACATTGAAAAACACCAACAAATTCAACAACAACCTCAGCATTGAAAAACAACAACAACCTCAACATTGAAAAACACCAACAAATTCAACAACAACCTCAACATTGAAAAACACCAACAAATTCAACAACAACCTCAACATTGAAAAACAACAACAACCTAAACATTGAAAAACACCAACAAATTCAACAACAACCTCAACATTGAAAAACAACAACAACCTCAACATTGAAAAGCACCAACAAATTCAACAACAACCTCAACATTGAAAAACACCAACAAATTCAAGAACAACCTCAGCATTGAAAAACAACAACAACCTCAACATTGAAAAACACCAACAAATTCAACAACAACCTCAACATTGAAAAACAACAACAACCTCAACATTGAAAAACACCAACAAATTCAACAACAACTTCAACGTTGAAAAACACCAACAAATTCAACAACAACCTCGAAATTGAAAAACACCAACAAATACAACAACAACCTCAACATTGAAAAACAACAACAACCTCAACATTGAAAAACACCAACAAATTCAACAACAACCTCAACATTGAAAAACACCAACAAATTCAGCAACAATCTCAACATTGAAAAACACCAACAAATTCAACAACAACCTCGAAATTGAAAAACACCAACAAATACAACAACAACCTCAACATTGAAAAACAACAACAACCTCAACATTGAAAAACACCAACAAATTCAACAACAACCTCAACATTGAAAAACACCAACAAATTCAACAACAACCTCAACATTGAAAAACACTAACAAATTCAACAACAACCTCGAAATTGAAAAACACCAACAAATTCAACAACAAACTCAACATTGAAAAACAACAACAACCTCAACATTGAAAAACACCAACAAATTCAACAACAACCTCAACATTGAAAAACAACAACAACCTCAACATTGAAAAACACCAACAAATTCAACAACAACCTCAACATTGAAAAACACCAACAAATTCAACAACAAACTCAACATTGAAAAACAACAACAACCTCTGCATTGAAAAACACCAACAAATTCAACAACAACCTCAACATTGAAAAACAACAACAACCTCAACATTGAAAAACACCAACAAATTCAACAACAACCTCGAAATTGAAAAACACCAACAAATACAACAACAACCTCAACATTGAGAAACAACAACAACCTCAACATTGAAAAACACAAACAAATTCAACAACAACCTCAATATTGAAAAACACCAACAAATTCAACAACAACCTCGAAATTGAAAAACACCAACAAATTCAACAACAAACTCAACATTGAAAAACACCAACAAATTCAACAACAAACTCAACATTGAAAAACAACAACAACCTCAACATTGAAAAACACCAACAAATTCAACAAAAACCTCGACATTGAAAAACAACAACAACCTCAACATTGAAAAACAACAACAACCTCAACATTGAAAAACAACAACAAACTCAACATTGAAAAACACCAACAAATTCAACAACAACCTCAACATTGAAAAACAACAACAACCTCAACATTGAAAAACACCAACAAATTCAACAACAACCTCAACATTGAAAAACACCAACAAATTCAACAACAACCTCAACATTGAAAAACAACAACAACCTCAACATTGAAAAGCACCAACAAATTCAACAACAACCTCAACATTGAAAAACACCAACAAATTCAAGAACAACCTCAGCATTGAAAAACAACAACAACCTCAACATTGAAAAACACCAACAAATTCAACAACAACCTCAACATTGAAAAACAACAACAACCTCAACATTGAAAAACACCAACAAATTCAACAACAACTTCAACATTGAAAAACATCAACAAATTCAACAACAACCTCGAAATTGAAAAACACCAACAAATACACAACAACCTCAACATTGAAATACAACAACAACCTCAACTTTGAAAAACATCAACAAATTCAACAACAACCTCAACATTGAAAAACACCAACAAATTCAGCAACAATCTCAACATTGAAAAACACCAACAAATTCAACAACAACCTCGAAATTGAAAAAGACCAACAAATACAACAACAACCTCAACATTGAAAAACAACAACAACCTCAACATTGAAAAACACCAACAAATTCAACAACAACCTCAACATTGAAAAACACCAACAAATTCAACAACAACCTCAACATTGAAAAACACTAACAAATTCAACAACAACCTCGAAATTGAAAAACACCAACAAATTCAACAACAAACTCAACATTGAAAAACAACAACAACCTCAACATTGAAAAACACCAACAAATTCAACAACAACCTCAACATTGAAAAACAACAACAACCTCAACATTGAAAAACACCAACAAATTCAACAACAACCTCAACATTGAAAAACACCAACAAATTCAACAACAAACTCAACATTGAAAAACAACAACAACCTCTGCATTGAAAAACACCAACAAATTCAACAACAACCTCAACATTGAAAAACAACAACAACCTCAACATTGAAAAACACCAACAAATTCAACAACAACCTCGAAATTGAAAAACACCAACAAATACAACAACAACCTCAACATTGAAAAACAACAACAACCTCAACATTGAAAAACACCAACAAATTCAACAACAACCTCAATATTGAAAAACACCAACAAATTCAACAACAACCTCGAAATTGAAAAACACCAACAAATTCAACAACAAACTCAACATTGAAAAACACCAACAAATTCAACAACAAACTCAACATTGAAAAACAACAACAACCTCAACATTGAAAAACACCAACAAATTCAACAAAAACCTCGACATTGAAAAACAACAACAACCTCAACATTGAAAAACAACAACAACCTCAACATTGAAAAACAACAACAAACTCAACATTGAAAAACACCAACAAATTCAACAACAACCTCAACATTGAAAAACAACAACAACCTCAACATTGAAAAACACCAACAAATTCAACAACAACCTCAACATTGAAAAACACCAACAAATTCAACAACAACCTCAACATTGAAAAACAACAACAACCTCAAAATTAAAAAACACCAACAAATTCAACAACAACCTCAACATTGAAAAACAAAAACAACCTCAACATAGAAAAACACCAACAAATTCAACACCAACCTAAACATTGAAAAACACCAACAAATTCAACAACAACCTCAGCATTGAAAAACAACAACAACCTCAACATTGAAAAACACCAACAAATTCAACAACAACCTCAACATTGAAAAACAACAACAACCTCAACATTGAAAAACACCAACAAAATCAACAACAACTTCAACATTGAAAAACACCAACAAATTCAACAACAACCTCGAAATTGAAAAACACCAACAAAAACAACAACAACCTCAACATTGAAAAACAACAACAACCTCAACATTGAAAAACACCGACAAATTCAACAACAACCTCAACATTGAAAAACACCAACAAATTCAACAACAACCTCAGCATTGAAAAACAGCAACAACCTCAACATTGAAAAACACCAACAAATTCAACAACAACCTCAACATTGAAAAACAACAGCAACCTCAACAACAACCTCAGCATTGAAAAACAACAACAACCTCAACATTGAAAAACACCAACAAATTCAACAACAACCTCAACATTGAAAAACAACAACAACATTAACATTGAAAAACACCAACAAAATGAACAACAACTTGAACATTGAAAAACACCAACAAATTCAACAACAACCTCGAAATTGAAAAACACCAACAAATACAACAACAACCTCAACATTGAAAAACAACAACAACCTCAACATTTAAAAACACCGACAAATTCAACAACAACCTCAACATTGAAAAACACCAACAAATTCAACAACAACCTCAACTTTGAAAAACACTAACAAATTCAACAACAACCTCGAAATTGAAAAACACCAACAAATTCAACAACAAACTCAACATTGAAAAACACCAACAAATTCAACAACAAACTCAACATTGAAAAACAACAACAACCTCAACATTGAAAAACACCAACAAATTCAACAACAATCTCAACATTGAAAAGCTCCAACAAATTCAACAACAACCTCAACATTGAAAAACAACAACAACCTCAACATTGAAAAATACCAACAAATTCAACAACAACCTCAACATTGAAAAACACCAACAAATTCAACAACAACCTCAACATTGAAAAACACCAACAAATTCAACAACAACCTCAACATTGAAAAACAACAACAACCTCAACATTGAAAAACACCAACAAATTCAACAACAACTTCAACATTGAAAAACACCAACAAATTCAACAACAACCTCAACATTGAAAAACACCAACAAATACAACAACAACCTCAACATTGAAAAACAACAACAACCTCAACATTGAAAAACACCAACAAATTCAACAACAACCTCAACATTGAAAAACACCAACAAATTCAACAACAACATCAACATTGAAAAACACTAACAAATTCAACAACAACCTCGAAATTGAAAAACACCAACAAATTCAACAACAAACTCAACATTCAAAAACACCAACAAATTCAACAACAAACTCAACATTGAAAAACAACAACAACCTCAACATTGAAAAACACCAACAAATTCAACAACAACCTCAACATTGAAAAACAACAACAACCTCAACATTGAAAAACACCAACAAATTCAACAACAACCTCAACATTGAAAACCACCAACAAATTCAACAACAAACTCAACATTGAAAAACAACAACAACCTCTGCATTGAAAAACACCAACAAATTCAACAACAACCTCAACATTGAAAAACATCAACAACCTCAACATTGAAAAACACCAACAAATTCAACAACAACCTCGAAATTGAAAAACACCAACAAATACAACAACAACCTCAACATTGAAAAACAACAACAACCTCAACATTGAAAAACACCAACAAATTCAACAACAACCTCAATATTGAAAAACACCAACAAATTCAACAACAACCTCGAAATTGAAAAACACCAACAAATTCAACAACAAACTCAACATTGAAAAACACCAACAAATTGAACAACAAAGTCAACATTGAAAAACAACAACAACCTCAACATTGAAAAACACCAACAAATTCAACAAAAACCTCGACATTGAAAAACAACAACAACCTCAACATTGAAAAACAACAACAACCTCAACATTGAAAAACAACAACAAACTCAACATTGAAAAACACCAACAAATTCAACAACAACCTCAACATTGAAAAACAACAACAACCTCAACATTGAAAAACACCAACAAATTCAACAACAACCTCAACATTGAAAAACACCAACAAATTCAACAACAACCTCAACATTGAAAAACAACAACAACCTCAAAATTGAAAAACACCAACAAATTCAACAACAACCTCAACATTGAAAAACAACAACAACCTCAACATAGAAAAACACCAACAAATTCAACAACAACCTCAACATTGAAAAACACCAACAAATTCAACAACAACCTCAGCATTGAAAAACAACAACAACCTCAACATTGAAAAACACCAACAAATTCAACAACAACCTCAACATTGAAAAACAACAACAACCTCAACATTGAAAAACACCAACAAAATCAACAACAACTTCAACATTGAAAAACACCAACAAATTCAACAACAACCTCGAAATGGAAAAACACCAACAAATACAACAACAACCTCAACATTGAAAAACAACAACAACCTCAACATTGAAAAACACCGACAAATTCAACAACAACCTCAACATTGAAAAACACCAACAAATTCAACAACAACCTCAGCATTGAAAAACAGCAACAACCTCAACATTGAAAAACACCAACAAATTCAACAACAACCTCAACATTGAAAAACAACAACAACCTCAACAACAACCTCAGCATTGAAAAACAACAACAACCTCAACATTGAAAAACACCAACAAATTCAATAACAACCTCAACATTGAAAAACAACAACAACCTCAACATTGAAAAACACCAACAAAATCAACAACAACTTCAACATTGAAAAACACCAACAAATTCAACAACAACCTCGAAATTGAAAAACACCAACAAATACAACAACAACCTCAACATTGAAAAACAACAACAACCTCAACATTTAAAAACACCGACAAATTCAACAACAACCTCAACATTGAAAAACACCAACAAATTCAACAACAACCTCAACATTGAAAAACACTAACAAATTCAACAACAACCTCGAAATTGAAAAACACCAACAAATTCAACAACAAACTCAACATTGAAAAACACCAACAAATTCAACAACAAACTCAACATTGAAAAACAACAACAACCTCAACATTGAAAAACACCAACAAATTCAACAACAATCTCAACATTGAAAAGCACCAACAAATTCAACAACAACCTCAACCTTGAAAAACAACAACAACCTAAACATTGAAAAACACCAACAAATTCAACAACAACCTCAACATTGAAAAACAACAACAACCTCAACATTGAAAAACAACAACAACCTCATCATTGAAAAACAACAACAACCTAAACATTGAAAAACACCAACAAATTCAACAACAACCTCAACATTGAAAAACAACAACAACCTCAACATTGAAAAACACCAACAAATTCAACAACAACCTCAACATTGAAAAACACCAACAAATTCAACAACAACCTCAACATTGAAAAACAACAACAACCTAAACATTGAAAAACACCAACAAATTCAACAGCAACCTCAACATTGAAAAACAACAACAACCTCAACATTGAAAAACACCAACAAATTCAACAAAAACCTCAACATTGAAAAACACCAACAAATTCAACAACAACCTCAGCATTGAAAAACAACAACAACCTCAACCTTGAAAAACACCAACAAATTCAGCAACAACTTCAACATTGAAAAACAACAACAACCTCAACATTTAAAAAAACACCAACAAATTCAACAACAACTTCAACATTGAAAAACACCAACAAATACAACAACAACCTCAACATTGAAAAACACCAACAAATTCAACAACAACCTCAACATTGAAAAACACCATCAAATTCAACAACAACCTCAACATTGAAAAACACTAACAAATTCAACAACAACCTCGAAATTGAAAAACACCAACAAATTCAACAACAAACTCAACATTGAAAAACACCAACAAATTCAACAACATACTCAACATTGAAAAACAACAACAACCTCTACATTGAAAAACACCAACAAATTCAACAACAACCTCAACATTGAAAAACAACTACAACCTCGAAATTGAAAAACACCAACAAATTCAACAACAACCTCAACATTGAAAAACACCAACAAATTCAACAACAAACTCAACATTGAAATACAACAACAACCTCTACATTGAAAAACACCAACAAATTCAACAACAACCTCAACATTGAAAAACAACAACAACCTCAACATTGAAAAACACCAACAAATTCAACAACAACCTCGAAATTGAAAAACACCAACAAATACAACAACAACCTCAACATTGAAAAACAACAACAACCTCAACATTGAAAAACACCAACAAATTCAATAACAACCTCAATATTGAAAAACACCAACAAATTCAACAACAACCCCAACATTGAAAAACACTAACAAATTTAACAACAACCTCGAAATTGAAAAACACCAACAAATTCAACAACAAACTCAACATTGAAAAACAACAACAACCTCAACATTGAAAAACACCAACAAATTCAACAACAACCTCGACATTGAAAAACAACAACAACCTCAACATTGAAAAACAACAACAAACTCAACATTGAAAAACACCAACAAATTCAACAACAACCTCAGCATTGAAAAACAACAACAACCTCAACAGTGAAAAACACCAACAAATTCAACAACAACCTCAACATTGAAAAACACCAACAAATACAACAACAACCTCAACATTGAAAAACAACAACAACCTAAACATTGAAAAGCACCAACAAATTCAACAACAACCTCAACATTGAAAAACAACAACAACCTCAACATTGTAAAGCACCAACAAATTCAACAACAACCTCAACATTGAAAAACACCAACAAATTCAACAACAACCTCAGCATTGAAAAATAACAACAACCTCAACATTGAAAAACACCAACAAATTCAACAACAACCTCAACATTGAAAAACAACAACAACCTCAACATTGAAAAACACCTAAAATTCAACAACTTCAACATTGAAAAACACCAACAAATTCAACAACAACCTCGAAATTGAAAAACACCAACAAATACAACAACAACCTCAACATTGAAAAACAACAACAACCTCAAATTGAAAAACACCAACAAATTCAACAACAACCTCAACATTGAAAAACACCAACAAATTCAGCAACAATCTCAACATTGAAAAACACTAACAAATTCAACAACAACCTCGAAATTGAAAAACACCAACAAATTCAACAACAAACTCAACATTGAAAAACACCAACAAATTCAACAACAAACTCAACATTGAAAAACAACAACAACCTCTACATTGAAAAACACCAACAAATTCAACAACAACCTCAACATTGAAAAACAACAACAACCTCAACATTGAAAAACACCAACAATTTCAACAACAACCTCAACATTGAAAAACACCAACAAATTCAACAACAACCTCAACATTGAAAAACAACAACAACCTCAACATTGAAAAACACCAACAAATTCAACAACAACCTCAACATTGAAAAACAACAACAACCTCAACATTGAAAAACATCAACAAATTCAACAACAACCTCAACATTGAAAAACACCAACAAATTCAACAACAACCTCAGCATTGAAAAAGAACAACAACCTCAACATTGAAAAACACCAACAAATTCAACAACAACCTCAACATTGAAAAACACCAACAAATTCAACAACAACCTCAACATTGAAAAACAACAACAACCTCAACATTGAAAAACACCAACAAATTCAACAACAACCTCGACATTGAAAAACACCCTCAAATTCAAAATCAACCTCAACATTGAAAAACATCAACAAACTCAACAACAACCTCAACATTGAAAAAAAACAACAACCTCAACATTGAAAAACACCAACAAATTCAACAACAACCTCTACATTGAAAAACACCAACAAATTCAACAACAACCTCAACATTGAAAAACAACAACAACCTCAACATTGAAAAACACCAACAAATTCAACAACAACCTCAACATTGAAAAACACCAACAAATTCAACAACAACCTCAACATTGAAAAACACTAACAAATTCAACAACAACCTCGAAATTGAAAAACACCAACAAATTCAACAACAAGCTCAACATTGAAAAACACCAACAAATTCAACAACAAACTCAACATTGAAAAACAACAACAACCTCTACATTGAAAAACACCAACAAATTCAACAACAACCTCAACATTGAAAAACAACTACAACCTCGAAATTGAAAAACACCAACAAATTCAACAACAACCTCAACATTGAAATACAACAACAACCTCTACATTGAAAAACACCAACAAATTCAACAACAACCTCAACATTGAAAAACAACAACAACCTCAACATTGAAAAACACCAACAAATTCAACAACAACCTCGAAATTGAAAAACACCAACAAATACAACAACAACCTCAACATTGAAAAACAACAACAACCTCAACATTGAAAAACACCAACAAATTCAACAACAACCTCAATATTGAAAAACACCAACAAATTCAATAGCAACCTCAACATTGAAAAACACTAACAAATTTAACAACAACCTCGAAATTGAAAAACACCAACAAATTCAACAACAAACTCAACATTGAAAAACAACAACAACCTCAACATTGAAAAACACCAACAAATTCAACAACAACCTCGACATTGAAAAACAACAACAACCTCAACATTGAAAAACAACAACAAACTCAACATTGAAAAACACCAACAAATTCAACAACAACCTCAGCATTGAAAAACAACAACAACCTCAACAGTGAAAAACACCAACAAATTCAACAACAACCTCAACATTGAAAAACACCAACAAATTCAACAACAACCTCAGCATTGAAAAACAACAACAACCTCAACATTGAAAAACAACAACAAACTCAACATTGAAAAACACCAACAAATTCAACAACAACCTCAGCATTGAAAAACAACAACAACCTAAACATTGAAAAGCACCAACAAATTCAACAACAACCTCAAAATTGAAAAACAACAACAACCTCAACATTGAAAAGCACCAACAAATTCAACAACAACCTCAACATTGAAAAACACCAACAAATTCAACAACAACCTCAGCATTGAAAAATAACAACAACCTCAACATTGAAAAACACCAACAAATACAACAACAACCTCAACATTGAAAAACACCAACAAATTCAACAACAACCTCAACATTGAAAAACACCATCAAATTCAACAACAACCTCAACATTGAAAAACACTAACAAATTCAACAACAACCTCGAAATTGAAAAACACCAACAAATTCAACAACAAACTCAACATTGAAAAACACCAACAAATTCAACAACATACTCAACATTGAAAAACAACAACAACCTCTACATTGAAAAACACCAACAAATTCAACAACAACCTCAACATTGAAAAACAACTACAACCTCGAAATTGAAAAACACCAACAAATTCAACAACAACCTCAACATTGAAAAACACCAACAAATTCAACAACAAACTCAACATTGAAATACAACAACAACCTCTACATTGAAAAACACCAACAAATTCAACAACAACCTCAACATTGAAAAACAACAACAACCTCAACATTGAAAAACACCAACAAATTCAACAACAACCTCGAAATTGAAAAACACCAACAAATACAACAACAACCTCAACATTGAAAAACAACAACAACCTCAACATTGAAAAACACCAACAAATTCAATAACAACCTCAATATTGAAAAACACCAACAAATTCAACAACAACCTCAACATTGAAAAACACTAACAAATTTAACAACAACCTCGAAATTGAAAAACACCAACAAATTCAACAACAAACTCAACATTGAAAAACAACAACAACCTCAACATTGAAAAACACCAACAAATTCAACAACAACCTCGACATTGAAAAACAACAACAACCTCAACATTGAAAAACAACAACAAACTCAACATTGAAAAACACCAACAAATTCAACAACAACCTCAGCATTGAAAAACAACAACAACCTCAACAGTGAAAAACACCAACAAATTCAACAACAACCTCAACATTGAAAAACACCAACAAATACAACAACAACCTCAACATTGAAAAACAACAACAACCTAAACATTGAAAAGCACCAACAAATTCAACAACAACCTCAACATTGAAAAACAACAACAACCTCAACATTGTAAAGCACCAACAAATTCAACAACAACCTCAACATTGAAAAACACCAACAAATTCAACAACAACCTCAGCATTGAAAAATAACAACAACCTCAACATTGAAAAACACCAACAAATTCAACAACAACCTCAACATTGAAAAACAACAACAACCTCAACATTGAAAAACACCTAAAATTCAACAACTTCAACATTGAAAAACACCAACAAATTCAACAACAACCTCGAAATTGAAAAACACCAACAAATACAACAACAACCTCAACATTGAAAAACAACAACAACCTCAAATTGAAAAACACCAACAAATTCAACAACAACCTCAACATTGAAAAACACCAACAAATTCAGCAACAATCTCAACATTGAAAAACACTAACAAATTCAACAACAACCTCGAAATTGAAAAACACCAACAAATTCAACAACAAACTCAACATTGAAAAACACCAACAAATTCAACAACAAACTCAACATTGAAAAACAACAACAACCTCTACATTGAAAAACACCAACAAATTCAACAACAACCTCAACATTGAAAAACAACAACAACCTCAACATTGAAAAACACCAACAATTTCAACAACAACCTCAACATTGAAAAACACCAACAAATTCAACAACAACCTCAACATTGAAAAACAACAACAACCTCAACATTGAAAAACACCAACAAATTCAACAACAACCTCAACATTGAAAAACAACAACAACCTCAACATTGAAAAACATCAACAAATTCAACAACAACCTCAACATTGAAAAACACCAACAAATTCAACAACAACCTCAGCATTGAAAAAGAACAACAACCTCAACATTGAAAAACACCAACAAATTCAACAACAACCTCAACATTGAAAAACACCAACAAATTCAACAACAACCTCAACATTGAAAAACAACAACAACCTCAACATTGAAAAACACCAACAAATTCAACAACAACCTCGACATTGAAAAACACCCTCAAATTCAAAATCAACCTCAACATTGAAAAACATCAACAAACTCAACAACAACCTCAACATTGAAAAAAAACAACAACCTCAACATTGAAAAACACCAACAAATTCAACAACAACCTCTACATTGAAAAACACCAACAAATTCAACAACAACCTCAACATTGAAAAACAACAACAACCTCAACATTGAAAAACACCAACAAATTCAACAACAACCTCAACATTGAAAAACACCAACAAATTCAACAACAACCTCAACATTGAAAAACACTAACAAATTCAACAACAACCTCGAAATTGAAAAACACCAACAAATTCAACAACAAGCTCAACATTGAAAAACACCAACAAATTCAACAACAAACTCAACATTGAAAAACAACAACAACCTCTACATTGAAAAACACCAACAAATTCAACAACAACCTCAACATTGAAAAACAACTACAACCTCGAAATTGAAAAACACCAACAAATTCAACAACAACCTCAACATTGAAATACAACAACAACCTCTACATTGAAAAACACCAACAAATTCAACAACAACCTCAACATTGAAAAACAACAACAACCTCAACATTGAAAAACACCAACAAATTCAACAACAACCTCTAAATTGAAAAACACCAACAAATACAACAACAACCTCAACATTGAAAAACAACAACAACCTCAACATTGAAAAACACCAACAAATTCAACAACAACCTCAATATTGAAAAACACCAACAAATTCAATAGCAACCTCAACATTGAAAAACACTAACAAATTTAACAACAACCTCGAAATTGAAAAACACCAACAAATTCAACAACAAACTCAACATTGAAAAACAACAACAACCTCAACATTGAAAAACACCAACAAATTCAACAACAACCTCGACATTGAAAAACAACAACAACCTCAACATTGAAAAACAACAACAAACTCAACATTGAAAAACACCAACAAATTCAACAACAACCTCAGCATTGAAAAACAACAACAACCTCAACAGTGAAAAACACCAACAAATTCAACAACAACCTCAACATTGAAAAACACCAACAAATTCAACAACAACCTCAGCATTGAAAAACAACAACAACCTCAACATTGAAAAACAACAACAAACTCAACATTGAAAAACACCAACAAATTCAACAACAACCTCAGCATTGAAAAACAACAACAACCTAAACATTGAAAAGCACCAACAAATTCAACAACAACCTCAAAATTGAAAAACAGCAACAACCTCAACATTGAAAAGCACCAACAAATTCAACAACAACCTCAACATTGAAAAACACCAACAAATTCAACAACAACCTCAGCATTGAAAAATAACAACAACCTCAACATTGAAAAACACCAACAAATTCAACAACAACCTCAACATTGAAAAACAACAACAACCTCAACATTGAAAAACAGCAAAAAATTCAACAACAACTTCAACATTGAAAAACACCAACAAATTCAACAACAACCTCGAAATTGAAAAACACCAACAAATACAACAACAACCTCAACATTGAAAAACAACAACAACCTCAAATTGAAAAACACCAACAAATTCAACAACAACCTCAACATTGAAAAACACCAACAAATTCAGCAACAATCTCAACATTGAAAAACACTAACAAATTCAACAACAACCTCGAAATTGAAAAACACCAACAAATTCAACAACAAACTCAACATTGAAAAACACCAACAAATTCAACAACAAACTCAACATTGAAAAACAACAACAACCTCTACATTGAAAAACACCAACAAATTCAACAACAACCTCAACATTGAAAAACAACAACAACCTCAACATTGAAAAACACCAACAATTTCAACAACAACCTCAACATTGAAAAACACCAACAAATTCAACAACAACCTCAACATTGAAAAACAACAACAACCTCAACATTGAAAAACACCAACAAATTCAACAACAACCTCAACATTGAAAAACAACAACAACCTCAACATTGAAAAACATCAACAAATTCAACAACAACCTCAACATTGAAAAACACCAACAAATTCAACAACAACCTCAGCATTGAAAAAGAAAAACAACCTCAACATTGAAAAACACCAACAAATTCAACAACAACCTCAACATTGAAAAACACCAACAAATTCAACAACAACCTCAACATTGAAAAACAACAACAACCTCAACATTGAAAAACACCAACAAATTCAACAACAACCTCGAGATTGAAAAACACCCTCAAATTCAAAATCAACCTCAACATTGAAAAACATCAACAAACTCAACAACAACCTCAACATTGAAAAACACCAACAAATTCAACAACAACCTCTACATTGAAAAACACCAACAAATTCAACAACAACCTCAACATTGAAAAACAACAAAAACCTCAACATTGAAAAACACCAACAAATTCAACAACAACCTCAACATTGAAAAACACCAACAAATTCAACAACAACCTCAACATTGAAAAACACTAACAAATTCAACAACAACCTCGAAATTGAAAAACACCAACAAATTCAACAACAAATTCAACATTGAAAAACACCAACAAATTCAACAACAAACTCAACATTGAAAAACAACAACAACCTCTACATTGAAAAACACCAACAAATTCAACAACAACCTCAACATTGAAAAACAACTACAACCTCGAAATTGAAAAACACCAACAAATTCAACAACAACCTCAACATTGAAAAACACCAACAAATTCAACAACAAACTCAACATTGAAATACAACAACAACCTCTACATTGAAAAACACCAACAAATTCAACAACAACCTCAACATTGAAAAACACCAACAAATTCAACAACAACCTCGAAATTGAAAAACACCAACAAATACAACAACAACCTCAACATTGAAAAACAACAACAACCTCAACATTGAAAAACACCAACAAATTCAACAACAACCTCAATATTGAAAAACACCAACAAATTCAACAACAACCTCAACATTGAAAAACACTAACAAATTTAACAACAACCTCGAAATTGAAAAACACCAACAAATTCAACAACAAACTCAACATTGAAAAACAACAACAACCTCAACATTGAAAAACACCAACAAATTCAACAACAACCTCGACATTGAAAAACAACAACAACCTCAACATTGAAAAACAACAACAAACTCAACATTGAAAAACACCAACAAATTCAACAACAACCTCAGCATTGAAAAACAACAACAACCTCAACAGTGAAAAACAGCAACAAATTCAACAACAACCCCAACATTGAAAAACACCAACAAATTCAACAACAACCTCAACATTGAAAAACAACAACAACCTAAACATTGAAAAGCACCAACAAATTCAACAACAACCTCAACATTGAAAAACAACAACAACCTCAACATTGAAAAGCACCAACAAATTCAACAACAACCTCAACATTGAAAAACACCAACAAATTCAACAACAACCTCAGCATTGAAAAATAACAACAACCTCAACATTGAAAAACACCAACAAATTCAACAACAACCTCAACATTGAAAAACAACAACAACCTCAACATTGAAAAACAGCAAAAAATTCAACAACAAATTCAACATTGAAAAACACCAACAAATTCAACAACAACCTCGAAATTGAAAAACACCAACAAATACAACAACAACCTCAACATTGAAAAACAACAACAACCTCAAATTGAAAAACACCAACAAATTCAACAACAACCTCAACA
The DNA here is from genome assembly GCA_026770705.1 of Isurus oxyrinchus. Lineage (NCBI taxonomy): Eukaryota > Metazoa > Chordata > Chondrichthyes > Lamniformes > Lamnidae > Isurus > Isurus oxyrinchus. The sequence continues at coordinate 372,266 of JANJGN010000318.1, forward strand.
TTGAAAAACACCAACAAATTCAGCAACAATCTCAACATTGAAAAACACTAACAAATTCAACAACAACCTCGAAATTGAAAAACACCAACAAATTCAACAACAAACTCAACATTGAAAAACACCAACAAATTCAACAACAAACTCAACATTGAAAAACAACAACAACCTCTACATTGAAAAACACCAACAAATTCAACAACAACCTCAACATTGAAAAACAACAACAACCTCAACATTGAAAAACACCAACAATTTCAACAACAACCTCAACATTGAAAAACACCAACAAATTCAACAACAACCTCAACACTGAAAAACAACAACAACCTCAACATTGAAAAACACCAACAAATTCAACAACAACCTCAACATTGAAAAACAACAACAACCTCAACATTGAAAAACAACAACAAATTCAACAACAACCTCAACATTGAAAAACACCAACAAATTCAACAACAACCTGAGCATTGAAAAAGAACAACAACCTCAACATTGAAAAACACCAACAAATTCAACAACAACCTCAACATTGAAAAACACCAACAAATTCAACAACAACCTCAACATTGAAAAACAACAACAACCTCAACATTGAAAAACACCAACAAATTCAACAACAACCTCGACATTGAAAGACACCCTCAAATTCAAAATCAACCTCAACATTGAAAAACATCAACAAACTCAACAACAACCTCAACATTGAAAAAAAACAACAACCTCAACATTGAAAAACACCAACAAATTCAACAACAACCTCTACATTGAAAAACACCAACAAATTCAACAACAACCTCAACATTGAAAAACAACAACAACCTCAACATTGAAAAACACCAACAAATTCAACAACAACCTCAACATTGAAAAACACTAACAAATTTAACAACAACCTCGAAATTGAAAAACACCAACAAATTCAACAACAAACTCAACATTGAAAAACACCAACAAATTCAACAACAAACTCAACATTGAAAAACAACAACAACCTCAACATTGAAAAACACCAACAAATTCAACAACAACCTCGACATTGAAAAACAACAACAACCTCAACATTGAAAAACAACAACAAACTCAACATTGAAAAACACCAACAAATTCAACAACAACCTCAGCATTGAAAAACAACAACAACCTCAACATTGAAAAACACCAACAAATTCAACAACAACCTCAACATTGAAAAACACCAACAAATTCAACAACAACCTCAACATTGAAAAACAACAACAACCTAAACATTGAAAAACACCAACAAATTCAACAACAACCTCAACAGTGAAAAACAACAACAACCTCAACATTGAAAAGCACTAACAAATTCAACAACAACCTCAACATTGAAAAACACCAACAAATTCAACAACAACCTCAGCATTGAAAAACAACAACAACCTCAACATTGAAAAACACCAACAAATTCAACAACAACCTAAACATTGAAAAACAACAACAACCTCAACATTGAAAAACACCAACAAATTCAACAACAACTTCAACATTGAAAAACACCAACAAATTCAACAACAACCTCGAAATTGAAAAACACCAACAAATACAACAACAACCTCAACATTGAAAAACAACAACAACCTCAACATTGAAAAACACCAACAAATTCAACAACAACCTCAACATTGAAAAACACCAACAAATTCAGCAACAATCTCAACATTGAAAAACACTAACAAATTCAACAAAAACCTCGAAATTGAAAAACACCAACAAATTCAACAACAAACTCAACATTGAAAAACACCAACAAATTCAACAACAAACTCAACATTGAAAAACAACAACAACCTCTACATTGAAAAACACCAACAAATTCAACAACAACCTCAACATTGAAAAACAACAACAACCTCAACATTGAAAAACACCAACAATTTCAACAACAACCTCAACATTGAAAAACACCAACAAATTCAACAACAACCTCAACATTGAAAAACAACAACAACCTCAACATTGAAAAACACCAACAAATTCAACAACAACCACAACATTGAAAAACAACAACAACCTCAACATTGAAAAACATCAACAAATTCAACAACAACCTCAACATTGAAAAACACCAACAAATTCAACAACAACCTCAGCATTGAAAAAGAACAACAACCTCAACATTGAAAAACACCAACAAATTCAACAACAACCTCAACATTGAAAAACACCAACAAATTCAACAACAACCTCAACATTGAAAAACAACAACAACCTCAACATTGAAAAACACCAACAAATTCAACAACAACCTCGACATTGAAAAACACCCTCAAATTCAAAATCAACCTTAACATTGAAAAACACCAACAAACTCAACAACAACCTCAACATTGAAAAATAACAACAACCTCAACATTGAAAAACACCAACAAATTCAACAACCTCAACATTGAAAAACACCAACAAATTCAACAACAACCTCAACATTGAAAAACAACAACAACCTCAACATTGAAAAACACCAACAAATTCAACAACAACCTCAACATTGAAAAACACCAACAAATTCAACAACAACCTCAACTTTGAAAAACAACAACAACCTAAACATTGAAAAACACCAACAAATTCAACAACAACCTCAACATTGAAAAACAACAACAACCTCAACATTGAAAAACACCAACAAATTCAACAACAACCTCAACATTGAAAAACACCAACAAATTCAACAACAACCTCAGCATTGAAAAACAACAACAACCTCAACATTGAAAAACACCAACAAATTCAACAACAACCTCAACATTGAAAAACAACAACAACCTCAACATTGAAAAACACCAACAAATTCAACAACAACTTCAACATTGAAAAACACCAACAAATTCAACAACAACCTCGAAATTGAAAAACACCAACAAATACAACAACAACCTCAACATTGAAAAACAACAACAACCTCAACATTGAAAAACACCAACAAATTCAACAACATCCTCAACATTGAAAAACAACAACCACCTCAACATTGCAAAACACCAGCAAATTCAACAACAACCTCAACATTTAAAAACACCAACAAATTCAACAACAACCTCAACATTGAAAAACAGCAACAACCTCAACATTGAAAAACACCAACAAATTCAACAACAACCTCAACATTGAAAAACAACAACAACCTCAACATTGAAAAACACCAACAAATTCAACAACAACCTCAACATTGAAAAACACCAACAAATTCAACAACAACCTCAGCATTGAAAAACAACAACAACCTCAACATTGAAAAACACCAACAAATTCAACAACAACCTCAACATTGAAAAACAACAACAACCTCAACATTGAAAAACACCAACAAATTCAACAACAACCTCAACATTGAAAAACACCAACAAATTCAACAACAACCTCAACATTGAAAAACAACAACAACCTCAACATTGAAAAACACCAACAAATTCAACAACAACCTCAACATTGAAAAACACCAACAAATTCAACAACAACCTCAACATTGAAAAACAACAACAACCTCAGCATTGAAACACACCAACAAATTCAACAACAACCTCAACATTGAAAAACAACAACAACCTCAACATTGAAAAACATCAACAAATTCAACAACAACCTCAACATTGAAAAACACCAACAAATTCAACAACAACCTCAGCATTGAAAAAGAACAACAACCTCAACATTGAAAAACACCAACAAATTCAACAACAACCTCAACATTGAAAAACACCAACAAATTCAACAACAACCTCAACATTGAAAAACAACAACCTCAACATTGAAAAACACCAACAAATTCAACAACAACCTCGAAATTGAAAAACACCCTCAAATTCAAAATCAACCTCAACATTGAAAAACACCAACAAACTCAACAACAACCTCAACATTGAAAAATAACAACAACCTCAACATTGAAAAACACCAACAAATTCAACAACAACCTCAACATTGAAAAACACCAACAAATTCAACAACAACCTCAACATTGAAAAACAACAACAACCTCAACATTGAAAAACACCACCAAATTCAACAACAACCTCAAAATGAAAAACAACAACAACCTCAACATTGAAAAACACCAACAAATTCAACAACAACCTCAACATTGAAAAACAACAACAACCTCAACATTGAAAAACACCAACAAATTCAACAACAACCTCAACATTGAAAAACACCAACAAATTCAACAACAACCTCAACTTTGAAAAACAACAACAACCTAAACATTGAAAAACACCAACAAATTCAACAACAACCTCAACATTGAAAAACAACAACAACCTCAACATTGAAAAACACCAACAAATTCAACAACAAACTCAACATTGAAATACAACAACAACCTCTACATTGAAAAACACCAACAACTTCAACAACAACCTCAACATTGAAAAACAACAACAACCTCAACATTGAAAAACACCAACAAATTCAACAACAACCTCGAAATTGAAAAACACCAACAAATACAACAACAACCTCAACATTGAAAAACAACAACAACCTCAACATTGAAAAACACCAACAAATTCAACAACAACCTCAATATTGAAAAACACCAACAAATTCAACAACAACCTCAACATTGAAAAACACTAACAAATTTAACAACAACCTCGAAATTGAAAAACACCAACAAATTCAACAACAAACTCAACATTGAAAAACAACAACAACCTCAACATTGAAAAACACCAACAAATTCAACAACAACCTCGACATTGAAAAACAACAACAACCTCAACATTGAAAAACAACAACAAACTCAACATTGAAAAACACCAACAAATTCAACAACAACCTCAGCATTGAAAAACAACAACAACCTCAACAGTGAAAAACACCAACAAATTCAACAACAACCTCAACATTGAAAAACACCAACAAATTCAACAACAACCTCAACATTGAAAAACAACAACAACCTAAACATTGAAAAACACCAACAAATTCAACAGCAACCTCAACATTGAAAAACAACAACAACCTCAACATTGAAAAGCACCAACAAATTCAACAACAACCTCAACATTGAAAAACACCAACAAATTCAACAACAACCTCAGCATTGAAAAACAACAACAACCTCAACATTGAAAAACACCAACAAATTCAACAACAACCTCAACTTTGAAAAACAACAACAACCTCAACATTGAAAAACACCAACAAGTTCAACAACAACTTCAACATTGAAAAACACCAACAAATTCAACAACAACATCGAAATTGAAAAACACCAACAAATACAACAACAACCTCAACATTGAAAAACAACAACAACCTCAACATTGAAAAACACCAACAAATTCAACAACAACCTCAACATTGAAAAACACCAACAAATTCAGCTACAATCTCAACATTGAAAAACACTAACAAATTCAACAACAACCTCGAAATTGAAAAACACCAACAAATTCAACAACAAACTCAACATTGAAAAACACCAACAAATTCAACAACAAACTCAACATTGAAAAACAACAACAACCTCTACATTGAAAAACACCAACAAATTCAACAACAACCTCAACATTGAAAAACAACAACAACCTCAACATTGAAAAACACCAACAATTTCAACAACAACCTCAACATTGAAAAACACCAACAAATTCAACAACAACCTCAACATTGAAAAACAACAACAACCTAAACACTGAAAAACACCAACAAATTCAACAACAACCACAACATTGAAAAACAACAACAACCTCAACATTGAAAAACATCAACAAATTCAACAACAACCTCAACATTGAAAAACACCAACAAATTCAACAACAACCTCAGCATTGAAAAAGAACAACCTCAAAATTGAAAAACACCAACAAATTCAACAACAACCTCAACATTGAAAAACACCAACAAATTGAACAACAACCTCAACATTGAAAAACAACAACAACCTCAACATTGAAAAACACCAACAAATTCAACAACAACCTCGACATTGAAAAACACCCTCAAATTCAAAATCAACCTCAACATTGAAAAACATCAACAAACTCAACAACAACCTCAACATTGAAAAATAACAACAACCTCAACATTGAAAAACACCAACAAATTCAACAACAACCTCTACATTGAAAAACACCAACAAATTCAACAACAACCTCAACATTGAAAAACAACAACAACCTCAACATTGAAAAACACCAACAAATTCAACAACAACCTCGAAATTGAAAAACACCAACAAATACAACAACAACCTCAACATTGAAAAACAACAACAACCTCAACATTGAAAAACACCAACAAATTCAACAACAACCTCAATATTGAAAAACACCAACAAAATTCAACAACAACCTCAACATTGAAAAACAACAACAACCTCAACATTGAAAAACACCAACAAATTCAACAACAACCTCAACATTGAAAAACAACAACAACCTCAACATTGAAAAACACCAACAAATTCAACAACAACTTCAACATTGAAAAACACCAACAAATTCAACAACAACCTCTACATTGAAAAACACCAACAAATTCAACAACAACCTCAACATTGAAAAACAACAACAACCTCAACATTGAAAAACACTAACAAATTTAACAACAACCTCGAAATTGAAAAACACCAACAAATTCAACAACAAACTCAACATTGAAAAACACCAACAAATTCAACAACAACCTCGACATTGAAAAACAACAACAACCTCAACATTGAAAAACAACAACAAACTCAACATTGAAAAACACCAACAAATTCAACAACAACCTCAACATTGAAAAACAACAACAACCTCAACATTGAAAAACACCAACAAATTCAACAACAACCTCAACATTGAAAAACACCAACAAATTCAACAACAACCTCAACATTGAAAAACAACAACAACCTAAACATTGAAAAACACCAACAAATTCAACAACAACCTCAACATTGAAAAACAACAACAACCTCAACATTGAAAAGCACCAACAAATTCAACAACAACCTCAACATTGAAAAACACCAACAAATTCAACAACAACCTCAGCATTGAAAAACAACAACAACCTCAACATTGAAAAACACCAACAAATTCAACAACAACCTCAACATTGAAAAACAACAACAACCTCAACATTGAAAAACACCAACAAATTCAACAACAACTTCAACATTGAAAAACACCAACAAATTCAACAACAACCTCGAAATTGAAAAACACCAACAAATACAACAACAACCTCAACATTGAAAAACAACAACAACCTCAACATTGAAAAACACCAACAAATTCAACAACAACCTCAACATTGAAAAACACCAACAAATTCAGCAACAATCTCAACATTGAAAAACACTAACAAATTCAACAAAAACCTCGAAATTGAAAAACACCAACAAATTCAACAACAAACTCAACATTGAAAAACACCAACAAATTCAACAACAAACTCAACATTGAAAAACAACAACAACCTCTACATTGAAAAACACCAACAAATTCAACAACAACCTCAACATTGAAAAACAACAACAACCTCAACATTGAAAAACACCAAAAATTTCAACAACAACCTCAACATTGAAAAACACCAACAAATTCAACAACAACCTCAACATTGAAAAACAACAACAACCTCAACATTGATAAACACCAACAAATTCAACAACAACCACAACATTGAAAAACAACAACAACCTCAACATTGAAAAACATCAACAAATTCAACAACAACCTCAACATTGAAAAACACCAACAAATTCAACAACAACCTCAGCATTGAAAAAGAACAACAACCTCAACATTGAAAAACACCAACAAATTCAACAACAACCTCAACATTGAAAAACACCAACAAATTCAACAACAACCTCAACATTGAAAAACAACAACAACCTCAACATTGAAAAACACCAACAAATTCAACAACAACCTCGACATTGAAAAACACCCTCAAATTCAAAATCAACCTCAACATTGAAAAACACCAACAAACTCAACAAAACCTCAACATTGAAAAATAACAACAACCTCAACATTGAAAAACACCAACAACTTCAACAACAACCTCAACATTGAAAAACACCAACAAATTCAACAACAACCTCAACATTGAAAAACAACAACAACCTCAACATTGAAAAACACCAACAAATTCAACAACAACCTCAACATTGAAAAACACCAACAAATTCAACAACAACCTCAACTTTGAAAAACAACAACAACCTAAACATTGAAAAACACCAACAAATTCAACAACAACCTCAACATTGAAAAACAACAACAACCTCAACATTGAAAAACACCAACAAATTCAACAACAACCTCAACATTGAAAAACACCAACAAATTCAACAACAACCTCAGCATTGAAAAACAACAACAACCTCAACATTGAAAAACACCAACAAATTCAACAACAACCTCAACATTGAAAAACAACAACAACCTCAACATTGAAAAACACCAACAAATTCAACAACAACTTCAACATTGAAAAATAACCAACAAATTCAACAACAACCTCGAAATTGAAAAACACCAACAAATACAACAACAACCTCAACATTGAAAAACAACAACAACCTCAACATTGAAAAACACCAACAAATTCAACAACATCCTCAACATTGAAAAACAACAACCACCTCAACATTGCAAAACACCAGCAAATTCAACAACAACCTCAACATTTAAAAACACCAACAAATTCAACAACAACCTCAACATTGAAAAACAGCAACAACCTCAACATTGAAAAACACCAACAAATTCAACAACAACCTCAACATTGAAAAACAACAACAACCTCAACATTGAAAAACACCAACAAATTCAACAACAACCTCAACATTGAAAAACACCAACAAATTCAACAACAACCTCAGCATTGAAAAACAACAACAACCTCAACATTGAAAAACACCAACAAATTCAACAACAACCTCAACATTGAAAAACAACAACAACCTCAACATTGAAAAACACCAACAAATTCAACAACAACTTCAACATTGAAAAACACCAACAAATTCAACAACAACCTCGAAATTGAAAAACACCAACAAATACAACAACAACCTCAACATTGAAAAACAACAACAACCTCGAAATTGAAAAACACCAACAAATTCAACCACAAACTCAACATTGACAAACACCAACAAATTCAACAACAAACTCAACATTGAAAAACAACATCAACCTCTACATTGAAAAACACCAGCAAATTCAACAACAACCTCAACATTGAAAAACAACAACAACCTCAACATTGAAAAACACCAACAAATTCAACAACAACCTCAACATTGAAAAACACCAACAAATTCAACAACAACCTCAACATTGAAAAACAACAACAACCTCAACATTGAAACACACCAACAAATTCAACAACAACCTCAACATTGAAAAACAACAACAACCTCAACATTGAAAAACATCAACAAATTCAACAACAACCTCAACATTGAAAAACACCAACAAATTCAACAACAACCTCAGCATTGAAAAAGAACAACAACCTCAACATTGAAAAACACCAACAAATTCAACAACAACCTCAACATTGAAAAACACCAACAAATTCAACAACAACCTCAACATTGAAAAACAACAACAACCTCAACATTGAAAAACACCAACAAATTCAACAACAACCTCAAAATGAAAAACAACAACAACCTCAACATTGAAAAACACCAACAAATTCAACAACAACCTCAACATTGAAAAACAACAACAACCTCAACATTGAAAAACACCAACAAATTCAACAACAACCTCAACATTGAAAAACACCAACAAATTCAACAACAACCTCAACTTTGAAAAACAACAACAACCTAAACATTGAAAAACACCAACAAATTCAACAACAACCTCAACATTGAAAAACAACAACAACCTCAACATTGAAAAACACCAACAAATTCAACAACAACCTCAACATTGAAAAACACCAACAAATTCAACAACAACCTCAGCATTGAAAAACAACAACAACCTCAACATTGAAAAACACCAACAAATTCAACAACAACCTTAACATTGAAAAACAACAACAACCTCAACATTGAAAAACACCAACAAATTCAACAACAACTTCAACATTGAAAAACACCAACAAATTCAACAACAACCTCGAAATTGAAAAACACCAACAAATTCAACAACATCCTCAACATTGAAAAACAACAACCACCTCAACATTGCAAAACACCAGCAAATTCAACAACAACCTCAACATTTAAAAACACCAACAAATTCAACAACAACCTCAACATTGAAAAACGGCAACAACCTCAACATTGAAAAACACCAACAAATTCAACAACAACCTCAACATTGAAAAACAACAACAACCTCAACATTGAAAAACACCAACAAATTCAACAACAACCTCGACATTGAAAAACACCCTCAAATTCAAAATCAACCTCAACATTGAACAACACCAACAACCTCAAAATTGAAAAAACATCAACAAATTCAACAACAACCTCAACATTTAAAAACAACAACAACCTCAACATTGAAAAACACCAACAAATTCAAAAACAACATCAACATTGAAAAACACCAACAAATTCAACAACAACCTCAACATTGAAAAACACTAACAAACTCAACAACAACCTCAACATTGAAAAATAACAACAACCTCAACATTGAAAAACACCAACAACTTCAACAACAACATCAACATTGAAAAGGACCAACAAATTCAACAACAAACTCAAGATTGAAAAACACCCACAAAGTCAACAACCTCAAAATTGAAAAGCAACAACAACCTCATCATTGAAAAACACCAACAAATTCAACAACAACCTCAACATTGAAAAACACCAACAAATTCAACAACAACCTCAACATTGAAAAACAACAACAACCTCAACATTGAAAAACACCAACAAATTCAACAACAACCTCAACATTGAAAAACAACAGCAACCTCAACATTGAAAAACACCAACAAATTCAACAACAACCTCAACATTGAAAAACAACAACAAACTCAACATTGAAAAACACCAACAAATTCAACAACAACCTCAACATTGAAAAACAACAACAACCTCAACATTGAAAAACACCAACAAATCCAACAATAACCTCAACATTGAAAAACAACAACAACCTCAACATTGAAAAACACCAACAAATTCAACAACAACCTCAACATTGAAAAACACCAACAAATTCAACAACAACCTCAACATTGAAAAACAACAACAACCTCAACATTGAAAAACACCAACAAATTCAACAACAACCTCAACATTGAAAAACAACAACAACCTCAACATTGAAAAACACCAACAAATTCAACAACAACCTCAGCATAGAAAAACACCAACAAATTCAACAACAACCTCAGCATTGAAAAACAACAACAACCTCAACATTGAAAAACACCAACAAATTCAACAACAACCTCAACATTGAAAAACAACAACAACCTCAACATTGAAAAACACCAACAAATTCAACAACAACTTCAACATTGAAAAACACCAACCAATTCAACAACAACCTCGAAATTGAAAAACACCAACAAATTCAACAACAACCTCAACATTGAAAAACAAAAACAAATTCAACAACAACCTCAAAATTGAAAAACAACAACAACCTCAACATTGAAAAACACCAACAAATTCAACAGCAACCTCAACATTTAAAAACACCAACAATTTCAACAACAACCTCAACATTGAAAAACAACAACAATCTCAACATTGAAAAACACGAACAAATTCAACAACAACCTCAACATTGAAAAACAGCAACAACCTCAACATTGAAAAACACCAACAAATTCAACAACAACTTCAACATTGAAAAACACCAACAAATTCAACAACAACGTCGACATTGAAAAACACCATCAAATTCAACAACAACCTCAACATTGAAAAACAACAACAAACTCAACATTGAAAAACACCAACAAATTCAACAAAAACCTCAACATTGAAAACACCAACAAATTCAACAACAACCTCAACATTTAAAAACGCCAACAAATTCAACAACAACCTCAACATTGAAAAACAACAACCTCAACATTGAAAAACACCAACAAATTCAACAAAAAATTCAACATAGAAAAACACCAACAAATTCAACAACAACCCCGACATTGAAAAACACCAACAAATTCAACAACAACCTCAACTTTGAAAAACAACAACAACCTCATCATGGAAAAACACCAACAAATTCAACAACAACCTCAACATTGAAAAACAAAAACATCCTCAAAATTGAAAAACACCAACAAATTCAACAACAACCCCAACATTTAAAAACAACAACAACCTCAGCATTGAAAAACACCAACAAATTAAACAACAACCTCAACATTGAAAAACACCAACAAATTCATCAAGAACCTCAACATTGAAAAACACCAACAAACTCAACAACAACCTCAACATTGAAAAACAACAACAACCTCAACATTGAAAAACACCAACAAATTCAACAACAACCTCAACATTGAAAAACACCAACAAATTCAACAACAACCTGAACATTGAAAAAGACCAACAACCTCAACATTGAAAAACACCAACAAATTCAACAACAACCTCAACATTGAAAAACAACAACAACCTCAACATTGAAAAACACCAACAAATTCAACAACAACCTCAGCATTGAAAAACAACAACAAATTCAACAACAACCTCAACATTGAAAAACAACAACCACCTCAACATTGAAAAACACCAACAAATTCAACAACAACCTCAACATTGAAAAACACCAACAAATTCAACAACAACCTCAACATTGAAAAACAACAACAAATTCAACAACAACCTCGAAATTGAAAAACACCAACAAATTCAACAACAAACTCAACATTGAAAAACACCAATAAATTCAACAACAACCTCAACATTGAAAAACAACAACAACCTCAACATTGAAAAACACCAACAATTTCAACAACAACCTCAACATTGAAAAGCACCAACAAATTCAACAACAACCTCAACATTGAAAAACAACAACAACCTCAACATTGAAAAACACCAACAAATTCAACAACAACCTCAACATTGAAAAACAACAACAACCTCAACATTGAAAAACAACAACAAACTCAACATTGAAAAACACCAACAAATTCAACAACAACCTCAACATTGAAAAACAACAACAACCTCAACATTGAAAAACACCAACAAATTCAACAACAACCTCAACATTGAAAAACACCAACAAATTCAACAACAACCTCAACATTGAAAAACAACAACAACTTCAACATTGAAAAACACCAACAAATTCAACAACAACCTCAATATTGAAAAACAACAACAACCTCAACATTGAAAAACACCAACAAATTCAACAACAACCTGAACATTGAAAAAGACCAACAACCTCAACATTGAAAAACACCAACAAATTCAACAACAACCTCAACATTGAAAAACAACAACAACCTCAACATTGAAAAACACCAACAAATTCAACAACAACCTCATCATTGAAAAACAACAACAAATTCAACAACAACCTCAACATTGAAAAACACCAACAACCTCAACATTGAAAAACACCAACAAATTCAACAACAACCTCAACATTGAAAAACACCAACAAATTAAACAACAACCTCAACATTGAAAAACACCAACAAATTCAACAACAACCTCGAAATTGAAAAACACCAACAAATTCAACAACAAACTCAACATTGAAAAACACCAATAAATTCAACAACAACCTCAACATTGAAAAACAACAACAACCTCAACATTGAAAAACACCAACAATTTCAACAACAACCTCAACATTGAAAAGCACCAACAAATTCAACAACAACCTCAACATTGAAAAACAACAACAACCTCAACATTGAAAAACACCAACAAATTCAACAACAACCTCAACATTGAAAAACAACAACAACCTCAACATTGAAAAACAACAACAAACTCAACATTGAAAAACACCAACAAATTCAACAACAACCTCAACATTGAAAAACAACAACAACCTCAACATTGAAAAACACCAACAAATTCAACAACAACCTCAAAATTGAAAAACACCAACAAATTCAACAACAACCTCAACATTGAAAAACAACAACAACCTCAACATTGAAAAACACCAACAAATTCAACAACAACCTCAACATTGAAAAACAACAACAACCTCAGCATTGAAAAACAACAACAACCTCAACATTGAAAAACACCAACAAATTCAACAACAACCTCGAAAATGAAAAACAGCAACAAATACAACAACAACCTCAACATTGAAAAACAACAACAACCTCAACATTGAAAAACACCAACAAATTCAACAACAACCTCAACATTGAAAAACACCAACAAATTCAACAACAACCTCAACATTGAAAAACACTAACAAATTCAACAACAACCTCGAAATTGAAAAACACCAACAAATTCAACAACAACCTCAACATTGAAAAACAACAACAACCTAAACATTGAAAAACACGAACAAATTCAACAGCAACCTCAACATTGAAAAACAACAACAACCTCAACAGTGAACAACACCAACAAATTCAACAAAAACCTCAACATTGAAAAACACCAACAAATTCAACAACAACCTCAGCATTGAAAAAGAGCAACAACCTCAACATTGAAAAACACCAACAAATTCAACAACAACCTCAACATTGAAAAACACCAACAAATTCAACAACAACCTCAACATTGAAAAACAACAACAACCTCAACATTAAAAAACACCAACAAATTCAACAACAACCTCGACATTGAAAAACACCCTCAAATTCAAAATCAACCTCAACATTGAAAACATCAACAAACTCAACAACAACCTCAACATTGAAAAATAACAACAACCTCAACATTGAAAAACACCAACAAATTCAACAACAACCTCTACATTGAAAAACAGCAACAAATTCAACAACAACCTCAACATTGAAAAACAACAACAACCTCAACATTGAAAAACACCAACAAATTCAACAACAACCTCGAAATTGAAAAACACCAACAAATACAACAACAACCTCAACATTGAAAAACAACAACAACCTCAACATTGAAAAACACCAACAAATTCAACAACAACCTCAATATTGAAAAACACCAACAAATTCAACAACAACCTCAACATTGAAAAACACTAACAAATTTAACAACAACCTCGAAATTGAAAAACACCAACAAATTCAACAACAAACTCAACATTGAAAAACACCAACAAATTCAACAACAAACTCAACATTGAAAAACAACAACAACCTCAACATTGAAAAACACCAACAAATTCAACAACAACCTCGACATTGAAAAACAACAACAACCTCAACATTGAAAAACAACAACAAACTCAACATTGAAAAACACCAACAAATTCAACAACAACCTCAGCATTGAAAAACAACAACAACCTCAACATTGAAAAACACCAACAAATTCAACAACAACCTCAACATTGAAAAACACCAACAAATTCAACAACAACCTCAACATTGAGAAACAACAACAACCTAAACATTGAAAAACACCAACAAATTCAACAACAACCTCAACATTGAAAAACAACAACAACCTCAACATTGAAAAGCACCAACAAATTCAACAACAACCTCAACATTGAAAAACACCAACAAATTCAACAACAACCTCAGCATTGAAAAACAACAACAACCTCAACATTGAAAAACACCAACAAATTCAACAACAACCTCAACATTGAAAAACAACAACAACCTCAACATTGAAAAACACCAACAAATTCAACAACAACTTCAACATTGAAAAACACCAACAAATTCAACAACAACCTCGAAATTGAAAAACACCAACAAATACAACAACAACCTCAAAATTGAAAAACAACAACAACCTCAACATTGAAAAACACCAACAAATTCAACAACAACCTCAACATTGAAAAACACCAACAATTTCAGCAACAATCTCAACATTGAAAAACACTAACAAATTCAACAACAACCTCGAAATTGAAAAACACCAACAAATTCAACAACAAACTCAACATTGAAAAACACCAACAAATTCAACAACAAACTCAACATTGAAAAACAGCAACAACCTCTACATTGAAAAACACGATTAAATTCAACAACAACCTCAACATTGAAAAACAACAACAACCTCAACATTGAAAAACACCAACAATTTCAACAACAACCTCAACATTGAAAAACACCAACAAATTCAACAACAACCTCAACATTGAAAAACAACAACAACCTCAACATTGAAAAACACCAACAAATTCAACAACAACCACAACATTGAAAAACAACAACAACCTCAACATTGAAAAACATCAACAAATTCAACAACAACCTCAACATTGAAAAACACCAACAAATTCAACAACAACCTCAGCATTGAAAAAGAACAACACCCTCAACATTGAAAAACACCAACAAATTCAACAACAACCTCAACATTTAAAAACACCAACAAATTCAACAACAACCTCAACATTGAAAAACAACAACAACCTCAACATTGAAAAACACCAACAAATTCAACAACAACCTCGACATTGAAAAACACCCTCAAATTCAAAATCAACCTCAACATTGAAAAACACCAACAAACTCAACAACAACCTCAACATTGAAAAATAACAACAACCTCAACATTGAAAAACACCAACAAATTCAACAACAACCTCAACATTGAAAAACACCAACAAATTCAACAACAACGTCAACATTGAAAAACAAAAACAACCTCAACATTGAAAAACACCAACAAATTCAACAACAACCTCAACATTGAAAAACACCAACAAATTCAACAACAACCTCAACTTTGAAAAACAACAACAACCTAAACATTGAAAAACACCAACAAATTCAACAACAACCTCAACATTGAAAAACAACAACAACCTCAACATTGAAAAACACCAACAAATTCAACAACAACCTCAACATTGAAAAACACCAACAAATTCAACAACAACCTCAGCATTGAAACACAACAACAACCTCAACATTGAAAAACACCAACAAATTCAACAACAACCTCAACATTGAAAAACAACAACAACCTCAACATTGAAAAACACCAACAAATTCAACAACAACTTCAACATTGAAAAACACCAACAAATTCAACAACAACCTCGAAATTGAAAAACACCAACAAATACAACAACAACCTCAACATTGAAAAACAACAACAACCTCAACATTGAAAAACACCAACAAATTCAACAACATCCTCAACATTGAAAAACAACAACCACCTCAACATTGCAAAACACCAGCAAATTCAACAACAACCTCAACATTTAAAAACACCAACAAATTCAACAACAACCTCAACATTGAAAAACAGCAACAACCTCAACATTGAAAAACACCAACAAATTCAACAACAACCTCAACATTGAAAAACAACAACAACCTCAACATTGAAAAACACCAACAAATTCAACAACAACCTCAACATTGAAAAACACCAACAAATTCAACAACAACCTCAGCATTGAAAAACAACAACAACCTCGAAATTGAAAAACACCAACAAATTCAACAACAACCTCAACATTGAAAAACAACAACAACCTCAACATTGAAAAACACCAACAAATTCAACAACAACTTCAACATTGAAAAACACCAACAAATTCAACAACAACCTCGAAATTGAAAAACACCAACAAATACAACAACAACCTCAACATTGAAAAACAACAACAACCTCGAAATTGAAAAACACCAACAAATTCAACCACAAACTCAACATTGAAAAACACCAACAAATTCAACAACAAACTCCACATTGAAAAACAACATCAACCTCTACATTGAAAAACGCCAACAAATTCAACAACAACCTCAACATTGAAAAACAACAACAACCTCAACATTGAAAAACACCAACAAATTCAACAACAACCTCAACATTGAAAAACACCAACAAATTCAACAACAACCTCAACATTGAAAAACAACAACAACCTCAACATTGAAACACACCAACAAATTCAACAACAACCTCAACATTGAAAAACAACAACAACCTCAACATTGAAAAACATCAACAAATTCAACAACAACCTCAACATTGAAAAACACCAACAAATTCAACAACAACCTCAGCATTGAAAAAGAACAACAACCTCAACATTGAAAAACACCAACAAATTCAACAACAACCTCCACATTGAAAAACAACAACAACCTCAACATTGAAAAACACCAACAAATTCAACAACAACCTCAACATTGAAAAACAACAACAACCTCAACATTGAAAAACACCAACAAATTCAACAACAACCTCGAAATTGAAAAACACCGTCAAATTCAAAATCAACCTCAACATTGAAAAACACCAACAAACTCAACAACAACCTCAACATTGAAAAATAACAACAACCTCAACAATGAAAAACACCAACAAATTCAACAACAACCTCAACATTGAAAAACACCAACAAATTCAACAACAACCTCAACATTGAAAAACAACAACAACCTCAACATTGAAAAACACCAACAAATTCAACAACAACCTCAAAATGAAAAACAACAACAACCTCAACATTGAAAAACACCAACAAATTCAACAACAACCTCAACATTGAAAAACAACAACAACCTCAACATTGAAAAACACCAACAAATTCAACAACAACCTCAACATTGAAAAACACCAACAAATTCAACAACAACCTCAACTTTGAAAAACAACAACAACCTAAACATTGAAAAACACCAACAAATTCAACAACAACCTCAACATTGAAAAACAACAACAACCTCAACATTGAAAAACACCAACAAATGCAACAACAACCTCAACATTGAAAAACAACAACAACCTCAACATTGAAAAACACCAACAAATTCAACAACAACTTCAACATTGAAAAACACCAACAAATTCAACAACAACCTCGAAATTGAAAAACCCAACAAATACAACAACAACCTCAACATTGAAAAACAACTACAACCTCAACATTGAAAAACACCAACAAATTCAACAACATCCTCAACATTGAAAAACAACAACCACCTCAACATTGCAAAACACCAGCAAATTCAACAACAACCTCAACATTTAAAAACACCAACAAATTCAACAACAACCTCAACATTGAAAAACGGCAACAACCTCAACATTGAAAAACACCAACAAATTCAACAACAACCTCAACATTGAAAAACAACAACAACCTCAGCATTGAAAAACACCAACAAATTCAACAACAACCTCGACATTGAAAAACACCGTCAAATTCAAAATCAACCTCAACATTGAACAACACCAACAACCTCAAAATTGAAAAAACACCAACAAATTCAACAACAACCTCAACATTTAAAAACAACAACAACCTCAACATTGAAAAACACCAACAAATTCAAAAACAACCTCAACATTGAAAAACACCAACAAATTCAACAACAACCTCAACATTGAAAAACACTAACAAACTCAACAACAACCTCAACATTGAAAAATAACAACAACCTCAACATTGAAAAACACCAACAACTTCAACAACAACATCAACATTGAAAAACACCAACAAATTGAACAACAAACTCAAGATTGAAAAACACCCACAAATTCAACAACCTCAAAATTGAAAAGCAACAACAACCTCATCACTGAAAAACACCAACAAATTCAACAACAACCTCAACATTGAAAAACACCAACAAATTCAACAACAACCTCAACATTGAAAAACAATAACAACCTCAACATTGAAAAACACCAACAAATTCAACAACAACCTCAACATTGAAAAACAACAACAACCTCAACATTGAAAAACACCAACAAATTCAACAACTACCTCAACATTGACAAACAACAACAAACTCAACATTGAAAAACACCAACAAATTCAACAACAACCTCAACATTGAAAAACAACAACAACCTCAACATTGAAAAACACCAACAAATCCAACAATAACCTCAACATTGAAAAACAACAACAACCTCAACATTGAAAAACACCAAAAAATTCAACAACAACCTCAACATTGAAAAACACCAACAAATTCAACAACAACCTCAACAATGAAAAACAACAACAACCTCAACATTGAAAAACACCAACAAATTCAACAACAACCTCAACATTGAAAAACAACAACAACCTCAACATTGAAAAACACCAACAAATTCAACAACAACCTCAGCATAGAAAAACACCAACAAATTCAACAACAACCTCAGCATTGAAAAACAACAACAACCTCAACATTGAAAAACACCAACAAATTCAACAACAACCTCAACATTGAAAAACAACAACAACCTCAACATTGAAAAACACCAACAAATTCAACAACAACTTCAACATTGAAAAACACCAACCAATTCAACAACAACCTCGAAATTGAAAAACACCAACAAATTCAACAACAACCTCAACATTGAAAAACAAAAACAAATTCAACAACAACCTCAAAATTGAAAAACAACAACAACCTCAACATTGAAAAACACCAACAAATTCAACAGCAACCTCAACATTTAAAAATACCAACAATTTCAACAACAACCTCAACATTGAAAAACAACAACAATCTCAACATTGAAAAACACGAACAAATTCAACAACAACCTCAACATTGAAAAACAGCAACAACCTCAACATTGAAAAACACCAACAAATTCAACAACAACTTCAACATTGAAAAACACCAACAAATTCAACAACAAAGTCGACATTGAAAAACACCATCAAATTCAACAACAACCTCAACATTGAAAAACAACAACAACCTCAACATTGAAAAAGACCAACAAATTCAACAAAAACCTCAACATTGAAAACACCAACAAATTCAACAACAACCTCAACATTTAAAAACGCCAACAAATTCAACAACAACCTCAACATTGAAAAACAACAACCTCAACATTGAAAAGCACCAACAAATTCGACAAAAAATTCAACATAGAAAAACACCAACAAATTCAACAACAACCCCGACATTGAAAAACACCAACAAATTCAACAACAACCTCAACTTTGAAAAACAACAACAACCTCATCATGGAAAAACACCAACAAATTCATCAAGAACCTCAACATTGAAAAACACCAACAAACTCAACAACAACCTCAACAATGAAAAACAACAACAACCTCAACATTGAAAAACACCAACAAATTCAACAACAACCTCAACATTGAAAAACACCAACAAATTCAACAACAACCTGAACATTGAAAAACACCAACAACCTCAACATTGAAAAACACCAACAAATTCAACAACAACCTCAACATTGATAAACAACAACAACCTCGACATTGAAAAACACCAACAAATTCAACAACAACCTCAGCATTGAAAAACAACAACAAATTCAACAACAACCTCAACATTGAAAAACAACAACAACCTCAACATTGAAAAACACCAACAAATTCAACAACAACCTCAACATTGAAAAACACCAACAAATTCAACAACAACCTCAACGTTGAAAAACACCAACAAATTCAACAACAACCTCGAAATTGAAAAACACCAACAAATTCAACAACAAACTCAACATTGAAAAACACCAATAAATTCAACAACAACCTCAACATTGAAAAACAACAACAACCTCAACATTGAAAAACACCAACAATTTCAACAACAACCTCAACATTGAAAAGCACCAACAAATTCAACAACAACCTCAACATTGAAAAACAACAACAACCTCAACATTGAAAAACACCAACAATTTCAACAACAACCTCAACATTGAAAAACAACAACAACCTCAACATTGAAAAACAACAACAAACTCAACATTGAAAAACACCAACAAATTCAACAACAACCTCAACATTGAAAAACAACAACAACCTCAACATTGAAAAACACCAACAAATTCAACAACAACCTCAACACTGAAAAACACCAACAAATTCAACAACAACCTCAACATTGAAAAACAACAACAACCTCAACATTGAAAAACACCAACAAATTCAACAACAACCTCAACATTGAAAAACAACAGCAACCTCAACATTGAAAAACACCAACAAATTCAACAACAACCTCAGCATTGAAAAACAACAACAACCTCAACATTGAAAAACACCAACAAATTCAACAACAACCTCGAAATTGAAAAACAGCAACAAATACAACAACAACCTCAACATTGAAAAACAACAACAACCTCAACATTGAAAAACACCAACAAATTCAACAACAACCTCAACATTGAAAAACACCAACAAATTCAACAACAACCTCAACATTGAAAAACACTAACAAATTCAACAACAACCTCGAAATTGAAAAACACCAACAAATTCAACAACAAACTCAACATTGAAAAACACCAACAAATTCAACAACAAACTCAACATTGAAAAACAACAACAACCTCAACATTGAAAAACACCAACAAATTCAACAACAGTCTCAACATTGAAAAGCACCAACAAATTCAACAACAACCTCAACATTGAAAAACAACAACAACCTCAACATTGAAAAACACCAACAAATTCAACAACAACCTCAACATTGAAAAACAACAACAACCTCAACATTGAAAAACAACAACAAACTCAACATTGAAAAACACCAACAAATTCAACAACAACCTCAACATTGAAAAACAACAACAACCTCAACATTGAAAAACACCAACAAATTCAACAACAACCTCAACATTGAAAAACACCAACAAATTCAACAACAACCTCAACATTGAAAAACAACAACAACCTAAACATTGAAAAACACCAACAAATTCAACAGCAACCTCAACATTGAAAAACAACAACCTAAACAGTGAAAAACACCAACAAATTCAACAAAAACCTCAACATTGAAAAACACCAACAAATTCAACAACAACCTCAGCATTGAAAAACAACAACAACCTCAACATTGAAAAACACCAACAAATTCAACAACAACTTCAACATTGAAAAACAACAACAACCTCAACATTGAAAAACACCAACAAATTCAACAACAACTTCAACATTGAAAAACACCAACAAATTCAACAACAACCTCGAAATTGAAAAACACCAACAAATACAACAACAACCTCAACATTGAAAAACAACAACAACCTCAACATTGAAAAACACCAACAAATTCAACAACAACCTCAACATTGAAAAACACCAACAAATTCAACAACAACCTCAACATTGAAAAACACTAACAAATTCAACAACAACCTCGAAATTGAAAAACACCAACAAATTCAACAACAAACTCAACATTGAAAAACACCAACAAATTCAACAACAAACTCAACATTGAAAAACAACAACGACCTCTACATTGAAAAACACCAACAAATTCAACAACAACCTCAACATTGAAAAACAACAACAACCTCAACATTGAAAAACACCAACAAATTCAACAACAACCTCAACATTGAAAAACAACAACAACCTCAACATTGAAAAACACCAACAAATTCAACAACAACCTCAGCATTGAAAAACAACAACAAATTCAACAACAACCTCAACATTGAAAAACAACAACAACCTCAACATTGAAAAACACCAACAAATTCAACAACAACCTCAACATTGAAAAACAACAACAAATTCAACAGCAACCTCAACATTGAAAAACACCAACAAATTCAACAACAACCTCGAAATTGAAAAACACCAACAAATTCAACAACAAACTCAACATTGAAAAACACCAATAAATTCAACAACAACCTCAACATTGAAAAACAACAACAACCTCAACATTGAAAAACACCAACAATTTCAACAACAACCTCAACATTGAAAAACACCAACAAATTCAACAACAACCTCAACATTGAAAAACAACAACAACCTCAACATTGAAAAACACCAACAAATTCAACAACAACCTCAACATTGAAAAACAACAACAACCTCAACATTGAAAAACAACAACAAACTCAACATTGAAAAACACCAGCAAATTCAACAACAACCTCAACATTGAAAAACAACAACAACCTCAACATTGAAAAACACCAACAAATTCAACAACAACCTCAACATTGAAAAACACCAACAAATTCAACAACAACCTCAACATTGAAAAACAACAACAACCTCAACATTGAAAAACACCAAAAAATTCAACAACAACCTCAACATTGAAAAACAACAACAACCTCAACATTGAAAAACACCAACAAATTCAACAACAACCTCAGCATTGAAAAACAACAACAACCTCAACATTGAAAAACACCAACAAATTCAACAACAACCTCAACATTGAAAAACACCAACAACCTCAACATTGAAAAACACCAACAAAATCAACAACTTCAACATTGAAAAACACCAACAAATTCAACAACAACCTCGAAATTGAAAAACACCAACAAATACAACAACAACCTCAACATTGAAAAACAACAACAACCTCAACATTGAAAAACACCAACAAATTCAACAACAACCTCAACATTGAAAAACACCAACAAATTCAACAACAACCTCAACATTGAAAAACACTAACAAATTCAACAACAACCTCGAAATTGAAAAACACCAACAAATTCAACAACAAACTCAACATTGAAAAACAACAACAACCTCAACATTGAAAAACACCAACAAATTCAACAACAGTCTCAACATTGAAAAGCACCAACAAATTCAACAACAACCTCAACATTGAAAAACAACAACAACCTCAACATTGAAAAACACCAACAAATTCAACAACAACCTCAACATTGAAAAACAACAACAACCTCAACATTGAAAAACAACAACAAACTCAACATTGAAAAACACCAACAAATTCAACAACAACCTCAACATTGAAAAACAACAAAAACCTCAACATTGAAAAACACCAACAAATTCAACAAAAACCTCAACATTGAAAAACACCAACAAATTCAACAACAACCTCAGCATTGAAAAACAACAACAACCTCAACATTGAAAAACACCAACAAATTCAACAACAACTTCAACATTGAAAAACAACAACAACCTCAACATTGAAAAACACCAACAAATTCAACAACAACTTCAACATTGAAAAACACCAACAAATTCCACAACAACCTCGAAATTGAAAAACACCAACAAATACAACAACAACCTCAACATTGAAAAACAACAACAACCTCAACATTGAAAAACACCAACAATTTCAACAACAACCTCAACATTGAAAAACACCAACAAATTCAACAACAACCTCAACATTGAAAAACAACAACAACCTCAACATTGAAAAACACCAACAAATTCAACAACAACCTCAACATTGAAAAACAACAACAACCTCAACATTGAAAAACAACAACAAACTCAACATTGAAAAACACCAACAAATTCAACAACAACCTCAACATTGAAAAACAACAACAACCTCAACATTGAAAAACACCAACAAATTCAACAACAACATCAACATTGAAAAACACCAACAAATTCAACAACAACCTCAACATTGAAAAACAACAACAACCTCAACATTGAAAAACACCAAAAAATTCAACAACAACCTCAACATTGAAAAACAACAACAACCTCAACATTGAAAAACACCAACAAATTCAACAACAACCTCAGCATTGAAAAACAACAACAACCTCAACATTGAAAAACACCAACAAATTCAACAACAACCTCAACATTGAAAAACACCAACAACCTCAACATTGAAAAACACCAACAAAATCAACAACTTCAACATTGAAAAACACCAACAAATTCAACAACAACCTCGAAATTGAAAAACACCAACAAATACAACAACAACCTCAACATTGAAAAACAACAACAACCTCAACATTGAAAAACACCAACAAATTCAACAACAACCTCAACATTGAAAAACACCAACAAATTCAACAACAACCTCAACATTGAAAAACACTAACAAATTCAACAACAACCTCGAAATTGAAAAACACCAACAAATTCAACAACAAACTCAACATTGAAAAACAACAACAACCTCAACATTGAAAAACACCAACAAATTCAACAACAGTCTCAACATTGAAAAGCACCAACAAATTCAACAACAACCTCAACATTGAAAAACAACAACAACCTCAACATTGAAAAACACCAACAAATTCAACAACAACCTCAACATTGAAAAACAACAACAACCTCAACATTGAAAAACAACAACAAACTCAACATTGAAAAACACCAACAAATTCAACAACAACCTCAACATTGAAAAACAACAAAAACCTCAACATTGAAAAACACCAACAAATTCAACAAAAACCTCAACATTGAAAAACACCAACAAATTCAACAACAACCTCAGCATTGAAAAACAACAACAACCTCAACATTGAAAAACACCAACAAATTCAACAACAACTTCAACATTGAAAAACAACAACAACCTCAACATTGAAAAACACCAACAAATTCAACAACAACTTCAACATTGAAAAACACCAACAAATTCCACAACAACCTCGAAATTGAAAAACACCAACAAATACAACAACAACCTCAACATTGAAAAACAACAACAACCTCAACATTGAAAAACACCAACAAATTCAACAACAACCTCAACATTGAAAAACACCAACAAATTCAACAACAACCTCAACATTGAAAAACACTAACAAATTCAACAACAACCTCGAAATTGAAAAACACCAACAAATTCAACAACAAACTCAACATTGAAAAACACCAACAAATTCAACAACAAACTCAACATTGAAAAACAACAACAACCTCTACATTGAAAAACACCAACAAATTCAACAACAACCTCAACATTGAAAAACAACAACAACCTCAACATTGAAAAACACCAACAAATTCAACAACAACCTCAACATTGAAAAACACCAACAAATTCAACAACAAACTCAACATTGAAAAACAACAACAACCTCTACATTGAAAAACACCAACAAATTCAACAACAACCTCAACATTGAAAAACAACAACAACCTCAACATTGAAAAACACCAACAAATTCAACAACAACCTCGAAATTGAAAAACACCAACAAATACAACAACAACCTCAACATTGAAAAACAACAACAACCTCAACATTGAAAAACACCAACAAATTCAACAACAACCTCAACATTGAAAAAGACCAACAAATTCAACAAGAACCTCAACATTGAAAAACACTAACAAATTCAACAACAACCTCGAAATTGAAAAACACCAACAAATTCAACAACAAATTCAAAATTGAAAAACAACAACAACCTCAACATTGAAAAACACCAACAAATTCAACAACAACCTCGACATTGAAAAACAACAACAACCTCAACATTGAAAAACAACAACAAACTCAACATTGAAAAACACCAACAAATTCAACAACAACCTCAACATTGAAAAACAACAACAACCTCATCATGGAAAAACACCAACAAATTCATCAAGAACCTCAACATTGAAAAACACCAACAAACTCAACAACAACCTCAACATTGAAAAACACCAACAAATTCAACAACAACCTCAACGTTGAAAAACACCAACAAATTCAACAACAACCTCGAAATTGAAAAACACCAACAAATTCAACAACAAACTCAACATTGAAAAACACTAACAAACTCAACAACAACCTCAACAATGAAAAACAACAACAACCTCAACATTGAAAAACACCAACAAATTCAACAACAACCTCAACATTGAAAAACACCAACAAATTCAACAACAACCTGAACATTGAAAAACACCAACAACCTCAACATTGAAAAACACCAACAAATTCAACAACAACCTCAACATTGATAAACAACAACAACCTCGACATTGAAAAACACCAACAAATTCAACAACAACCTCAGCATTGAAAAACAACAACAAATTCAACAACAACCTCAACATTGAAAAACAACAACAACCTCAACATTGAAAAACACCAACAAATTCAACAACAACCTCAACATTGAAAAACACCAACAAATTCAACAACAACCTCAACGTTGAAAAACACCAACAAATTCAACAACAACCTCGAAATTGAAAAACACCAACAAATTCAACAACAAACTCAACATTGAAAAACACCAATAAATTCAACAACAACCTCAACATTGAAAAACAACAACAACCTCAACATTGAAAAACACCAACAATTTCAACAACAACCTCAACATTGAAAAGCACCAACAAATTCAACAACAACCTCAACATTGAAAAACAACAACAACCTCAACATTGAAAAACACCAACAAATTCAACAACAACCTCAACATTGAAAAACAACAACAACCTCAACATTGAAAAACAACAACAAACTCAACATTGAAAAACACCAACAAATTCAACAACAACCTCAACATTGAAAAACAACAACAACCTCAACATTGAAAAACACCAACAAATTCAACAACAACCTCAACACTGAAAAAGACCAACAAATTCAACAACAACCTCAACATTGAAAAACAACAACAACCTCAACATTGAAAAACACCAACAAATTCAACAACAACCTCAACATTGAAAAACAACAACAACCTCAACATTGAAAAACACCAACAAATTCAACAACAACATCAACATTGAAAAACACCAACAAATTCAACAACAACCTCAACATTGAAAAACAACAACAACCTCAACATTGAAAAACACCAAAAAATTCAACAACAACCTCAACATTGAAAAACAACAACAACCTCAACATTGAAAAACACCAACAAATTCAACAACAACCTCAGCATTGAAAAACAACAACAACCTCAACATTGAAAAACACCAACAAATTCAACAACAACCTCAACATTGAAAAACACCAACAACCTCAACATTGAAAAACACCAACAAAATCAACAACTTCAACATTGAAAAACACCAACAAATTCAACAACAACCTCGAAATTGAAAAACACCAACAAATACAACAACAACCTCAACATTGAAAAACAACAACAACCTCAACATTGAAAAACACCAACAAATTCAACAACAACCTCAACATTGAAAAACACCAACAAATTCAACAACAACCTCAACATTGAAAAACACTAACAAATTCAACAACAACCTCGAAATTGAAAAACACCAACAAATTCAACAACAAACTCAACATTGAAAAACAACAACAACCTCAACATTGAAAAACACCAACAAATTCAACAACAGTCTCAACATTGAAAAGCACCAACAAATTCAACAACAACCTCAACATTGAAAAACAACAACAACCTCAACATTGAAAAACACCAACAAATTCAACAACAACCTCAACATTGAAAAACAACAACAACCTCAACATTGAAAAACAACAACAAACTCAACATTGAAAAACACCAACAAATTCAACAACAACCTCAACATTGAAAAACAACAAAAACCTCAACATTGAAAAACACCAACAAATTCAACAAAAACCTCAACATTGAAAAACACCAACAAATTCAACAACAACCTCAGCATTGAAAAACAACAACAACCTCAACATTGAAAAACACCAACAAATTCAACAACAACTTCAACATTGAAAAACAACAACAACCTCAACATTGAAAAACACCAACAAATTCAACAACAACTTCAACATTGAAAAACACCAACAAATTCCACAACAACCTCGAAATTGAAAAACACCAACAAATACAACAACAACCTCAACATTGAAAAACAACAACAACCTCAACATTGAAAAACACCAACAAATTCAACAACAACCTCAACATTGAAAAACACCAACAAATTCAACAACAACCTCAACATTGAAAAACACTAACAAATTCAACAACAACCTCGAAATTGAAAAACACCAACAAATTCAACAACAAACTCAACATTGAAAAACACCAACAAATTCAACAACAAACTCAACATTGAAAAACAACAACAACCTCTACATTGAAAAACACCAACAAATTCAACAACAACCTCAACATTGAAAAACAACAACAACCTCAACATTGAAAAACACCAACAAATTCAACAACAACCTCAACATTGAAAAACACCAACAAATTCAACAACAAACTCAACATTGAAAAACAACAACAACCTCTACATTGAAAAACACCAACAAATTCAACAACAACCTCAACATTGAAAAACAACAACAACCTCAACATTGAAAAACACCAACAAATTCAACAACAACCTCGAAATTGAAAAACACCAACAAATACAACAACAACCTCAACATTGAAAAACAACAACAACCTCAACATTGAAAAACACCAACAAATTCAACAACAACCTCAACATTGAAAAAGACCAACAAATTCAACAAGAACCTCAACATTGAAAAACACTAACAAATTCAACAACAACCTCGAAATTGAAAAACACCAACAAATTCAACAACAAATTCAAAATTGAAAAACAACAACAACCTCAACATTGAAAAACACCAACAAATTCAACAACAACCTCGACATTGAAAAACAACAACAACCTCAACATTGAAAAACAACAACAAACTCAACATTGAAAAACACCAACAAATTCAACAACAACCTCAACATTGAAAAACAACAACAACCTCATCATGGAAAAACACCAACAAATTCATCAAGAACCTCAACATTGAAAAACACCAACAAACTCAACAACAACCTCAACATTGAAAAACACCAACAAATTCAACAACAACCTCAACGTTGAAAAACACCAACAAATTCAACAACAACCTCGAAATTGAAAAACACCAACAAATTCAACAACAAACTCAACATTGAAAAACACTAACAAACTCAACAACAACCTCAACAATGAAAAACAACAACAACCTCAACATTGAAAAACACCAACAAATTCAACAACAACCTCAACATTGAAAAACACCAACAAATTCAACAACAACCTGAACATTGAAAAACACCAACAACCTCAACATTGAAAAACACCAACAAATTCAACAACAACCTCAACATTGATAAACAACAACAACCTCGACATTGAAAAACACCAACAAATTCAACAACAACCTCAGCATTGAAAAACAACAACAAATTCAACAACAACCTCAACATTGAAAAACAACAACAACCTCAACATTGAAAAACACCAACAAATTCAACAACAACCTCAACATTGAAAAACACCAACAAATTCAACAACAACCTCAACGTTGAAAAACACCAACAAATTCAACAACAACCTCGAAATTGAAAAACACCAACAAATTCAACAACAAACTCAACATTGAAAAACACCAATAAATTCAACAACAACCTCAACATTGAAAAACAACAACAACCTCAACATTGAAAAACACCAACAATTTCAACAACAACCTCAACATTGAAAAGCACCAACAAATTCAACAACAACCTCAACATTGAAAAACAACAACAACCTCAACATTGAAAAACACCAACAAATTCAACAACAACCTCAACATTGAAAAACAACAACAACCTCAACATTGAAAAACAACAACAAACTCAACATTGAAAAACACCAACAAATTCAACAACAACCTCAACATTGAAAAACAACAACAACCTCAACATTGAAAAACACCAACAAATTCAACAACAACCTCAACACTGAAAAAGACCAACAAATTCAACAACAACCTCAACATTGAAAAACAACAACAACCTCAACATTGAAAAACACCAACAAATTCAACAACAACCTCAACATTGAAAAACAACAACAACCTCAACATTGAAAAACACCAACAAATTCAACAACAACCTCAGCATTGAAAAACAACAACAACCTCAACATTGAAAAACACCAACAAATTCAACAACAACCTCGAAATTGAAAAACAGCAACAAATACAACAACAACCTCAACATTGAAAAACAACAACAACCTCAACATTGAAAAACACCAACAAATTCAACAACAACCTCAACATTGAAAAACACCAACAAATTCAACAACAACCTCAACATTGAAAAACACTAACAAATTCAACAACAACCTCGAAATTGAAAAACACCAACAAATTCAACAACAAACTCAACATTGAAAAACACCAACAAATTCAACAACAAACTCAACATTGAAAAACAACAACAACCTCAACATTGAAAAACACCAACAAATTCAACAACAGTCTCAACATTGAAAAGCACCAACAAATTCAACAACAACCTCAACATTGAAAAACAACAACAACCTCAACATTGAAAAACACCAACAAATTCAACAACAACCTCAACATTGAAAAACAACAACAACCTCAACATTGAAAAACAACAACAAACTCAACATTGAAAAACACCAACAAATTCAACAACAACCTCAACATTGAAAAACAACAACAACCTCAACATTGAAAAACACCAACAAATTCAACAACAACCTCAACATTGAAAAACACCAACAAATTCAACAACAACCTCAACATTGAAAAACAACAACAACCTAAACATTGAAAAACACCAACAAATTCAACAGCAACCTCAACATTGAAAAACAACAACCTAAACAGTGAAAAACACCAACAAATTCAACAAAAACCTCAACATTGAAAAACACCAACAAATTCAACAACAACCTCAGCATTGAAAAACAACAACAACCTCAACATTGAAAAACACCAACAAATTCAACAACAACTTCAACATTGAAAAACAACAACAACCTCAACATTGAAAAACACCAACAAATTCAACAACAACTTCAACATTGAAAAACACCAACAAATTCAACAACAACCTCGAAATTGAAAAACACCAACAAATACAACAACAACCTCAACATTGAAAAACAACAACAACCTCAACATTGAAAAACACCAACAAATTCAACAACAACCTCAACATTGAAAAACACCAACAAATTCAACAACAACCTCAACATTGAAAAACACTAACAAATTCAACAACAACCTCGAAATTGAAAAACACCAACAAATTCAACAACAAACTCAACATTGAAAAACACCAACAAATTCAACAACAAACTCAACATTGAAAAACAACAACGACCTCTACATTGAAAAACACCAACAAATTCAACAACAACCTCAACATTGAAAAACAACAACAACCTCAACATTGAAAAACACCAACAAATTCAACAACAACCTCAACATTGAAAAACAACAACAACCTCAACATTGAAAAACACCAACAAATTCAACAACAACCTCAGCATTGAAAAACAACAACAAATTCAACAACAACCTCAACATTGAAAAACAACAACAACCTCAACATTGAAAAACACCAACAAATTCAACAACAACCTCAACATTGAAAAACAACAACAAATTCAACAACAACCTCAACATTGAAAAACACCAACAAATTCAACAACAACCTCGAAATTGAAAAACACCAACAAATTCAACAACAAACTCAACATTGAAAAACACCAATAAATTCAACAACAACCTCAACATTGAAAAACAACAACAACCTCAACATTGAAAAACACCAACAATTTCAACAACAACCTCAACATTGAAAAACACCAACAAATTCAACAACAACCTCAACATTGAAAAACAACAACAACCTCAACATTGAAAAACACCAACAAATTCAACAACAACCTCAACATTGAAAAACAACAACAACCTCAACATTGAAAAACAACAACAAACTCAACATTGAAAAACACCAACAAATTCAACAACAACCTCAACATTGAAAAACAACAACAACCTCAACATTGAAAAACACCAACAAATTCA
The DNA here is from genome assembly GCA_026770705.1 of Isurus oxyrinchus. Taxonomy (NCBI): domain Eukaryota; kingdom Metazoa; phylum Chordata; class Chondrichthyes; order Lamniformes; family Lamnidae; genus Isurus; species Isurus oxyrinchus. The sequence goes on from JANJGN010000318.1 coordinate 405,842, forward strand.
ACAACAACCTCAACATTGAAAAACACCAACAAATTCAACAACAACCTCAACATTGAAAAACAACAACAACCTCAACATTGAAAAACACCAAAAAATTCAACAACAACCTCAACATTGAAAAACAACAACAACCTCAACATTGAAAAACACCAACAAATTCAACAACAACCTCAGCATTGAAAAACAACAACAACCTCAACATTGAAAAACACCAACAAATTCAACAACAACCTCAACATTGAAAAACACCAACAACCTCAACATTGAAAAACACCAACAAAATCAACAACTTCAACATTGAAAAACACCAACAAATTCAACAACAACCTCGAAATTGAAAAACACCAACAAATACAACAACAACCTCAACATTGAAAAACAACAACAACCTCAACATTGAAAAACACCAACAAATTCAACAACAACCTCAACATTGAAAAACACCAACAAATTCAACAACAACCTCAACATTGAAAAACACTAACAAATTCAACAACAACCTCGAAATTGAAAAACACCAACAAATTCAACAACAAACTCAACATTGAAAAACAACAACAACCTCAACATTGAAAAACACCAACAAATTCAACAACAGTCTCAACATTGAAAAGCACCAACAAATTCAACAACAACCTCAACATTGAAAAACAACAACAACCTCAACATTGAAAAACACCAACAAATTCAACAACAACCTCAACATTGAAAAACAACAACAACCTCAACATTGAAAAACAACAACAAACTCAACATTGAAAAACACCAACAAATTCAACAACAACCTCAACATTGAAAAACAACAAAAACCTCAACATTGAAAAACACCAACAAATTCAACAAAAACCTCAACATTGAAAAACACCAACAAATTCAACAACAACCTCAGCATTGAAAAACAACAACAACCTCAACATTGAAAAACACCAACAAATTCAACAACAACTTCAACATTGAAAAACAACAACAACCTCAACATTGAAAAACACCAACAAATTCAACAACAACTTCAACATTGAAAAACACCAACAAATTCCACAACAACCTCGAAATTGAAAAACACCAACAAATACAACAACAACCTCAACATTGAAAAACAACAACAACCTCAACATTGAAAAACACCAACAAATTCAACAACAACCTCAACATTGAAAAACACCAACAAATTCAACAACAACCTCAACATTGAAAAACACTAACAAATTCAACAACAACCTCGAAATTGAAAAACACCAACAAATTCAACAACAAACTCAACATTGAAAAACACCAACAAATTCAACAACAAACTCAACATTGAAAAACAACAACAACCTCTACATTGAAAAACACCAACAAATTCAACAACAACCTCAACATTGAAAAACAACAACAACCTCAACATTGAAAAACACCAACAAATTCAACAACAACCTCAACATTGAAAAACACCAACAAATTCAACAACAAACTCAACATTGAAAAACAACAACAACCTCTACATTGAAAAACACCAACAAATTCAACAACAACCTCAACATTGAAAAACAACAACAACCTCAACATTGAAAAACACCAACAAATTCAACAACAACCTCGAAATTGAAAAACACCAACAAATACAACAACAACCTCAACATTGAAAAACAACAACAACCTCAACATTGAAAAACACCAACAAATTCAACAACAACCTCAACATTGAAAAAGACCAACAAATTCAACAAGAACCTCAACATTGAAAAACACTAACAAATTCAACAACAACCTCGAAATTGAAAAACACCAACAAATTCAACAACAAATTCAAAATTGAAAAACAACAACAACCTCAACATTGAAAAACACCAACAAATTCAACAACAACCTCGACATTGAAAAACAACAACAACCTCAACATTGAAAAACAACAACAAACTCAACATTGAAAAACACCAACAAATTCAACAACAACCTCAACATTGAAAAACAACAACAACCTCAACATTGAAAAACACCAACAAATTCAACAAAAACCTCAACATTGAAAAACTCCAACAAATTCAACAACAAACTCAACATTGAAAAACAACAACAACCTCAACATTGAAAAACACCAACAAATTCAACAACAACCTCAACATTGAAAAACAACAACAACCTCAACATTGAAAAACACCAACAAATTCAACAACAACCTCAACATTGAAAAACACCAACAAATTCAACAACAACCTCAACATTGAAAAACAGCAACAACCTCAACATTGAAAAACACCAACAAATTCAACAACAACCTCGACATTGAAAAACAACAACAACCTCAACATTGAAAAACAACAACAAACTCAACATTGAAAAACACCAACAAATTCAACAACAACCTCAACATTGAAAAACAACAACAACCTCAACATTGAAAAACACCAACAAATTCAACAACAACCTCAACATTGAAAAACAACAACAATTTCAACAGCAACCTCAACATTGAAAAACAACAACCTAAACAGTGAAAAACACCAACAAATTCAACAAAAACCTCAACATTGAAAAACACCAACAAATTCAACAACAACCTCAGCATTGAAAAACAACAACAACCTCAACATTGAAAAACACCAACAAATTCAACAACAACTTCAACATTGAAAAACAACAACAACCTCAACATTGAAAAACACCAACAAATTCAACAACAACTTCAACATTGAAAAACACCAACAAATTCAACAACAACCTCGAAATTGAAAAACACCAACAAATACAACAACAACCTCAACATTGAAAAACAACAACAACCTCAACATTGAAAAACACCAACAAATTCAACAACAACCTCAACATTGAAAAACACCAACAAATTCAACAACAACCTCAACATTGAAAAACACTAACAAATTCAACAACAACCTCGAAATTGAAAAACACCAACAAATTCAACAACAAACTCAACATTGAAAAACACCAACAAATTCAACAACAAACTCAACATTGAAAAACAACAACGACCTCTACATTGAAAAACACCAACAAATTCAACAACAACCTCAACATTGAAAAACAACAACAACCTCAACATTGAAAAACACCAACAAATTCAACAACAACCTCAACATTGAAAAACAACAACAACCTCAACATTGAAAAACACCAACAAATTCAACAACAACCTCAGCATTGAAAAACAACAACAAATTCAACAACAACCTCAACATTGAAAAACAACAACAACCTCAACATTGAAAAACACCAACAAATTCAACAACAACCTCAACATTGAAAAACAACAACAAATTCAACAACAACCTCAACATTGAAAAACACCAACAAATTCAACAACAACCTCGAAATTGAAAAACACCAACAAATTCAACAACAAACTCAACATTGAAAAACACCAATAAATTCAACAACAACCTCAACATTGAAAAACAACAACAACCTCAACATTGAAAAACACCAACAATTTCAACAACAACCTCAACATTGAAAAACACCAACAAATTCAACAACAACCTCAACATTGAAAAACAACAACAACCTCAACATTGAAAAACACCAACAAATTCAACAACAACCTCAACATTGAAAAACAACAACAACCTCAACATTGAAAAACAACAACAAACTCAACATTGAAAAACACCAACAAATTCAACAACAACCTCAACATTGAAAAACAACAACAACCTCAACATTGAAAAACACCAACAAATTCAACAACAACCTCAACATTGAAAAACACCAACAAATTCAACAACAACCTCAACATTGAAAAACAACAACAACCTCAACATTGAAAAACACCAAAAAATTCAACAACAACCTCAACATTGAAAAACAACAACAACCTCAACATTGAAAAACACCAACAAATTCAACAACAACCTCAGCATTGAAAAACAACAACAACCTCAACATTGAAAAACACCAACAAATTCAACAACAACCTCAACATTGAAAAACACCAACAACCTCAACATTGAAAAACACCAACAAAATCAACAACTTCAACATTGAAAAACACCAACAAATTCAACAACAACCTCGAAATTGAAAAACACCAACAAATACAACAACAACCTCAACATTGAAAAACAACAACAACCTCAACATTGAAAAACACCAACAAATTCAACAACAACCTCAACATTGAAAAACACCAACAAATTCAACAACAACCTCAACATTGAAAAACACTAACAAATTCAACAACAACCTCGAAATTGAAAAACACCAACAAATTCAACAACAAACTCAACATTGAAAAACAACAACAACCTCAACATTGAAAAACACCAACAAATTCAACAACAGTCTCAACATTGAAAAGCACCAACAAATTCAACAACAACCTCAACATTGAAAAACAACAACAACCTCAACATTGAAAAACACCAACAAATTCAACAACAACCTCAACATTGAAAAACAACAACAACCTCAACATTGAAAAACAACAACAAACTCAACATTGAAAAACACCAACAAATTCAACAACAACCTCAACATTGAAAAACAACAAAAACCTCAACATTGAAAAACACCAACAAATTCAACAAAAACCTCAACATTGAAAAACACCAACAAATTCAACAACAACCTCAGCATTGAAAAACAACAACAACCTCAACATTGAAAAACACCAACAAATTCAACAACAACTTCAACATTGAAAAACAACAACAACCTCAACATTGAAAAACACCAACAAATTCAACAACAACTTCAACATTGAAAAACACCAACAAATTCCACAACAACCTCGAAATTGAAAAACACCAACAAATACAACAACAACCTCAACATTGAAAAACAACAACAACCTCAACATTGAAAAACACCAACAAATTCAACAACAACCTCAACATTGAAAAACACCAACAAATTCAACAACAACCTCAACATTGAAAAACACTAACAAATTCAACAACAACCTCGAAATTGAAAAACACCAACAAATTCAACAACAAACTCAACATTGAAAAACACCAACAAATTCAACAACAAACTCAACATTGAAAAACAACAACAACCTCTACATTGAAAAACACCAACAAATTCAACAACAACCTCAACATTGAAAAACAACAACAACCTCAACATTGAAAAACACCAACAAATTCAACAACAACCTCAACATTGAAAAACACCAACAAATTCAACAACAAACTCAACATTGAAAAACAACAACAACCTCTACATTGAAAAACACCAACAAATTCAACAACAACCTCAACATTGAAAAACAACAACAACCTCAACATTGAAAAACACCAACAAATTCAACAACAACCTCGAAATTGAAAAACACCAACAAATACAACAACAACCTCAACATTGAAAAACAACAACAACCTCAACATTGAAAAACACCAACAAATTCAACAACAACCTCAACATTGAAAAAGACCAACAAATTCAACAAGAACCTCAACATTGAAAAACACTAACAAATTCAACAACAACCTCGAAATTGAAAAACACCAACAAATTCAACAACAAATTCAAAATTGAAAAACAACAACAACCTCAACATTGAAAAACACCAACAAATTCAACAACAACCTCGACATTGAAAAACAACAACAACCTCAACATTGAAAAACACCAACAAATTCAACAAAAACCTCAACATTGAAAAACTCCAACAAATTCAACAACAAACTCAACATTGAAAAACAACAACAACCTCAACATTGAAAAACACCAACAAATTCAACAACAACCTCAACATTGAAAAACAACAACAACCTCAACATTGAAAAACACCAACAAATTCAACAACAACCTCAACATTGAAAAACACCAACAAATTCAACAACAACCTCAACATTGAAAAACAGCAACAACCTCAACATTGAAAAACACCAACAAATTCAACAACAACCTCGACATTGAAAAACAACAACAACCTCAACATTGAAAAACAACAACAAACTCAACATTGAAAAACACCAACAAATTCAACAACAACCTCAACATTGAAAAACAACAACAACCTCAACATTGAAAAACACCAACAAATTCAACAACAACCTCAACATTGAAAAACACCAACAAATTCAACAACAACCTCAACATTGAAAAACAACAACAACCTAAACATTGAAAAACACCAACAAATTCAACAACAACCTCAACATTGAAAAACAACAACAACCTCAACATTGAAAAACACCAACAAATTCAACAACAACCTCAACATTGAAAAACACCAACAAATTCAACAACAACCTCAGCATTGAAAAACAACAACAACCTCAACATTGAAAAACACCAACAAATTCAACAACAACCTCAACATTGAAAAACAACAACAACCTCAACATTGAAAAACACCAACAAATTCAACAACAACTTCAACATTGAAAAACACCAACAAATTCAACAACAACCTCGAAATTGAAAAACACCAACAAATACAACAACAACCTCAACATTGAAAAACAACAACAACCTCAACATTGAAAAACACCAACAAATTCAACAACAACCTCAACATTGAAAAACAACAACAAATTCAGCAACAATCTCAACATTGAAAAACACTAACAAATTCAACAACAACCTCGAAATTTAAAAACACCAACAAATTCAACAACAAACTCAACATTGAAAAACACCAACAAATTCAACAACAAACTCAACATTGAAAAACAACAACAACCTCTACATTGAAAAACACCAACAAATTCAACAACAACCTCAACATTGAAAAACACCAACAAATTCAACAAGAACCTCAACATTGAAAAACACTAACAAATTCAACAACAACCTCGAAATTGAAAAACACCAACAAATTCAACAACAAACTCAAAATTGAAAAACTCCAACAAATTCAACAACAAACTCAACATTGAAAAACAACAACAACCACAACATTGAAAAACACCAACAAATTCAACAACAACCTCGACATTGAAAAACAACAACAACCTCAACATTGAAAAACAACAACAAACTCAACATTGAAAAACACCAACAAATTCAACAACAACCTCAACATTGAAAAACAACAACAACCTCAACATTGAAAAACACCAACAAATTCAACAGCAACCTCAACATTGAAAAACACCAACAAATTCAACAACAACCTCAACATTGAAAAACAACAACAACCTAAACATTGAAAAACACCAACAAATTCAACAACAACCTCAACATTGAAAAACAACAACAACCTCAACATTGAAAAACAAAAACAAATTCAACAACAACCTCAAAATTGAAAAACAACAACAACCTCAACATTGAAAAACACCAACAAATTCAACAGCAACCTCAACATTTAAAAACACCAACAATTTCAACAACAACCTCAACATTGAAAAACAACAACAATCTCAACATTGAAAAACACGAACAAATTCAACAACAACCTCAACATTGAAAAACAGCAACAACCTCAACATTGAAAAAGACCAACAAATTCAACAAAAACCTCAACATTGAAAACACCAACAAATTCAACAACAACCTCAACATTTAAAAACGCCAACAAATTCAACAACAACCTCAACATTGAAAAACAACAACCTCAACATTGAAAAACACCAACAAATTCAACAAAAAATTCAACATAGAAAAACACCAACAAATTCAACAACAACCCCGACATTGAAAAACACCAACAAATTCAACAACAACCTCAACTTTGAAAAACAACAACAACCTCATCATGGAAAAACACCAACAAATTCAACAACAACCTCAACATTGAAAAACAAAAACATCCTCAAAATTGAAAAACACCCACAAATTCAACAACAACCCCAACATTTAAAAACAACAACAACCTCAGCATTGAAAAACACCAACAAATTCAACAACAACCTCAACATTGAAAAACACCAACAAATTCATCAAGAACCTCAACATTGAAAAACACCAACAAACTAAACAACAACCTCAACATTGAAAAACAACAACAACCTCAACATTGAAAAACACCAACAAATTCAACAACAACCTCAACATTGAAAAACACCAACAAATTCAACAACAACCTGAACATTGAAAAACACCAACAACCTCAACATTGAAAAACACCAACAAATTCAACAACAACCTCAACATTGAAAAACAACAACAACCTCAACATTGAAAAACACCAACAAATTCAACAACAACCTCAGCATTGAAAAACAACAACAAATTCAACAACAACCTCAACATTGAAAAACAACAACAACCTCAACATTGAAAAACACCAACAAATTCAACAACAACCTCAACATTGAAAAACACCAACAAATTCAACAACAACCTCAACGTTGAAAAACACCAACAAATTCAACAACAACCTCGAAATTGAAAAACACCAACAAATTCAACAACAAACTCAACATTGAAAAACACCAATAAATTCAACAACAACCTCAACATTGAAAAACAACAACAACCTCAACATTTAAAAACACCAACAATTTCAACAACAACCTCAACATTGAAAAGCACCAACAAATTCAACAACAACCTCAACATTGAAAAACAACAACAACCTCAACATTGAAAAACACCAACAAATTCAACAACAACCTCAACATTGAAAAACAACAACAACCTCAACATTGAAAAACAACAACAAACTCAACATTGAAAAACACCAACAAATTCAGCAACAACCTCAACATTGAAAAACAACAACAACCTCAACATTGAAAAACACCAACAAATTCAACAACAACCTCAACACTGAAAAACACCAACAAATTCATCAACAACCTCAACATTGAAAAACAACAACAACCTCAACATTGAAAAACACCAACAAATTCAACAACAACCTCAACATTGAAAAACAACAACAACCTCAACATTGAAAAACACCAACAAATTCAACAACAACCTCAGCATTGAAAAACAACAACAACCTCAACATTGAAAAACACCAACAAATTCAACAACAACCTCGAAATTGAAAAACAGCAACAAATACAACAACAACCTCAACATTGAAAAACAACAACAACCGCAACATTGAAAAACACCAACAAATTCAACAACAACCTCAACATTGAAAAACACCAACAAATTCAACAACAACCTCAACATTGAAAAACACTAACAAATTCAACAACAACCTCGAAATTGAAAAACACCAACAAATTCAACAACAAACTCAACATTGAAAAACACCAACAAATTCAACAACAAACTCAACATTGAAAAACAACAACAACCTCAACATTGAAAAACACCAACAAATTCAACAACAGTCTCAACATTGAAAAGCACCAACAAATTCAACAACAACCTCAACATTGAAAAACAACAACAACCTCAACATTGAAAAACACCAACAAATTCAACAACAACCTCAACATTGAAAAACAACAACAACCTCAACATTGAAAAACAACAACAAACTCAACATTGAAAAACACCAACAAATTCAACAACAACCTCAACATTGAAAAACAACAACAACCTCAACATTGAAAAACACCAACAAATTCAACAACAACCTCAACATTGAAAAACACCAACAAATTCAACAACAACCTCAACATTGAAAAACAACAACAACCTAAACATTGAAAAACACCAACAAATTCAACAGCAACCTCAACATTGAAAAACAACAACAACCTCAACAGTGAAAAACACCAACAAATTCAACAAAAACCTCAACATTGAAAAACACCAACAAATTCAACAACAACCTCAGCATTGAAAAACAACAACAACCTCAACATTGAAAAACACCAACAAATTCAACAACAACTTCAACATTGAAAAACAACAACAACCTCAACATTGAAAAACACCAACAAATTCAACAACAACTTCAACATTGAAAAACACCAACAAATTCAACAACAACCTCGAAATTGAAAAACACCAACAAATACAACAACAACCTCAACATTGAAAAACAACAACAACCTCAACATTGAAAAACACCAACAAATTCAACAACAACCTCAACATTGAAAAACACCAACAAATTCAACAACAACCTCAACATTGAAAAACACTAACAAATTCAACAACAACCTCGAAATTGAAAAACACCAACAAATTCAACAACAAACACAACATTGAAAAACACCAACAAATTCAACAACAAACTCAACATTGAAAAACAACAACGACCTCTACATTGAAAAACACCAACAAATTCAACAACAACCTCAACATTGAAAAACAACAACAACCTCAACATTGAAAAACACCAACAAATTCAACAACAACCTCAACATTGAAAAACAACAACACCCTCAACATTGAAAAACACCAACAGATTCAACAACAACCTCAGCATTGAAAAACAACAACAAATTCAACAACAACCTCAACATTGAAAAACAACAACAACCTCAACATTGAAAAACACCAACAAATTCAACAACAACCTCAACATTGAAAAACACCAACAAATTCAACAACAACCTCAACATTGAAAAACACCAACAAATTCAACAACAACCTCGAAATTGAAAAACACCAACAAATTCAACAACAAACTCAACATTGAAAAACACCAATAAATTCAACAACAACCTCAACATTGAAAAACAACAACAACCTCAACATTGAAAAACACCAACAATTTCAACAACAACCTCAACATTGAAAAACACCAACAAATTCAACAACAACCTCAACATTGAAAAACAACAACAACCTCAACATTGAAAAACACCAACAAATTCAACAACAACCTCAACATTGAAAAACAACAAGAACCTCAACATTGAAAAACATCAACAAACTCAACATTGAAAAACACCAACAAATTCAACAACAACCTCAACATTGAAAAACAACAACAACCTCAACATTGAAAAACACCAACAAATTCAACAACAACCTCAACATTGAAAAACACCAACAAATTCAACAACAACCTCAACATTGAAAAACAACAACAACCTCAACATTGAAAAACACCAAAAAATTCAACAACAACCTCAACATTGAAAAACAACAACAACCTCAACATTGAAAAACACCAACAAATTCAACAACAACCTCAGCATTGAAAAACAACAACAACCTCAACATTGAAAAACACCAACAAATTCAACAACAACCTCAACATTGAAAAACACCAACAACCTCAACATTGAAAAACACCAACAAAATCAACAACTTCAACATTGAAAAACACCAACAAATTCAACAACAACCTCGAAATTGAAAAACACCAACAAATACAACAACAACCTCAACATTGAAAAACAACAACAACCTCAACATTGAAAAACACCAACAAATTCAACAACAACCTCAACATTGAAAAACACCAACAAATTCAACAACAACCTCAACATTGAAAAACACTAACAAATTCAACAACAACCTCGAAATTGAAAAACACCAACAAATTCAACAACAAACTCAACATTGAAAAACAACAACAACCTCAACATTGAAAAACACCAACAAATTCAACAACAGTCTCAACATTGAAAAGCACCAACAAATTCAACAACAACCTCAACATTGAAAAACAACAACAACCTCAACATTGAAAAACACCAACAAATTCAACAACAACCTCAACATTGAAAAACAACAACAACCTCAACATTGAAAAACAACAACAAACTCAACATTGAAAAACACCAACAAATTCAACAACAACCTCAACATTGAAAAACAACAACAACCTCAACATTGAAAAACACCAACAAATTCAACAACAACCTCAACATTGAAAAACACCAACAAATTCAACAACAACCTCAATATTGAAAAACAACAGAACCTAAACATTGAAAAACACCAACAAATTCAACAGCAACCTCAACATTGAAAAACAACAACAACCTCAACATTGAAAAACACCAACAAATTCAACAAAAACCTCAACATTGAAAAACACCAACAAATTCAACAACAACCTCAGCATTGAAAAACAACAACAACCTCAACATTGAAAAACACCAACAAATTCAACAACAACCTCAACATTGAAAAACACCAACAAATTCAACAACAACCTCGAAATTGAAAAACACCAACAAATTCAACAACAAACTCAACATTGAAAAACACCAATAAATTCAACAACAACCTCAACATTGAAAAACAACAACAACCTCAACATTGAAAAACACCAACAATTTCAACAACAACCTCAACATTGAAAAACACCAACAAATTCAACAACAACCTCAACATTGAAAAACAACAACAACCTCAACATTGAAAAACACCAACAAATTCAACAACAACCTCAACATTGAAAAACAACAACAACCTCAACATTGAAAAACATCAACAAACTCAACATTGAAAAACACCAACAAATTCAACAACAACCTCAACATTGAAAAACAACAACAACCTCAACATTGAAAAACACCAACAAATTCAACAACAACCTCAACATTGAAAAACACCAACAAATTCAAGAACAACCTCAACATTGAAAAACAACAACAACCTCAACATTGAAAAACACCAAAAAATTCAACAACAACCTCAACATTGAAAAACAACAACAACCTCAACATTGAAAAACACCAACAAATTCAACAACAACCTCAGCATTGAAAAACAACAACAACCTCAACATTGAAAAACACCAACAAATTCAACAACAACCTCAACATTGAAAAACACCAACAACCTCAACATTGAAAAACACCAACAAAATCAACAACTTCAACATTGAAAAACACCAACAAATTGAACAACAACCTCGAAATTGAAAAACACCAACAAATACAACAACAACCTCAACATTGAAAAACAACAACAACCTCAACATTGAAAAACACCAACAAATTCAACAACAAACTCAACATTGAAAAACACCAACAAATTCAACAACAAACTCAACATTGAAAAACAACAACAACCTCTACATTGAAAAACACCAACAAATTCAACAACAACCTCAACATTGAAAAACAACAACAACCTCAACATTGAAAAACACCAACAAATTCAACAACAACCTCAACATTGAAAAACACCAACAAATTCAACAACAAACTCAACATTGAAAAACAACAACAACCTCTACATTGAAAAACACCAACAAATTCAACAACAACCTCAACATTGAAAAACAACAACAACCTCAACATTGAAAAACACCAACAAATTCAACAACAACCTCGAAATTGAAAAACACCAACAAATACAACAACAACCTCAACATTGAAAAACAACAACAACCTCAACATTGAAAAACACCAACAAATTCAACAACAACCTCAACATTGAAAAAGACCAACAAATTCAACAAGAACCTCAACATTGAAAAACACTAACAAATTCAACAACAACCTCGAAATTGAAAAACACCAACAAATTCAACAACAAATTCAAAATTGAAAAACAACAACAACCTCAACATTGAAAAACACCAACAAATTCAACAACAACCTCGACATTGAAAAACAACAACAACCTCAACATTGAAAAACAACAACAAACTCAACATTGAAAAACACCAACAAATTCAACAACAACCTCAACATTGAAAAACAACAACAACCTCAACATTGAAAAACACCAACAAATTCAACAACAACCTCAACATTGAAAAACTCCAACAAATTCAACAACAAACTCAACATTGAAAAACAACAACAACCTCAACATTGAAAAACACCAACAAATTCAACAACAACCTCAACATTGAAAAACAACAACAACCTCAACATTGAAAAACACCAACAAATTCAACAACAACCTCAACATTGAAAAACACCAACAAATTCAACAACAACCTCAACATTGAAAAACAACAACAACCTCAACATTGAAAAACACCAACAAATTCAACAACAACCTCGACATTGAAAAACAACAACAACCTCAACATTGAAAAACAACAACAAACTCAACATTGAAAAACACCAACAAATTCAACAACAACCTCAACATTGAAAAACAACAACAACCTCAACATTGAAAAACACCAACAAATTCAACAACAACCTCAACATTGAAAAACACCAACAAATTCAACAACAACCTCAACATTGAAAAACAACAACAACCTAAACATTGAAAAACACCAACAAATTCAACAACAACCTCAACATTGAAAAACAACAACAACCTCAACATTGAAAAACACCAACAAATTCAACAACAACCTGAACATTGAAAAACACCAACAAATTCAACAACAACCTCAGCATTGAAAAACAACAACAACCTCAACATTGAAAAACACCAACAAATTCAACAACAACCTCAACATTGAAAAACAACAACAACCTCAACATTGAAAAACACCAACAAATTCAACAACAACTTCAACATTGAAAAACACCAACAAATTCAACAACAACCTCGAAATTGAAAAACACCAACAAATACAACAACAACCTCAACATTGAAAAACAACAACAACCTCAACATTGAAAAACACCAACAAATTCAACAACAACCTCAACATTGAAAAACAACAACAAATTCAGCAACAATCTCAACATTGAAAAACACTAACAAATTCAACAACAACCTCGAAATTTAAAAACACCAACAAATTCAACAACAAACTCAACATTGAAAAACACCAACAAATTCAACAACAAACTCAACATTGAAAAACAACAACAACCTCTACATTGAAAAACACCAACAAATTCAACAACAACCTCAACATTGAAAAACACCAACAAATTCAACAAGAACCTCAACATTGAAAAACACTAACAAATTCAACAACAACCTCGAAATTGAAAAACACCAACAAATTCAACAACAAACTCAAAATTGAAAAACTCCAACAAATTCAACAACAAACTCAACATTGAAAAACAACAACAACCACAGCATTGAAAAACACCAACAAATTCAACAACAACCTCGACATTGAAAAACAACAACAACCTCAACATTGAAAAACAACAACAAACTCAACATTGAAAAACACCAACAAATTCAACAACAACCTCAACATTGAAAAACAACAACAACCTCAACATTGAAAAACACCAACAAATTCAACAGCAACCTCAACATTGAAAAACACCAACAAATTCAACAACAACCTCAACATTGAAAAACAACAACAACCTAAACATTGAAAAACACCAACAAATTCAACAACAACCTCAACATTGAAAAACAACAACAACCTCAACATTGAAAAACAAAAACAAATTCAACAACAACCTCAAAATTGAAAAACAACAACAACCTCAACATTGAAAAACACCAACAAATTCAACAGCAACCTCAACATTTAAAAACACCAACAATTTCAACAACAACCTCAACATTGAAAAACAACTACAATCTCAACATTGAAAAACACGAACAAATTCAACAACAACCTCAACATTGAAAAACAGCAACAACCTCAACATTGAAAAAGACCAACAAATTCAACAAAAACCTCAACATTGAAAAAACCAACAAATTCAACAACAACCTCTACATTTAAAAACGCCAACAAATTCAACAACAACCTCAACATTGAAAAACAACAACCTCAACATTGAAAAACACCAACAAATTCAACAAAAAATTCAACATAGAAAAACACCAACAAATTCAACAACAACCCCGACATTGAAAAACACCAACAAATTCAACAACAACCTCAACTTTGAAAAACAACAACAACCTCATCATGGAAAAACACCAACAAATTCAACAACAACCTCAACATTGAAAAACAAAAACATCCTCAAAATTGAAAAACACCAACAAATTCAACAACAACCCCAACATTTAAAAACAACAACAACCTCAGCATTGAAAAACACCAACAAATTCAACAACAACCTCAACATTGAAAAACACCAACAAATTCATCAAGAACCTCAACATTGAAAAACACCAACAAACTAAACAACAACCTCAACATTGAAAAACAACAACAACCTCAACATTGAAAAACACCAACAAATTCAACAACAACCTCAACATTGAAAAACACCAACAAATTCAACAACAACCTGAACATTGAAAAACACCAACAACCTCAACATTGAAAAACACCAACAAATTCAACAACAACCTCAACATTGAAAAACAACAACAACCTCAACATTGAAAAACACCAACAAATTCAACAACAACCTCAGCATTGAAAAACAACAACAAATTCAACAACAACCTCAACATTGAAAAACAACAACAACCTCAACATTGAAAAACACCAACAAATTCAACAACAACCTCAACATTGAAAAACACCAACAAATTCAACAACAACCTCAACGTTGAAAAACACCAACAAATTCAACAACAACCTCGAAATTGAAAAACACCAACAAATTCAACAACAAACTCAACATTGAAAAACACCAATAAATTCAACAACAACCTCAACATTGAAAAACAACAACAACCTCAACATTGAAAAACACCAACAATTTCAACAACAACCTCAACATTGAAAAGCACCAACAAATTCAACAACAACCTCAACATTGAAAAACAACAACAACCTCAACATTGAAAAACACCAACAAATTCAACAACAACCTCAACATTGAAAAACAACAACAACCTCAACATTGAAAAACAACAACAAACTCAACATTGAAAAACACCAACAAATTCAGCAACAACCTCAACATTGAAAAACAACAACAACCTCAACATTGAAAAACACCAACAAATTCAACAACAACCTCAACACTGAAAAACACCAACAAATTCATCAACAACCTCAACATTGAAAAACAACAACAACCTCAACATTGAAAAACACCAACAAATTCAACAACAACCTCAACATTGAAAAACAACAACAACCTCAACATTGAAAAACACCAACAAATTCAACAACAACCTCAGCATTGAAAAACAACAACAACCTCAACATTGAAAAACACCAACAAATTCAACAACAACCTCGAAATTGAAAAACAGCAACAAATACAACAACAACCTCAACATTGAAAAACAACAACAACCGCAACATTGAAAAACACCAACAAATTCAACAACAACCTCAACATTGAAAAACACCAACAAATTCAACAACAACCTCAACATTGAAAAACACTAACAAATTCAACAACAACCTCGAAATTGAAAAACACCAACAAATTCAACAACAAACTCAACATTGAAAAACACCAACAAATTCAACAACAAACTCAACATTGAAAAACAACAACAACCTCAACATTGAAAAACACCAACAAATTCAACAACAGTCTCAACATTGAAAAGCACCAACAAATTCAACAACAACCTCAACATTGAAAAACAACAACAACCTCAACATTGAAAAACACCAACAAATTCAACAACAACCTCAACATTGAAAAACAACAACAACCTCAACATTGAAAAACAACAACAAACTCAACATTGAAAAACACCAACAAATTCAACAACAACCTCAACATTGAAAAACAACAACAACCTCAACATTGAAAAACACCAACAAATTCAACAACAACCTCAACATTGAAAAACACCAACAAATTCAACAACAACCTCAACATTGAAAAACAACAACAACCTAAACATTGAAAAACACCAACAAATACAACAGCAACCTCAACATTGAAAAACAACAACAACCTCAACAGTGAAAAACACCAACAAATTCAACAAAAACCTCAACATTGAAAAACACCAACAAATTCAACAACAACCTCAGCATTGAAAAACAACAACAACCTCAACATTGAAAAACACCAACAAATTCAACAACAACTTCAACATTGAAAAACAACAACAACCTCAACATTGAAAAACACCAACAAATTCAACAACTTCAACATTGAAAAACACCAACAAATTCAACAACAACCTCGAAATTGAAAAACACCAACAAATACAACAACAACCTCAACATTGAAAAACAACAACAACCTCAACATTGAAAAACACCAACAAATTCAACAACAACCTCAACATTGAAAAACACCAACAAATTCAACAACAACCTCAACATTGAAAAACACTAACAAATTCAACAACAACCTCGAAATTGAAAAACACCAACAAATTCAACAACAAACACAACATTGAAAAACACCAACAAATTCAACAACAAACTCAACATTGAAAAACAACAACGACCTCTACATTGAAAAACACCAACAAATTCAACAACAACCTCAACATTGAAAAACAACAACAACCTCAACATTGAAAAACACCAACAAATTCAACAACAACCTCAACATTGAAAAACAACAACACCCTCAACATTGAAAAACACCAACAGATTCAACAACAACCTCAGCATTGAAAAACAACAACAAATTCAACAACAACCTCAACATTGAAAAACAACAACAACCTCAACATTGAAAAACACCAACAAATTCAACAACAACCTCAACATTGAAAAACACCAACAAATTCAACAACAACCTCAACATTGAAAAACACCAACAAATTCAACAACAACCTCGAAATTGAAAAACACCAACAAATTCAACAACAAACTCAACATTGAAAAACACCAATAAATTCAACAACAACCTCAACATTGAAAAACAACAACAACCTCAACATTGAAAAACACCAACAATTTCAACAACAACCTCAACATTGAAAAACACCAACAAATTCAACAACAACCTCAACATTGAAAAACAACAACAACCTCAACATTGAAAAACACCAACAAATTCAACAACAACCTCAACATTGAAAAACAACAACAACCTCAACATTGAAAAACACCAACAAATTCAACAACAACCTCAACATTGAAAAACACCAACAAATTCAAGAACAACCTCAACATTGAAAAACAACAACAACCTCAACATTGAAAAACACCAAAAAATTCAACAACAACCTCAACATTGAAAAACAACAACAACCTCAACATTGAAAAACACCAACAAATTCAACAACAACCTCAGCATTGAAAAACAACAACAACCTCAACATTGAAAAACACCAACAAATTCAACAACAACCTCAACATTGAAAAACACCAACAACCTCAACATTGAAAAACACCAACAAAATCAACAACTTCAACATTGAAAAACACCAACAAATTCAACAACAACCTCGAAATTGAAAAACACCAACAAATACAACAACAACCTCAACATTGAAAAACAACAACAACCTCAACATTGAAAAACACCAACAAATTCAACAACAACCTCAACATTGAAAAACACCAACAAATTCAACAACAACCTCAACATTGAAAAACACTAACAAATTCAACAACAACCTCGAAATTGAAAAACACCAACAAATTCAACAACAAACTCAACATTGAAAAACAACAACAACCTCAACATTGAAAAACACCAACAAATTCAACAACAGTCTCAACATTGAAAAGCACCAACAAATTCAACAACAACCTCAACATTGAAAAACAACAACAACCTCAACATTGAAAAACACCAACAAATTCAACAACAACCTCAACATTGAAAAACAACAACAACCTCAACATTGAAAAACAACAACAAACTCAACATTGAAAAACACCAACAAATTCAACAACAACCTCAACATTGAAAAACAACAACAACCTCAACATTGAAAAACACCAACAAATTCAACAACAACCTCAACATTGAAAAACACCAACAAATTCAACAACAACCTCAATATTGAAAAACAACAGAACCTAAACATTGAAAAACACCAACAAATTCAACAGCAACCTCAACATTGAAAAACAACAACAACCTCAACATTGAAAAACACCAACAAATTCAACAAAAACCTCAACATTGAAAAACACCAACAAATTCAACAACAACCTCAGCATTGAAAAACAACAACAACCTCAACATTGAAAAACACCAACAAATTCAACAACAACCTCAACATTGAAAAACACCAACAAATTCAACAACAACCTCGAAATTGTAAAACACCAACAAATTCAACAACAAACTCAACATTGAAAAACACCAATAAATTCAACAACAACCTCAACATTGAAAAACAACAACAACCTCAACATTGAAAAACACCAACAATTTCAACAACAACCTCAACATTGAAAAACACCAACAAATTCAACAACAACCTCAACATTGAAAAACAACAACAACCTCAACATTGAAAAACACCAACAAATTCAACAACAACCTCAACATTGAAAAACAACAACAACCTCAACATTGAAAAACATCAACAAACTCAACATTGAAAAACACCAACAAATTCAACAACAACCTCAACATTGAAAAACAACAACAACCTCAACATTGAAAAACACCAACAAATTCAACAACAACCTCAACATTGAAAAACACCAACAAATTCAAGAACAACCTCAACATTGAAAAACAACAACAACCTCAACATTGAAAAACACCAAAAAATTCAACAACAACCTCAACATTGAAAAACAACAACAACCTCAACATTGAAAAACACCAACAAATTCAACAACAACCTCAGCATTGAAAAACAACAACAACCTCAACATTGAAAAACACCAACAAATTCAACAACAACCTCAACATTGAAAAACACCAACAACCTCAACATTGAAAAACACCAACAAAATCAACAACTTCAACATTGAAAAACACCAACAAATTGAACAACAACCTCGAAATTGAAAAACACCAACAAATACAACAACAACCTCAACATTGAAAAACAACAACAACCTCAACATTGAAAAACACCAACAAATTCAACAACAACCTCAACATTGAAAAACACCAACAAATTCAACAACAACCTCAACATTGAAAAACACTAACAAATTCAACAACAACCTCGAAATTGAAAAACACCAACAAATTCAACAACAAACTCAACATTGAAAAACAACAACAACCTCAACATTGAAAAACACCAACAAATTCAACAACAGTCTCAACATTGAAAAGCACCAACAAATTCAACAACAACCTCAACATTGAAAAACAACAACAACCTCAACATTGAAAAACACCAACAAATTCAACAACAACCTCAACATTGAAAAACAACAACAACCTCAACATTGAAAAACAACAACAAACTCAACATTGAAAAACACCAACAAATTCAACAACAACCTCAACATTGAAAAACAACAACAACCTCAACATTGAAAAACACCAACAAATTCAACAACAACCTCAACATTGAAAAACACCAACAAATTCAACAACAACCTCAATATTGAAAAACAACAGAACCTAAACATTGAAAAACACCAACAAATTCAACAGCAACCTCAACATTGAAAAACAACAACAACCTCAACATTGAAAAACACCAACAAATTCAACAAAAACCTCAACATTGAAAAACACCAACAAATTCAACAACAACCTCAGCATTGAAAAACAACAACAACCTCAACATTGAAAAACACCAACAAATTCAACGACAACTTCAACATTGAAAAACAACAACACCCTCAACATTGAAAAACACCAACAAATTCAACAACAACTTCAACATTGAAAAACACCAACAAATTCAACAACAACCTCGAAATTGAAAAACACCAACAAATACAACAACAACCTCAACATTGAAAAACAACAACAACCTCAACATTGAAAAACACCAACAAATTCAACAACAACCTCAACATTGAAAAACACCAACAAATTCAACAACAACCTCAGCATTGAAAAACACTAACAAATTCAACAACAACCTCGAAATTGAAAAACACCAACAGATTCAACAACAAACTCAACATTGAAAAACACCAACAAATTCAACAACAAACTCAACATTGAAAAACAACAACAACCTCTACAATGAAAAACACCAACAAATTCAACAACAACCTCAACATTGAAAAACAACAACAACCTCAACATTGAAAAACACCAACAAATTCAACAACAACCTCAACATTGAAAAACACCAACAAATTGAACAACAAACTCAACATTGAAAAACAACAACAACCTCTACATTGAAAAACACCAACAAATTCAACAACAACCTCAACATTGAAAAACAACAACAACCTCAACATTGAAAAACACCAACAAATTCAACAACAACCTCGAAATTGAAAAACACCAACAAATACAACAACAACCTCAACATTGAAAAACAACAACAACCTCAACATTGAAAAACACCAACAAATTCAACAACAACCTCAACATTGAAAAAGACCAACAAATTCAACAAGAACCTCAACATTGAAAAACACCAACAAATTCAACAACAAATTCAACATTGAAAAACAACAACAACCTCAACATTGAAAAACACCAACAAATTCAACAACAACCTCGACATTGAAAAACAACAACAACCTCAACATTGAAAAACAACAACAAACTCAACATTGAAAAACACCAACAAATTCAACAACAACCTCAACATTGAAAAACAACAACAACCTCAACATTGAAAAACACCAACAAATTCTACAACAACCTCAACATTGAAAAACTCCAACAAATTCAACAACAAACTCAACATTGAAAAACAACAACAACCTCAACATTGAAAAAACCCAACAAATTCAACAACAACCTCGACATTGAAAAACAACAACAACCTCAACATTGAAAAACAACAACAAACTCAACATTGAAAAACACCAACAAATTCAACAACAACCTCAACATTGAAAAACAACAACAACCTCAACATTGAAAAACACCAACAAATTCAACAACAACCTCAACATTGAAAAACACCAACAAATTCAACAACAACCTCAACATTGAAAAACAACAACAACCTAAACATTGAAAAACACCAACAAATTCAACAACAACCTCAACATTGAAAAACAACAACAACCTCAACATTGAAAAACACCAACAAATTCAACAACAACCTCAACATTGAAAAACACCAACAAATTCAACAACAACCTCAGCATTGAAAAACAACAACAACCTCAACATTGAAAAACACCAACAAATTCAACAACAACCTCAACATTGAAAAACAACAAGAACCTCAACATTGAAAAACACCAACAAATTCAACAACAACTTCAACATTGAAAAACACCAACAAATTCAACAACAACCTCGAAATTGAAAAACACCAACAAATACAACAACAACCTCAACATTGAAAAACAACAACAACCTCAACATTGAAAAACACCAACAAATTCAACAACAACCTCAACATTGAAAAACAACAACAAATTCAGCAACAATCTCAACATTGAAAAACACTAACAAATTCAACAACAACCTCGAAATTTAAAAACACCAACAAATTCAACAATAAACTCAACATTGAAAAACACCAACAAATTCAACAACAAACTCAACATTGAAAAACAACAACAACCTCTACATTGAAAAACACCAACAAATTCAACAACAACCTCAACATTGAAAAACACCAACAAATTCAACAAGAACCTCAACATTGAAAAACACTAACAAATTCAACAACAACCTCGAAATTGAAAAACACCAACAAATTCAACAACAAACTCAACATTGAAAAACACCAACAAATTCAACAACAAACTCAACATTGAAAAACAACAACAACCTCAACATTGAAAAACACCAACAAATTCAACAACAACCTCAACATTGAAAAACAACAACAACCTCAACATTGAAAAACACCAACAAATTCAACAACAACCTCAACATTGAAAAACACCAACAAATTCAACAACAACCTCAACATTGAAAAACAACAACAACCTAAACATTGAAAAACACCAACAAATTCAACAACAACCTCAACATTGAAAAACAACAACAACCTCAACATTGAAAAACACCAACAAATTCAACAACAACCTCAACATTGAAAAACACCAACAAATTCAACAACAACCTCAGCATTGAAAAACAACAACAACCTCAACATTGAAAAACACCAACAAATTCAACAACAACCTCAACATTGAAAAACAACAACAACCTCAACATTGAAAAACACCAACAAATTCAACAGCAACCTCAACATTTAAAAACAGCAACAATTTCAACAACAACCTCAACATTGAAAAACAACAACAATCTCAACATTGAAAAACACGAACAAATTCAACAACAACCTCAACATTGAAAAACAGCAACAACCTCAACATTGAAAAAGACCAACAAATTCAACAAAAACCTCAACATTGAAAACACCAACAAATTCAACAACAACCTCAACATTTAAAAACGCCAACAAATTCAACAACAACCTCAACATTGAAAAACAACAACCTCAACATTTAAAAACGCCAACAAATTCAACAACAACCCCAACATTTAAAAACAACAACAACCTCAGCATTGAAAAACACCAACAAATTCAACAACAACCTCAACATTGAAAAACACCAACAAATTCATCAAGAACCTCAACATTGAAAAACACCAACAAACTAAACAACAACCTCAACATTGAAAAACAACAACAACCTCAACATTGAAAAACACCAACAAATTCAACAACAACCTCAACATTGAAAAACACCAACAAATTCAACAACAACCTGAACATTGAAAAACACCAACAACCTCAACATTGAAAAACACCAACAAATTCAACAACAACCTCAACATTGAAAAACAACAACAACCTCAACATTGAAAAACACCAACAAATTCAACAACAACCTCAGCATTGAAAAACAACAACAAATTCAACAACAACCTCAACATTGAAAAACAACAACAACCTCAACATTGAAAAACACCAACAAATTCAACAACAACCTCAACATTGAAAAACACCAACAAATTCAACAACAACCTCAACGTTGAAAAACACCAACAAATTCAACAACAACCTCGAAATTGAAAAACACCAACAAATTCAACAACAAACTCAACATTGAAAAACACCAATAAATTCAACAACAACCTCAACATTGAAAAACAACAACAACCTCAACATTGAAAAACACCAACAATTTCAACAACAACCTCAACATTGAAAAGCACCAACAAATTCAACAACAACCTCAACATTGAAAAACAACAACAACCTCAACATTGAAAAACACCAACAAATTCAACAACAACCTCAACATTGAAAAACAACAACAACCTCAACATTGAAAAACAACAACAAACTCAACATTGAAAAACACCAACAAATTCAGCAACAACCTCAACATTGAAAAACAACAACAACCTCAACTTTGAAAAACACCAACAAATTCAACAACAACCTCAACACTGAAAAACACCAACAAATTCAACAACAACCTCAACATTGAAAAACAACAACAACCTCAACATTGAAAAACACCAACAAATTCAACAACAACCTCAACATTGAAAAACAACAACAACCTCAACATTGAAAAACACCAACAAATTCAACAACAACCTCAGCATTGAAAAACAACAACAACCTCAACATTGAAAAACACCAACAAATTCAACAACAACCTCGAAATTGAAAAACAGCAACAAATACAACAACAACCTCAACATTGAAAAACAACAACAACCTCAACATTGAAAAACACCAACAAATTCAACAACAACCTCAACATTGAAAAACACCAACAAATTCAACAACAACCTCAACATTGAAAAACACTAACAAATTCAACAACAACCTCGAAATTGAAAAACACCAACAAATTCAACAACAAACTCAACATTGAAAAACACCAACAAATTCAACAACAAACTCAACATTGAAAAACAACAACAACCTCAACATTGAAAAACACCAACAAATTCAACAACAGTCTCAACATTGAAAAGCACCAACAAATTCAACAACAACCTCAACATTGAAAAACAACAACAACCTCAACATTGAAAAACACCAACAAATTCAACAACAACCTCAACATTGAAAAACAACAACAACCTCAACATTGAAAAACAACAACAAACTCAACATTGAAAAACACCAACAAATTCAACAACAACCTCAACATTGAAAAACAACAACAACCTCAACATTGAAAAACACCAACAAATTCAACAACAACCTCAACATTGAAAAACACCAACAAATTCAACAACAACCTCAACATTGAAAAACAACAACAACCTAAACATTGAAAAACACCAACAAATTCAACAGCAACCTCAACATTGAAAAACAACAACAACCTCAACAGTGAAAAACACCAACAAATTCAACAAAAACCTCAACATTGAAAAACACCAACAAATTCAACAACAACCTCAGCATTGAAAAACAACAACAACCTCAACATTGAAAAACACCAACAAATTCAACAACAACTTCAACATTGAAAAACAACAACAACCTCAACATTGAAAAACACCAACAAATTCAACAACAACTTCAACATTGAAAAACAACAACAACCTCAACATTGAAAAACACCATCAAATTCATCAAGAACCTCAACATTGAAAAACACCAACAAACTAAACAACAACCTCAACATTGAAAAACAACAACAACCTCAACATTGAAAAACACCAACAAATTCAACAACAACCTCAACATTGAAAAACACCAACAAATTCAACAACAACCTGAACATTGAAAAACACCAACAACCTCAACATTGAAAAACACCAACAAATTCAACAACAACCTCAACATTGAAAAACAACAACAACCTCAACATTGAAAAACACCAACAAATTCAACAACAACCTCAGCATTGAAAAACAACAACAAATTCAACAACAACCTCAACATTGAAAAACAACAACAACCTCAACATTGAAAAACACCAACAAATTCAACAACAACCTCAACATTGAAAAACACCAACAAATTCAACAACAACCTCAATGTTGAAAAACACCAACAAATTCAACAACAACCTCGAAATTGAAAAACACCAACAAATTCAACAACAAACTCAACATTGAAAAACACCAATAAATTCAACAACAACCTCAACATTGAAAAACAACAACAACCTCAACATTGAAAAACACCAACAATTTCAACAACAACCTCAACATTGAAAAGCACCAACAAATTCAACAACAACCTCAACATTGAAAAACAACAACAACCTCAACATTGAAAAACACCAACAAATTCAACAACAACCTCAACATTGAAAAACAACAACAACCTCAACATTGAAAAACAACAACAAACTCAACATTGAAAAACACCAACAAATTCAGCAACAACCTCAACATTGAAAAACAACAACAACCTCAACTTTGAAAAACACCAACAAATTCAACAACAACCTCAACACTGAAAAACACCAACAAATTCAACAACAACCTCAACATTGAAAAACAACAACAACCTCAACATTGAAAAACACCAACAAATTCAACAACAACCTCAACATTGAAAAACAACAACAACCTCAACATTGAAAAACACCAACAAATTCAACAACAACCTCAGCATTGAAAAACAACAACAACCTCAACATTGAAAAACACCAACAAATTCAACAACAACCTCGAAATTGAAAAACAGCAACAAATACAACAACAACCTCAACATTGAAAAACAACAACAACCTCAACATTGAAAAACACCAACAAATTCAACAACAACCTCAACATTGAAAAACACCAACAAATTCAACAACAACCTCAACATTGAAAAACACTAACAAATTCAACAACAACCTCGAAATTGAAAAACACCAACAAATTCAACAACAAACTCAACATTGAAAAACACCAACAAATTCAACAACAAACTCAACATTGAAAAACAACAACAACCTCAACATTGAAAAACACCAACAAATTCAACAACAGTCTCAACATTGAAAAGCACCAACAAATTCAACAACAACCTCAACATTGAAAAACAACAACAACCTCAACATTGAAAAACACCAACAAATTCAACAACAACCTCAACATTGAAAAACAACAACAACCTCAACATTGAAAAACAACAACAAACTCAACATTGAAAAACACCAACAAATTCAACAACAACCTCAACATTGAAAAACAACAACAACCTCAACATTGAAAAACACCAACAAATTCAACAACAACCTCAACATTGAAAAACACCAACAAATTCAACAACAACCTCAACATTGAAAAACAACAACAACCTAAACATTGAAAAACACCAACAAATTCAACAGCAACCTCAACATTGAAAAACAACAACAACCTCAACAGTGAAAAACACCAACAAATTCAACAAAAACCTCAACATTGAAAAACACCAACAAATTCAACAACAACCTCAGCATTGAAAAACAACAACAACCTCAACATTGAAAAACACCAACAAATTCAACAACAACTTCAACATTGAAAAACAACAACAACCTCAACATTGAAAAACACCAACAAATTCAACAACAACTTCAACATTGAAAAACACCAACAAATTCAACAACAACCTCGATATTGAAAAACACCAACAAATACAACAACAACCTCAACATTGAAAAACAACAACAACCTCAACATTGAAAAACACCAACAAATTCAACAACAACGTCAACATTGAAAAACACCAACAAATTCAACAACAACCTCAACATTGAAAAACACTAACAAATTCAACAACAACCTCGAAATTGAAAAACACCAACAAATTCAACAACAAACTCAACATTGAAAAACACCAACAAATTCAACAACAAACTCAACATTGAAAAACAACAACGACCTCTACATTGAAAAACACCAACAAATTCAACAACAACCTCAACATTGAAAAACAACAACAACCTCAACATTGAAAAACACCAACAAATTCAACAACAACCTCAACATTGAAAAACAACAACACCCTCAACATTGAAAAACACCAACAGATTCAACAACAACCTCAGCATTGAAAAACAACAACAAATTCAACAACAACCTCAACATTGAAAAACAACAACAACCTCAACATTGAAAAACACCAACAAATTCAACAACAACCTCAACATTGAAAAACACCAACAAATTCAACAACAACCTCAACATTGAAAAACACCAACAAATTCAACAACAACCTCGAAATTGAAAAACACCAACAAATTCAACAACAAACTCAACATTGAAAAACACCAATAAATTCAACAACAACCTCAACATTGAAAAACAACAACAACCTCAACATTGAAAAACACCAACAATTTCAACAACAACCTCAACATTGAAAAACACCAACAAATTCAACAACAACCTCAACATTGAAAAACAACAACAACCTCAACATTGAAAAACACCAACAAATTCAACAACAACCTCAACATTGAAAAACAACAACAACCTCAACATTGAAAAACAACAACAAACTCAACATTGAAAAACAACAACAAATTCAACAACAACCTCAACATTGAAAAACAACAACAACCTCAACATTGAAAAACACCAACAAATTCAACAACAACCTCAACATTGAAAAACACCAACAAATTCAACAACAACCTCAACATTGAAAAACAACAACAACCTCAACATTGAAAAACACCAAAAAATTCAACAACAACCTCAACATTGAAAAACAACAACAACCTCAACATTGAAAAACACCAACAAATTCAACAACAACCTCAGCATTGAAAAACAACAACAACCTCAACATTGAAAAACACCAACAAATTCAACAACAACCTCAACATTGAAAAACACCAACAACCTCAACATTGAAAAACACCAACAAAATCAACAACTTCAACATTGAAAAACACCAACAAATTCAACAACAACCTCAACATTGAAAAACACCAACAAATTCAACAACAACCTCAACATTGAAAAACAACAACAACCTCAACATTGAAAAACACCAACAAATTCAACAACAACCTCAACATTGAAAAACAACAACAACCTCAACATTGAAAAACAACAACAAACTCAACATTGAAAAACAACAACAAATTCAACAACAACCTCAACATTGAAAAACAACAACAACCTCAACATTGAAAAACACCAACAAATTCAACAACAACCTCAACATTGAAAAACACCAACAAATTCAACAACAACCTCAACATTGAAAAACAACAACAACCTCAACATTGAAAAACACCAAAAAATTCAACAACAACCTCAACATTGAAAAACAACAACAACCTCAACATTGAAAAACACCAACAAATTCAACAACAACCTCAGCATTGAAAAACAACAACAACCTCAACATTGAAAAACACCAACAAATTCAACAACAACCTCAACATTGAAAAACACCAACAACCTCAACATTGAAAAACACCAACAAAATCAACAACTTCAACATTGAAAAACACCAACAAATTCAACAACAACCTCAACATTGAAAAACACCAACAAATTCAACAACAACCTGAACATTGAAAAACACCAACAACCTCAACATTGAAAAACACCAACAAATTCAACAACAACCTCAACATTGAAAAACAACAACAACCTCAACATTGAAAAACACCAACAAATTCAACAACAACCTCAGCATTGAAAAACAACAACAAATTCAACAACAACCTCAACATTGAAAAACAACAACAACCTCAACATTGAAAAACACCAACAAATTCAACAACAACCTCAACATTGAAAAACACCAACAAATTCAACAACAACCTCAACGTTGAAAAACACCAACAAATTCAACAACAACCTCGAAATTGAAAAACACCAACAAATTCAACAACAAACTCAACATTGAAAAACACCAATAAATTCAACAACAACCTCAACATTGAAAAACAACAACAACCTCAACATTGAAAAACACCAACAATTTCATCAACAACCTCAACATTGAAAAGCACCAACAAATTCAACAACAACCTCAACATTGAAAAACAACAACAACCTCAACATTGAAAAACACCAACAAATTCAACAACAACCTCAACATTGAAAAACAACAACAACCTCAACATTGAAAAACAACAACAAACTCAACATTGAAAAACACCAACAAATTCAGCAACAACCTCAACATTGAAAAACAACAACAACCTCAACTTTGAAAAACACCAACAAATTCAACAACAACCTCAACACTGAAAAACACCAACAAATTCAACAACAACCTCAACATTGAAAAACAACAACAACCTCAACATTGAAAAACACCAACAAATTCAACAACAACCTCAACATTGAAAAACAACAACAACCTCAACATTGAAAAACACCAACAAATTCAACAACAACCTCAGCATTGAAAAACAACAACAACCTCAACATTGAAAAACACCAACAAATTCAACAACATCCTCGAAATTGAAAAACAGCAACAAATACAACAACAACCTCAACATTGAAAAACAACAACAACCTCAACATTGAAAAACACCAACAAATTCAACAACAACCTCAACATTGAAAAACACCAACAAATTCAACAACAACCTCAACATTGAAAAACACTAACAAATTCAACAACAACCTCGAAATTGAAAAACACCAACAAATTCAACAACAAACTCAACATTGAAAAACAACAACAACCTCAACATTGAAAAACACCAACAAATTCAACAACAGTCTCAACATTGAAAAGCACCAACAAATTCAACAACAACCTCAACATTGAAAAACAACAACAACCTCAACATTGAAAAACACCAACAAATTCAACAACAACCTCAACATTGAAAAACAACAACAACCTCAACATTGAAAAACAACAACAAACTCAACATTGAAAAACACCAACAAATTCAACAACAACCTCAACATTGAAAAACAACAACAACCTCAACATTGAAAAACACCAACAAATTCAACAACAACCTCAACATTGAAAAACACCAACAAATTCAACAACAACCTCAACATTGAAAAACAACAACAACCTAAACATTGAAAAACACCAACAAATTCAACAGCAACCTCAACATTGAAAAACAACAACAACCTCAACAGTGAAAAACACCAACAAATTCAACAAAAACCTCAACATTGAAAAACACCAACAAATTCAACAACAACCTCAGCATTGAAAAACAACAACAACCTCAACATTGAAAAACACCAACAAATTCAACAACAACTTCAACATTGAAAAACAACAACAACCTCAACATTGAAAAACACCAACAAATTCAACAACAACTTCAACATTGAAAAACACCAACAAATTCAACAACAACCTCGATATTGAAAAACACCAACAAATACAACAACAACCTCAACATTGAAAAACAACAACAACCTCAACATTGAAAAACACCAACAAATTCAACAACAACGTCAACATTGAAAAACACCAACAAATTCAACAACAACCTCAACATTGAAAAACACTAACAAATTCAACAACAACCTCGAAATTGAAAAACACCAACAAATTCAACAACAAACTCAACATTGAAAAACACCAACAAATTCAACAACAAACTCAACATTGAAAAACAACAACGACCTCTACATTGAAAAACACCAACAAATTCAACAACAACCTCAACATTGAAAAACAACAACAACCTCAACATTGAAAAACACCAACAAATTCAACAACAACCTCAACATTGAAAAACAACAACACCCTCAACATTGAAAAACACCAACAGATTCAACAACAACCTCAGCATTGAAAAACAACAACAAATTCAACAACAACCTCAACATTGAAAAACAACAACAACCTCAACATTGAAAAACACCAACAAATTCAACAACAACCTCAACATTGAAAAACACCAACAAATTCAACAACAACCTCAACATTGAAAAACACCAACAAATTCAACAACAACCTCGAAATTGAAAAACACCAACAAATTCAACAACAAACTCAACATTGAAAAACACCAATAAATTCAACAACAACCTCAACATTGAAAAACAACAACAACCTCAACATTGAAAAACACCAACAATTTCAACAACAACCTCAACATTGAAAAACACCAACAAATTCAACAACAACCTCAACATTGAAAAACAACAACAACCTCAACATTGAAAAACACCAACAAATTCAACAACAACCTCAACATTGAAAAACAACAACAACCTCAACATTGAAAAACAACAACAAACTCAACATTGAAAAACACCAACAAATTCAAACAACAACCTCAACATTGAAAAACAACAACAACCTCAACATTGAAAAACACCAACAAATTCAACAACAACCTCAACATTGAAAAAACACCAACAAATTCAACAACAACCTCAACATTGAAAACAACAACAACCTCAACATTGAAAAAACACCAAAAAATTCAACAACAACCTCAACATTGAAAAACAACAACAACCTCAACATTGAAAAACACCAACAAATTCAACAACAACCTCAGCATTGAAAAACAACAACAACCTCAACATTGAAAAACACCAACAAATTCAACAACAACCTCAACATTGAAAAACACCAACAACCTCAACATTGAAAAACACCAAGAAAATCAACAACTTCAACATTGAAAAACACCAACAAATTCAACAACAACCTCGAAATTGAAAAACATCAACAAATACAACAACAACCTCAACATTGAAAAACAACAACAACCTCAACATTGAAAAACACCAACAAATTCAACAACAACCTCAACATTGAAAAACACCAACAAATTCAACAACAACCTCAACATTGAAAAACACTAACAAATTCAACAACAACCTCGAAATTGAAAAACACCAACAAATTCAACAACAAACTCAACATTGAAAAACAACAACAACCTCAACATTGAAAAACACCAACAAATTCAACAACAGTCTCAACATTGAAAAGCACCAACAAATTCAACAACAACCTCAACATTGAAAAACAACAACAACCTCAACATTGAAAAACACCAACAAATTCAACAACAACCTCAACATTGAAAAACAACAACAACCTCAACATTGAAAAACAACAACAAACTCAACATTGAAAAACACCAACAAATTCAACAACAACCTCAACATTGAAAAACAACAACAACCTCAACATTGAAAAACACCAACAAATTCAACAACAACCTCAACATTGAAAAACACCAACAAATTCAACAACAACCTCAACATTGAAAAACAACAGAACCTAAACATTGAAAAACACCAACAAATTCAACAGCAACCTCAACATTGAAAAACAACAACAACCTCAACATTGAAAAACACCAACAAATTCAACAAAAACCTCAACATTGAAAAACACCAACAAATTCAACAACAACCTCAGCATTGAAAAACAACAACAACCTCAACATTGAAAAACACCAACAAATTCAACAACAACTTCAACATTGAAAAACAGCAACAACCTCAACATTGAAAAACACCAACAAATTCAACAACAACTTCAACATTGAAAAACACCAACAAATTCAACAACAACCTCGAAATTGAAAAACACCAACAAATACAACAACAACCTCAACATTGAAAAACAACAACAACCTCAACATTGAAAAACACCAACAAATTCAACAACAACCTCAACATTGAAAAACACCAACAAATTCAACAACAACCTCAGCATTGAAAAACACTAACAAATTCAACAACAACCTCGAAATTGAAAAACACCAACAAATTCAACAACAATCTCAACATTGAAAAACACCAACAAATTCAACAACAAACTCAACATTGAAAAACAACAACAACCTCTACATTGAAAAACACCAACAAATTCAACAACAACCTCAACATTGAAAAACAACAACAACCTCAACATTGAAAAACAACAACAAACTCAACATTGAAAAACACCAACAAATTCAACAACAACCTCAACATTGAAAAACAACAACAACCTCAACATTGAAAAACACCAACAAATTCAACAACAACCTCAACATTGAAAAACACCAACAAATTCAACAACAACCTCAACATTGAAAAACAACAACAACCTCAACATTGAAAAACACCAAAAAATTCAACAACAACCTCAACATTGAAAAACAACAACAACCTCAACATTGAAAAACACCAACAAATTCAACAACAACCTCAGCATTGAAAAACAACAACAACCTCAACATTGAAAAACACCAACAAATTCAACAACAACCTCAACATTGAAAAACACCAACAACCTCAACATTGAAAAACACCAACAAAATCAACAACTTCAACATTGAAAAACACCAACAAATTCAACAACAACCTCGAAATTGAAAAACACCAACAAATACAACAACAACCTCAACATTGAAAAACAACAACAACCTCAACATTGAAAAACACCAACAAATTCAACAACAACCTCAACATTGAAAAACACCAACAAATTCAACAACAACCTCAACATTGAAAAACACTAACAAATTCAACAACAACCTCGAAATTGAAAAACACCAACAAATTCAACAACAAACTCAACATTGAAAAACAACAACAACCTCAACATTGAAAAACACCAACAAATTCAACAACAGTCTCAACATTGAAAAGCACCAACAAATTCAACAACAACCTCAACATTGAAAAACAACAACAACCTCAACATTGAAAAACACCAACAAATTCAACAACAACCTCAACATTGAAAAACAACAACAACCTCAACATTGAAAAACAACAACAAACTCAACATTGAAAAACACCAACAAATTCAACAACAACCTCAACATTGAAAAACAACAACAACCTCAACATTGAAAAACACCAACAAATTCAACAACAACCTCAACATTGAAAAACACCAACAAATTCAACAACAACCTCAACATTGAAAAACAACAGAACCTAAACATTGAAAAACACCAACAATTTCAACAGCAACCTCAACATTGAAAAACAACAACAACCTCAACATTGAAAAACACCAACAAATTCAACAAAAACCTCAACATTGAAAAACACCAACAAATTCAACAACAACCTCAGCATTGAAAAACAACAACAACCTCAACATTGAAAAACACCAACAAATTCAACAACAACTTCAACATTGAAAAACAGCAACAACCTCAACATTGAAAAACACCAACAAATTCAACAACAACTTCAACATTGAAAAACACCAACAAATTCAACAACAACCTCGAAATTGAAAAACACCAACAAATACAACAACAACCTCAACATTGAAAAACAACAACAACCTCAACATTGAAAAACACCAACAAATTCAACAACAACCTCAACATTGAAAAACACCAACAAATTCAACAACAACCTCAGCATTGAAAAACACTAACAAATTCAACAACAACCTCGAAATTGAAAAACACCAACAAATTCAACAACAATCTCAACATTGAAAAACACCAACAAATTCAACAACAAACTCAACATTGAAAAACAACAACAACCTCTACATTGAAAAACACCAACAAATTCAACAACAACCTCAACATTGAAAAACAACAACAACCTCAACATTGAAAAACACCAACAAATTCAACAACAACCTCAACATTGAAAAACACCAACAAATTCAACAACAAACTCAACATTGAAAAACAACAACAACCTCAACATTGAAAAACACCAACAAATTCAACAACAACCTCAACATTGAAAAACAACAACAACCTCAACATTGAAAAACACCAACAAATTCAACAACAACCTCGAAATTGAAAAACACCAACAAATACAACAACAACCTCAACATTGAAAAACAACAACAACTTCAACATTGAAAAACACCAACAAATTCAACAACAACCTCAACATTGAAAAAGACCAACAAATTCAACAAGAACCTCAACATTGAAAAACACCAACAAATTCAACAACAAATTCAACATTGAAAAACAACAACAACCTCAACATTGAAAAACACCAACAAATTCAACAACAACCTCGACATTGAAAAACAACAACAAACTCAACATTGAAAAACAACAACAACCTCTACATTGAAAAACACCAACAAATTCAACAACAACCTCAACATTGAAAAACAACTACAACCTCAACATTGAAAAACACCAACAAATTCAACAACAACCTCAACATTGAAAAACACCAACAAATTCAACAACAAACTCAACATTGAAAAACAACAACAACCTCTACATTGAAAAACACCAACAAATTCAACAACAACCTCAACATTGAAAAACAACAACAACCTCAACATTGAAAAACACCAACAAATTCAACAACAACCTCGAAATTGAAAAACACCAACAAATACAACAACAACCTCAACATTGAAAAACAACAACAACCTCAACATTGAAAAACACCAACAAATTCAACAACAACCTCAACATTGAAAAAGACCAACAAATTCAACAAGAACCTCAACATTGAAAAACACCAACAAATTCAACAACAAATTCAACATTGAAAAACAACAACAACCTCAACATTGAAAAACACCAACAAATTCAACAACAACCTCGACATTGAAAAACAACAACAACCTCAACATTGAAAAACAACAACAAACTCAACATTGAAAAACACCAACAAATTCAACAACAACCTCAACATTGAAAAACAACAACAACCTCAACATTGAAAAACACCAACAAATTCTACAACAACCACAACATTGAAAAACTCCAACAAATTCAACAACAAACTCAACATTGAAAAACAACAACAACCTCAACATTGAAAAACACCAACAAATTCAACAACAACCTCGACATTGAAAAACAACAACAACCTCAACATTGAAAAACAACAACAAACTCAACATTGAAAAACACCAACAAATTCAACAACAACCTCAACATTGAAAAACAACAACAACCTCAACATTGAAAAACACCAACAAATTCAACAACAACCTCAACATTGAAAAACACCAACAAATTCAACAACAACCTCAACATTGAAAAACAACAACAACCTAAACATTGAAAAACACCAACAAATTCAACAACAACCTCAACATTGAAAAACAACAACAACCTCAACATTGAAAAACACCAACAAATTCAACAACAACCTCAACATTGAAAAACACCAACAAATTCAACAACAACCTCAGCATTGAAAAACAACAACAACCTCAACATTGAAAAACACCAACAAATTCAACAACAACCTCAACATTGAAAAACAACAGCAACCTCAACATTGAAAAATACCAACAAATTCAACAACAACTTCAACATTGAAAAACACCAACAAATTCAACAACAACCTCGAAATTGAAAAACACCAACAAATACAACAACAACCTCAACATTGAAAAACAACAACAACCTCAACATTGAAAAACACCAACAAATTCAACAACAACCTCAACATTGAAAAACAACAACAAATTCAGCAACAATCTCAACATTGAAAAACACTAACAAATTCAACAACAACCTCGAAATTTAAAAACACCAACAAATTCAACAATAAACTCAACATTGAAAAACACCAACAAATTCAACAACAAACTCAACATTGAAAAACAACAACAACCTCTACATTGAAAAACACCAACAAATTCAACAACAACCTCAACATTGAAAAACACCAACAAATTCAACAAGAACCTCAACATTGAAAAACACTAACAAATTCAACAACAACCTCGAAATTGAAAAACACCAACAAATTCAACAACAAACTCAACATTGAAAAACACCAACAAATTCAACAACAAACTCAACATTGAAAAACAACAACAACCTCAACATTGAAAAACACCAACAAATTCAACAACAACCTCAACATTGAAAAACAACAACAACCTCAACATTGAAAAACACCAACAAATTCAACAACAACCTCAACATTGAAAAACACCAACAAATTCAACAACAACCTCAACATTGAAAAACAACAACAACCTAAACATTGAAAAACACCAACAAATTCAACAACAACCTCAACATTGAAAAACAACAACAACCTCAACATTGAAAAACACCAACAAATTCAACAACAACCTCAACATTGAAAAACACCAACAAATTCAACAACAACCTCAGCATTGAAAAACAACAACAACCTCAACATTGAAAAACACCAACAAATTCAACAACAACCTCAACATTGAAAAACAACAACAACCTCAACATTGAAAAACACCAACAAATTCAACAACAACTTCAACATTGAAAAACACCAACAAATTCAACAACAACCTCGAAATTGAAAAACACCAACAAATACAACAACAACCTCAACATTGAAAAACAACAACAACCTCAACATTGAAAAACACCAACAAATTCAACAACAACCTCAACATTGAAAAACAACAACAAATTCAGCAACAATCTCAACATTGAAAAACACTAACAAATTCAACAACAAGCTCAACATTGAAAAACAACAACAACCTCTACATTGAAAAACACCAACAAATTCAACAACAACCTCAACATTGAAAAACAACAACAACCTCAACATTGAAAAACACCAACAAATTCAACAACAACCTCAACTTTGAAAAACACCAACAAATTCAACAACAAACTCAACATTGAAAAACAACAACAACCTCAACATTGAAAAACACCAACAAATTCAACAACAACCTCAACATTGAAAAACAACAACAACCTCAACATTGAAAAACAACAACAAACTCAACATTGAAAAACACCAACAAATTCAACAACAACCTCAACATTGAAAAACACCAACAAATTCAACAACAACCTCAACATTGAAAAACAACAACAACCTCA
The DNA here is from genome assembly GCA_026770705.1 of Isurus oxyrinchus. NCBI lineage: Eukaryota > Metazoa > Chordata > Chondrichthyes > Lamniformes > Lamnidae > Isurus > Isurus oxyrinchus. The sequence continues at coordinate 444,984 of JANJGN010000318.1, forward strand.
ACTTTGAAAAACACCAACAAATTCAACAACAACCTCAACATTGAAAAACAACAACAACCTCAACATTGAAAAACACCAACAAATTCAACAACAACCTCAGCATTGAAAAACAACAACAACCTCAACATTGAAAAACACCAACAAATTCAACAACAACCTCAGCATTGAAAAACAACAACAACCTCAACATTGAAAAACACCAACAAATTCAACAACAACCTCAACATTGAAAAACAACAACAACCTCAACATTGAAAAACACCAACAAATTCAACAACAACTTCAACATTGAAAAACACCAACCAATTCAACAACAACCTCGAAATTGAAAAACACCAACAAATTCAACAACAACCTCAACATTGAAAAACAAAAACAAATTCAACAACAACCTCAAAATTGAAAAACAACAACAACCTCAACATTGAAAAACATCAACAAATTCAACAGCAACCTCAACATTTAAAAACACCAACAATTTCAACAACAACCTCAACATTGAAAAACAACAACAATCTCAACATTGAAAAACACGAACAAATTCAACAACAACCTCAACATTGAAAAACAGCAACAACCTCAACATTGAAAAACACCAACAAATTCAACAACAACTTCAACATTGAAAAACACCAACAAATTCAACAACAACGTCGACATTGAAAAACACCATCAAATTCAACAACAACCTCAACATTGAAAAACAACAACAACCTCAACATTGAAAAAGACCAACAAATTCAACAAAAACCTCAACATTGAAAACACCAACAAATTCAACAACAACCTCAACATTTAAAAACGCCAACAAATTCAACAACAACCTCAACATTGAAAAACAACAACCTCAACATTGAAAAACACCAACAAATTCAACAAAAAATTCAACATAGAAAAACACCAACAAATTCAACAACAACCCCGACATTGAAAAACACCAACAAATTCAACAACAACCTCAACATTGAAAAACAACAACAACCTCATCATGGAAAAACACCAACAAATTCAACAACAACCTCAACATTGAAAAACAAAAACATCCTCAAAATTGAAAAACAGCAACAAATTCAACAACAACCCCAACATTGAAAAACAACAACAACCTCAGCATTGAAAAACACCAACAAATTCAACAACAACCTCAACATTGAAAAACACCAACAAATTCATCAAGAACCTCAACATTGAAAAACACCAACAAACTCAACAACAACCTCAACATTGAAAAACAACAACAACCTGAACATTGAAAAACACCAACAAATTCAACAACAACCTCAACATTGAAAAACACCAACAAATTCAACAACAACCTGAACATTGAAAAACACCAACAACCTCAACATTGAAAAACACCAACAAATTCAACAACAACCTCAACATTGAAAAACAACAACAACCTCAACATTGAAAAACACCAACAAATTCAACAACAACCTCAGCATTGAAAAACAACAACAAATTCAACAACAACCTCAACATTGAAAAACAACAACAACCTCAACATTGAAAAACACCAACAAATTCAACAACAACCTCAACATTGAAAAACACCAACAAATTCAACAACAACCTCAACATTGAAAAACACCAACAAATTCAACAACAACCTCGAAATTGAAAAACACCAACAAATTCAACAACAAACTCAACATTTAAAAACACCAATAAATTCAACAACAACCTCAACATTGAAAAACAACAACAACCTCAACATTGAAAAACACCAACAATTTCAACAACAACCTCAACATTGAAAAGCACCAACAAATTCAACAACAACCTCAACATTGAAAAACAACAACAACCTCAACATTGAAAAACACCAGCAAATTCAACAACAACCTCAACATTGAAAAACAACAACAACCTCAACATTGAAAAACAACAACAAACTCAACATTGAAAAACACCAACAAATTCAACAACAACCTCAACATTGAAAAACAACAACAACCTCAACATTGAAAAACACCAACAAATACAACAACAACCTCAACATTGAAAAACACCAACAAATTCAACAACAACCTCAACATTGAAAAACAACAACAACCTCAACATTGAAAAACACCAACAAATTCAACAACAACCTCAACATTGAAAAACAACAACAACCTCAACATTGAAAAACACCAACAAATTCAACAACAACCTCAGCATTGAAAAACAACAACAACCTCAACATTGAAAAACACCAACAAATTCAACAACAACCTCGAAATTGAAAAACAGCAACAAATACAACAACAACCTCAACATTGAAAAACAACAACAACCTCAACATTGAAAAACACCAACAAATTCAACAACAACCTCAACATTGAAAAACACCAACAAATTCAACAACAACCTCGAAATTGAAAAACACCAACAAATTCAACAACAAACTCAACATTGAAAAACACCAACAAATTCAACAACAAACTCAACATTGAAAAACAACAACAACCTCAACATTGAAAAACACCAACAAATTCAACAACAGTCTCAACATTGAAAAGCACCAACAAATTCAACAACAACCTCAACATTGAAAAACAACAACAACCTCAACATTGAAAAACACCAACAAATTCAACAACAACCTCAACATTGAAAAACAACAACAACCTCAACATTGAAAAACAACAACAAACTCAACATTGAAAAACACCAACAAATTCAACAACAACATCAACATTGAAAAACAACAACAACCTCAACATTGAAAAACACCAACAAATTCAACAACAACCTCAACATTGAAAAACACCAACAAATTCAACAACAACCTCAACATTGAAAAACAACAACAACCTAAACATTGAAAAACACCAACAAATTCAACAGCAACGTCAACATTGAAAAACAACAACAACCTCAACAGTGAAAAACACCAACAAATTCAACAAAAACTTCAACATTGAAAAACACCAACAAATTCAACAACAACCTCAGCATTGAAAAACAACAACAACCTCAACATTGAAAAACACCAACAAATTCAACAACAACTTCAACATTGAAAAACAACAACAACCTCAACATTGAAAAACACCAACAAATTCAACAACAAATTCAACATTGAAAAACACCAACAAATTCAACAACAACCTCGAAATTGAAAAACACCAACAAATACAACAACAACCTCAACATTGAAAAACAACAACAACCTCAACATTGAAAAACACCAACAAATTCAACAACAACCTCAACATTGAAAAACACCAACAAATTCAACAACAACCTCAACATTGAAAAACACTAACAAATTCAACAACAACCTCGAAATTGAAAAACACCAACAAATTCAACAACAAACTCAACATTGAAAAACACCAACAAATTCAACAACAAACTCAACATTGAAAAACAACAACAACCTCTACATTGAAAAACACCAACAAATTCAACAACAACCTCAACATTGAAAAACAACAACAACCTCAACATTGAAAAACACCAACAAATTCAACAACAACCTCAACATTGAAAAACAACAACAACCTCAACATTGAAAAACACCAACAAATTCAACAACAACCTCAGCATTGAAAAACAACAACAAATTCAACAACAACCTCAACATTGAAAAACAACAACAACCTCAACATTGAAAAACACCAACAAATTCAACAACAACCTCAACATTGAAAAACACCAACAAATTCAACAACAACCTCAACATTGAAAAACACCAACAAATTCAACAACAACCTCGAAATTGAAAAACACCAACAAATTCAACAGCAAACTCAACATTGAAAAACACCAATGAATTCAACAACAACCTCAACATTGAAAAACAACAACAACCTCAACATTGAAAAACACCAACAATTTCAACAACAACCTCAACATTGAAAAACACCAACAAATTCAACAACAACCTCAACATTGAAAAACAACAACAACCTCAACATTGAAAAACACCAACAAATTCAACAACAACCTCAACATTGAAAAACAACAACAACCTCAACATTGAAAAACAACAACAAACTCAACATTGAAAAACACCAACAAATTCAACAACAACCTCAACATTGAAAAACAACAACAACCTCAACATTGAAAAACACCAACAAATTCAACAACAACCTCAACATTGAGAAACACCAACAAATTCAACAACAACCTCAACATTGAAAAACAACAACAACCTCAACATTGAAAAACACCATCAAATTCAACAACAACCTCAACATTGAAAAACAACAACAACCTCAACATTGAAAAACACCAACAAATTCAACAACAACCTCAGCATTGAAAAACAACAACAACCTCGAAATTGAAAAACAGCAACAAATACAACAACAACCTCAACATTGAAAAACAACAACAACCTCAACATTGAAAAACACCAACAAATTCAACAACAACCTCAACATTGAAAAACACCAACAAATTCAACAACAACCTCAACATTGAAAAACACCAACAAATTCAACAACAACCTCGAAATTGAAAAACACCAACAAATTCAACAACAAACTCAACATTGAAAAACACCAACAAATTCAACAACAAACTCAACATTGAAAAACAACAGCAACCTCAACATTGAAAAACACCAACAAATTCAACAACAGTCTCAACATTGAAAAGCACCAACAAATTCAACAACAACCTCAACATTGAAAAACAACAACAACCTCAACATTGAAAAACACCAACAAATTCAGCAACAACCTCAACATTGAAAAACAACAACAACCTCAACATTGAAAAACAACAACAAACTCAACATTGAAAAACACCAACAAATTCAACAACAACATCAACATTGAAAAACAACAACAACCTCAACATTGAAAAACACCAACAAATTCAACAACAACCTCAACATTGAAAAACACCAACAAATTCAACAACAACCTCAACATTGAAAAACAACAACAACCTAAACATTGAAAAACACCAACAAATTCAACAGCAACCTCAACATTGAAAAACAACAACAACCTCAACAGTGAAAAACACCAACAAATTCAACAAAAACCTCAACATTGAAAAACACCAACAAATTCAACAACAACCTCAGCATTGAAAAACAACAACAACCTCAACATTGAAAAACACCAACAAATTCAACAACAACTTCAACATTGAAAAACAACAACAACCTCAACATTGAAAAACACCAACAAATTCAACAACAACTTCAACATTGAAAAACACCAACAAATTCAACAACAACCTCGAAATTGAAAAACACCAACAAATACAACAACAACCTCAACATTGAAAAACAACAACAACCTCAACATTGAAAAACACCAACAAATTCAACAACAACCTCAACATTGAAAAACACCAACAAATTCAACAACAACCTCAACATTGAAAAACACTAACAAATTCAACAACAACCTCGAAATTGAAAAAAACCAACAAATTCAACAACAAACTCAACATTGAAAAACACCAACAAATTCAACAACAAACTCAACATTGAAAAACAACAACAACCTCTACATTGAAAAACACCAACAAATTCAACAACAACCTCAACATTGAAAAACAACAACAACCTCAACATTGAAAAACACCAACAAATTCAACAACAACCTCAACAATGAAAAACAACAACAACCTCAACATTGAAAAACACCAACAAATTCAACAACAACCTCAGCATTGAAAAACAACAACAAATTCAACAACAACCTCAACATTGAAAAACAACAACAACCTCAACATTGAAAAACACCAACAAATTCAACAACAACCTCAACATTGAAAAACACCAACAAATTCAACAACAACCTCAACATTGAAAAACACCAACAAATTCAACAACAACCTCGAAATTGAAAAACACCAACAAATTCAACAACAAACTCAACATTGAAAAACACCAACAAATTCAACAACAACCTCAGCATTGAAAAACAACAACAACCTCAACATTGAAAAACACCAACAAATTCAACAACAACTTCAACATTGAAAAACAACAACAACCTCAACATTGAAAAACACCAACAAATTCAACAACAAATTCAACATTGAAAAACACCAACAAATTCAACAACAACCTCGAAATTGAAAAACACCAACAAATACAACAACAACCTCAACATTGAAAAACAACAACAACCTCAACATTGAAAAACACCAACAAATTCAACAACAACCTCAACATTGAAAAACACCAACAAATTCAACAACAACCTCAACATTGAAAAACACTAACAAATTCAACAACAACCTCGAAATTGAAAAACACCAACAAATTCAACAACAAACTCAACATTGAAAAACACCAACAAATTCAACAACAAATTCAACATTGAAAAACAACAACAACCTCTACATTGAAAAACACCAACAAATTCAACAACAACCTCAACATTGAAAAACAACAACAACCTCAACATTGAAAAACACCAACAAATTCAACAACAACCTCAACATTGAAAAACAACAACAACCTCAACATTGAAAAACACCAACAAATTCAACAACAACCTCAGCATTGAAAAACAACAACAAATTCAACAACAACCTCAACATTGAAAAACAACAACAACCTCAACATTGAAAAACACCAACAAATTCAACAACAACCTCAACATTGAAAAACACCAACAAATTCAACAACAACCTCAACATTGAAAAACACCAACAAATTCAACAACAACCTCGAAATTGAAAAACACCAACAAATTCAACAGCAAACTCAACATTGAAAAACACCAATGAATTCAACAACAACCTCAACATTGAAAAACAACAACAACCTCAACATTGAAAAACACCAACAATTTCAACAACAACCTCAACATTGAAAAACACCAACAAATTCAACAACAACCTCAACATTGAAAAACAACAACAACCTCAACATTGAAAAACACCAACAAATTCAACAACAACCTCAACATTGAAAAACAACAACAACCTCAACATTGAAAAACAACAACAAACTCAACATTGAAAAACACCAACAAATTCAACAACAACCTCAACATTGAAAAACAACAACAACCTCAACATTGAAAAACACCAACAAATTCAACAACAACCTCAACATTGAGAAACACCAACAAATTCAACAACAACCTCAACATTGAAAAACAACAACAACCTCAACATTGAAAAACACCATCAAATTCAACAACAACCTCAACATTGAAAAACAACAACAACCTCAACATTGAAAAACACCAACAAATTCAACAACAACCTCAGCATTGAAAAACAACAACAACCTCGAAATTGAAAAACAGCAACAAATACAACAACAACCTCAACATTGAAAAACAACAACAACCTCAACATTGAAAAACACCAACAAATTCAACAACAACCTCAACATTGAAAAACACCAACAAATTCAACAACAACCTCAACATTGAAAAACACCAACAAATTCAACAACAACCTCGAAATTGAAAAACACCAACAAATTCAACAACAAACTCAACATTGAAAAACACCAACAAATTCAACAACAAACTCAACATTGAAAAACAACAGCAACCTCAACATTGAAAAGCACCAACAAATTCAACAACAACCTCAACATTGAAAAACAACAACAACCTCAACATTGAAAAACACCAACAAATTCAGCAACAACCTCAACATTGAAAAACAACAACAACCTCAACATTGAAAAACAACAACAAACTCAACATTGAAAAACACCAACAAATTCAACAACAACATCAACATTGAAAAACAACAACAACCTCAACATTGAAAAACACCAACAAATTCAACAACAACCTCAACATTGAAAAACACCAACAAATTCAACAACAACCTCAACATTGAAAAACAACAACAACCTAAACATTGAAAAACACCAACAAATTCAACAGCAACCTCAACATTGAAAAACAACAACAACCTCAACAGTGAAAAACACCAACAAATTCAACAAAAACCTCAACATTGAAAAACACCAACAAATTCAACAACAACCTCAGCATTGAAAAACAACAACAACCTCAACATTGAAAAACACCAACAAATTCAACAACAACTTCAACATTGAAAAACAACAACAACCTCAACATTGAAAAACACCAACAAATTCAACAACAACTTCAACATTGAAAAACACCAACAAATTCAACAACAACCTCGAAATTGAAAAACACCAACAAATACAACAACAACCTCAACATTGAAAAACAACAACAACCTCAACATTGAAAAACACCAACAAATTCATTAACAACCTCAACATTGAAAAACACCAACAAATTCAACAACAACCTCAACATTGAAAAACACTAACAAATTCAACAACAACCTCGAAATTGAAAAACACCAACAAATTCAACAACAAACTCAACATTGAAAAACACCAACAAATTCAACAACAAACTCAACATTGAAAAACAACAACAACCTCTACATTGAAAAACACCAACAAATTCAACAACAACCTCAACATTGAAAAACAACAACAACCTCAACATTGAAAAACACCAACAAATTCAACAACAACCTCAACATTGAAAAACAACAACAACCTCAACATTGAAAAACACCAACAAATTCAACAACAACCTCAGCATTGAAAAACAACAACAAATTCAACAACAACCTCAACATTGAAAAACAACAACAACCTCAACATTGAAAAACACCAACAAATTCAACAACAACCTCAACATTGAAAAACACCAACAAATTCAACAACAACCTCAACATTGAAAAACACCAACAAATTCAACAACAACCTCGAAATTGAAAAACACCAACAAATTCAACAACAAACTCAACATTGAAAAACACCAATGAAATCAACAACAACCTCAACATTGAAAAACAACAACAACCTCAACATTGAAAAACACCAACAATTTCAACAACAACCTAAACATTGAAAAACACCAACAAATTCAACAACAACCTCAACATTGAAAAACAACAACAACCTCAACATTGAAAAACACCAACAAATTCAACAACAACCTCAACATTGAAAAACAACAACAACCTCAACATTCAAAAACAACAACAAACTCAACATTGAAAAACACCAACAAATTCAACAACAACCTCAACATTGAAAAACAACAACAACCTCAACATTGAAAAACACCAACAAATTCAACAACAACCTCAACATTGAAAAACACCAACAAATTCAACAACAACCTCAACATTGAAAAACAACAACAACCTCAACATTGAAAAACACCATCAAATTCAACAACAACCTCAACATTGAAAAACAACAACAACCTCAACATTGAAAAACACCAACAAATTCAACAACAACCTCAGCATTGAAAAACAACAACAACCTCAACATTGAAAAACACCAACAAATGCAACAACAACCTCAACATTGAAAAACACCAACAACCTCAACATTGAAAAACACCAACAAAATCAACAACTTCAACATTGAAAAACACCAACAAATTCAACAACAACCTCGAAATTGAAAAACACCAACAAATACAACAACAACCTCAACATTGAAAAACAACAACAACCTCAACATTGAAAAACACCAACAAATTCAACAACAACCTCAACATTGAAAAACACCAACAAATTCAACAACAACCTCGAAATTGAAAAACACCAACAAATTCAACAGCAAACTCAACATTGAAAAACACCAATGAAATCAACAACAACCTCAACATTGAAAAACAACAACAACCTCAACATTGAAAAACACCAACAATTTCAACAACAACCTCAACATTGAAAAACACCAACAAATTCAACAACAACCTCAACATTGAAAAACAACAACAACCTCAACATTGAAAAACACCAACAAATTCAACAACAACCTCAACATTGAAAAACAACAACAACCTCAACATTCAAAAACAACAACAAACTCAACATTGAAAAACACCAACAAATTCAACAACAACCTCAACATTGAAAAACAACAACAACCTCAACATTGAAAAACACCAACAAATTCAACAACAACCTCAACATTGAAACACACCAACAAATTCAACAACAACCTCAACATTGAAAAACAACAACAACCTCAACATTGAAAAACACCATCAAATTCAACAACAACCTCAACATTGAAAAACAACAACAACCTCAACATTGAAAAACACCAACAAATTCAACAACAACCTCAGCATTGAAAAACAACAACAACCTCAACATTGAAAAACACCAACAAATTCAACAACAACCTCAACATTGAAAAACACCAACAACCTCAACATTGAAAAACACCAACAAAATGAACAACTTCAACATTGAAAAACACCAACAAATTCAACAACAACCTCGAAATTGAAAAACACCAACAAATACAACAACAACCTCAACATTGAATAACAACAACAACCTCAACATTGAAAAACACCAACAAATTCAACAACAACCTCAACATTGAAAAACACCAACAAATTCAACAACAACCTCAACATTGAAAAACACTAACAAATTCAACAACAACCTCGAAATTGAAAAACACCAACAAATTCAACAACAAACTCAACATTGAAAAACAACAACAACCTCAACATTGAAAAACACCAACAAATTCAACAACAACTTCAACATTGAAAAACACCAACAAATTCAACAACAACGTCGACATTGTAAAACACCATCAAATTCAACAACAACCTCAACATTGAAAAACAACAACAACCTCAACATTGAAAAAGACCAACAAATTCAACAAAAACCTCAACATTGAAAACACCAACAAATTCAACAACAACCTCAACATTTAAAAACGCCAACAAATTCAACAACAACCTCAACATTGAAAAACAACAACCTCAACATTGAAAAACACCAACAAATTCAACAAAAAATTCAACATAGAAAAACACCAACAAATTCAACAACATCCCCGACATTGAAAAACACCAACAAATTCAACAACAACCTCAACTTTGAAAAACAACAACAACCTCATCATGGAAAAACACCAACAAATTCAACAACAACCTCAGCATTGAAAAACAACAACAACCTCAACATTGAAAAACACCAACAAATTCAACAACAACCTCAACATTGAAAAACAACAACAACCTCAACATTGAAAAACACCAACAAATTCAACAACAACTTCAACATTGAAAAACACCAACAAATTCAACAACAACCTCGAAATTGAAAAACACCAACAAATACAACAACAACCTCAACATTGAAAAACAACAACAACCTCAACATTGAAAAACACCAACAAATTCAACAACAACCTCAACATTGAAAAACAACAACAAATTCAGCAACAATCTCAACATTGAAAAACACTAACAAATTCAACAACAACCTCGAAATTTAAAAACACCAACAAATTCAACAATTAACTCAACATTGAAAAACACCAACAAATTCAACAACAACCTCAACATTGAAAAACAACAACAACCTCAACATTGAAAAACACCAACAAATTCAACAACAACCTCAGCATTGAAAAACAACAACAAATTCAACAACAACCTCAACATTGAAAAACAACAACAACCTCAACATTGAAAAACACCAACAAATTCAACAACAACCTCAACATTGAAAAACACCAACAAATTCAACAACAACCTCAACATTGAAAAACACCAACAAATTCAACAACAACCTCGAAATTGAAAAACACCAATAAATTCAACAACAACCTCAACATTGAAAAACAACAACAACCTCAACATTGAAAAACACCAACAATTTCAACAACAACCTCAACATTGAAAAGCACCAACAAATTCAACAACAACCTCAACATTGAAAAACAACAACAACCTCAACATTGAAAAACACCAACAAATTCAACAACAACCTCAACATTGAAAAACAACAACAACCTCAACATTGAAAAACAACAACAAACTCAACATTGAAAAACACCAACAAATTCAACAACAACCTCAACATTGAAAAACAACAACAACCTCAACATTGAAAAACACCAACAAATACAACAACAACCTCAACATTGAAAAACACCAACAAATTCAACAACAACCTCAACATTGAAAAACAACAACAACCTCAACATTGAAAAACACCAACAAATTCAACAACAACCTCAACATTGAAAAACAACAACAACCTCAACATTGAAAAACACCAACAAATTCAACAACAACCTCAGCATTGAAAAACAACAACAACCTCAACATTGAAAAACACCAACAAATTCAACAACAACCTCGAAATTGAAAAACAGCAACAAATACAACAACAACCTCAACATTGAAAAACAACAACAACCTCAACATTGAAAAACACCAACAAATTCAACAACAACCTCAACATTGAAAAACACCAACAAATTCAACAACAACCTCAACATTGAAAAACATTAACAAATTCAACAACAACCTCGAAATTGAAAAACACCAACAAATTCAACAACAAACTCAACATTGAAAAACACCAACAAATTCAACAACAAACTCAACATTGAAAAACAACAACAACCTCAACATTGAAAAACAACAACAAATTCAACAACAGTCTCAACATTGAAAAGCACCAACAAATTCAACAACAACCTCAACATTGAAAAACAACAACAACCTCAACATTGAAAAACACCAACAAATTCAACAACAACCTCAACATTGAAAAACAACAACAACCTCAACATTGAAAAACAACAACAAACTCAACATTGAAAAACACCAACAAATTCAACAACAACCTCAACATTGAAAAACAACAACAACCTCAACATTGAAAAACACCAACAAATTCAACAACAACCTCAACATTGAAAAACACCAACAAATTCAACAACAACCTCAGCATTGAAAAACAACAACAACCTCAACATTGAAAAACACCAACAAATTCAACAACAACCTCAACATTGAAAAACAACAACAACCTCAACATTGAAAAACACCAACAAATTCAACAACAACTTCAACATTGAAAAACACAAACAAATTCAACAACAACCTCGAAATTGAAAAACACCAACAAATACAACAACAACCTCAACATTGAAAAACAACAACAACCTCAACATTGAAAAACACCAACAAATTCAACAACAACCTCAGCATTGAAAAACAACAACAACCTCGAAATTGAAAAACAGCAACAAATACAACAACAACCTCAACATTGAAAAACAACAACAACCTCAACATTGAAAAACACCAACAAATTCAACAACAACCTCAACATTGAAAAACACCAACAAATTCAACAACAACCTCAACATTGAAAAACACCAACAAATTCAACAACAACCTCGAAATTGAAAAACACCAACAAATTCAACAACAAACTCAACATTGAAAAACACCAACAAATTCAACAACAAACTCAACATTGAAAAACAACAGCAACCTCAACATTGAAAAACACCAACAAATTCAACAACAGTCTCAACATTGAAAAGCACCAACAAATTCAACAACAACCTCAACATTGAAAAACAACAACAACCTCAACATTGAAAAACACCAACAAATTCAGCAACAACCTCAACATTGAAAAACAACAACAACCTCAACATTGAAAAACAACAACAAACTCAACATTGAAAAACACCAACAAATTCAACAACAACATCAACATTGAAAAACAACAACAACCTCAACATTGAAAAACACCAACAAATTCAACAACAACCTCAACATTGAAAAACACCAACAAATTCAACAACAACCTCAACATTGAAAAACAACAACAACCTAAACATTGAAAAACACCAACAAATTCAACAGCAACCTCAACATTGAAAAACAACAACAACCTCAACAGTGAAAAACACCAACAAATTCAACAAAAACCTCAACATTGAAAAACACCAACAAATTCAACAACAACCTCAGCATTGAAAAACAACAACAACCTCAACATTGAAAAACACCAACAAATTCAACAACAACTTCAACATTGAAAAACAACAACAACCTCAACATTGAAAAACACCAACAAATTCAACAACAACTTCAACATTGAAAAACACCAACAAATTCCACAACAACCTCGAAATTGAAAAACACCAACAAATACAACAACAACCTCAACATTGAAAAACAACAACAACCTCAACATTGAAAAACACCAACAAATTCAACAACAACCTCAACATTGAAAAACACCAACAAATTCAACAACAACCTCAACATTGAAAAACACTAACAAATTCAACAACAACCTCGAAATTGAAAAACACCAACAAATTCAACAACAAACTCAACATTGAAAAACACCAACAAATTCAACAACAAACTCAACATTGAAAAACAACAACAACCTCTACATTGAAAAACACCAACAAATTCAACAACAACCTCAACATTGAAAAACAACAACAACCTCAACATTGAAAAACACCAACAAATTCAACAACAACCTCAACATTGAAAAACAACAACAACCTCAACATTGAAAAACACCAACAAATTCAACAACAACCTCAGCATTGAAAAACAACAACAAATTCAACAACAACCTCAACATTGAAAAACAACAACAACCTCAACATTGAAAAACACCAACAAATTCAACAACAACCTCAACATTGAAAAACACCAACAAATTCAACAACAACCTCAACATTGAAAAACACCAACAAATTCAACAACAACCTCGAAATTGAAAAACACCAACAAATTCAACAACAAACTCAACATTGAAAAACACCAATGAAATCAACAACAACCTCAACATTGAAAAACAACAACAACCTCAACATTGAAAAACACCAACAATTTCAACAACAACCTCAACATTGAAAAACACCAACAAATTCAACAACAACCTCAACATTGAAAAACAACAACAACCTCAACATTGAAAAACACCAACAAATTCAACAACAACCTCAACATTGAAAAACAACAACAACCTCAACATTCAAAAACAACAACAAACTCAACATTGAAAAACACCAACAAATTCAACAACAACCTCAACATTGAAAAACAACAACAACCTCAACATTGAAAAACACCAACAAATTCAACAACAACCTCAACATTGAAAAACACCAACAAATTCAACAACAACCTCAACATTGAAAAACAACAACAACCTCAACATTGAAAAACACCATCAAATTCAACAACAACCTCAACATTGAAAAACAACAACAACCTCAACATTGAAAAACACCAACAAATTCAACAACAACCTCAGCATTGAAAAACAACAACAACCTCAACATTGAAAAACACCAACAAATTCAACAACAACCTCAACTTTGAAAAACACCAACAACCTCAACATTGAAAAACACCAACAAAATCAACAACTTCAACATTGAAAAACACCAACAAATTCAACAACAACCTCGAAATTGAAAAACACCAACAAATACAACAACAACCTCAACATTGAAAAACAACAACAACCTCAACATTGAAAAACACCAACAAATTCAACAACAACCTCAACATTGAAAAACACCAACAAATTCAACAACAACCTCAACATTGAAAAACAACAACAACCTCAACATTGAAAAACACCAACAAATTCAACAACAACCTCAGCATTGAAAAACAACAACAACCTCGAAATTGAAAAACAGCAACAAATACAACAACAACCTCAACATTGAAAAACAACAACAACCTCAACATTGAAAAACACCAACAAATTCAACAACAACCTCAACATTGAAAAACACCAACAAATTCAACAACAACCTCAACATTGAAAAACACCAACAAATTCAACAACAACCTCGAAATTGAAAAACACCAACAAATTCAACAACAAACTCAACATTGAAAAACACCAACAAATTCAACAACAAACTCAACATTGAAAAACAACAGCAACCTCAACATTGAAAAGCACCAACAAATTCAACAACAACCTCAACATTGAAAAACAACAACAACCTCAACATTGAAAAACACCAACAAATTCAGCAACAACCTCAACATTGAAAAACAACAACAACCTCAACATTGAAAAACAACAACAAACTCAACATTGAAAAACACCAACAAATTCAACAACAACATCAACATTGAAAAACAACAACAACCTCAACATTGAAAAACACCAACAAATTCAACAACAACCTCAACATTGAAAAACACCAACAAATTCAACAACAACCTCAACATTGAAAAACAACAACAACCTAAACATTGAAAAACACCAACAAATTCAACAGCAACCTCAACATTGAAAAACAACAACAACCTCAACAGTGAAAAACACCAACAAATTCAACAAAAACCTCAACATTGAAAAACACCAACAAATTCAACAACAACCTCAGCATTGAAAAACAACAACAACCTCAACATTGAAAAACACCAACAAATTCAACAACAACTTCAACATTGAAAAACAACAACAACCTCAACATTGAAAAACACCAACAAATTCAACAACAACTTCAACATTGAAAAACACCAACAAATTCAACAACAACCTCGAAATTGAAAAACACCAACAAATACAACAACAACCTCAACATTGAAAAACAACAACAACCTCAACATTGAAAAACACCAACAAATTCAACAACAACCTCAACATTGAAAAACACCAACAAATTCAACAACAACCTCAACATTGAAAAACACTAACAAATTCAACAACAACCTCGAAATTGAAAAACACCAACAAATTCAACAACAAACTCAACATTGAAAAACACCAACAAATTCAACAACAAACTCAACATTGAAAAACAACAACAACCTCTACATTGAAAAACACCAACAAATTCAACAACAACCTCAACATTGAAAAACAACAACAACCTCAACATTGAAAAACACCAACAAATTCAACAACAACCTCAACATTGAAAAACAACAACAACCTCAACATTGAAAAACACCAACAAATTCAACAACAACCTCAGCATTGAAAAACAACAACAAATTCAACAACAACCTCAACATTGAAAAACAACAACAACCTCAACATTGAAAAACACCAACAAATTCAACAACAACCTCAACATTGAAAAACACCAACAAATTCAACAACAACCTCAACATTGAAAAACACCAACAAATTCAACAACAACCTCGAAATTGAAAAACACCAACAAATTCAACAACAAACTCAACATTGAAAAACACCAATGAAATCAACAACAACCTCAACATTGAAAAACAACAACAACCTCAACATTGAAAAACACCAACAATTTCAACAACAACCTCAACATTGAAAAACACCAACAAATTCAACAACAACCTCAACATTGAAAAACAACAACAACCTCAACATTGAAAAACACCAACAAATTCAACAACAACCTCAACATTGAAAAACAACAACAACCTCAACATTCAAAAACAACAACAAACTCAACATTGAAAAACACCAACAAATTCAACAACAACCTCAACATTGAAAAACAACAACAACCTCAACATTGAAAAACACCAACAAATTCAACAACAACCTCAACATTGAAAAACACCAACAAATTCAACAACAACCTCAACATTGAAAAACAACAACAACCTCAACATTGAAAAACACCATCAAATTCAACAACAACCTCAACATTGAAAAACAACAACAACCTCAACATTGAAAAACACCAACAAATTCAACAACAACCTCAGCATTGAAAAACAACAACAACCTCAACATTGAAAAACACCAACAAATTCAACAACAACCTCAACATTGAAAAACACCAACAACCTCAACATTGAAAAACACCAACAAAATCAACAACTTCAACATTGAAAAACACCAACAAATTCAACAACAACCTCGAAATTGAAAAACACCAACAAATACAACAACAACCTCAACATTGAAAAACAACAACAACCTCAACATTGAAAAACACCAACAAATTCAACAACAACCTCAACATTGAAAAACACCAACAAATTCAACAACAACCTCGAAATTGAAAAACACCAACAAATTCAACAGCAAACTCAACATTGAAAAACACCAATGAAATCAACAACAACCTCAACATTGAAAAACAACAACAACCTCAACATTGAAAAACACCAACAATTTCAACAACAACCTCAACATTGAAAAACACCAACAAATTCAACAACAACCTCAACATTGAAAAACAACAACAACCTCAACATTGAAAAACACCAACAAATTCAACAACAACCTCAACATTGAAAAACAACAACAACCTCAACATTCAAAAACAACAACAAACTCAACATTGAAAAACACCAACAAATTCAACAACAACCTCAACATTGAAAAACAACAACAACCTCAACATTGAAAAACACCAACAAATTCAACAACAACCTCAACATTGAAAAACACCAACAAATTCAACAACAACCTCAACATTGAAAAACAACAACAACCTCAACATTGAAAAACACCATCAAATTCAACAACAACCTCAACATTGAAAAACAACAACAACCTCAACATTGAAAAACACCAACAAATTCAACAACAACCTCAGCATTGAAAAACAACAACAACCTCAACATTGAAAAACACCAACAAATTCAACAACAACCTCAACATTGAAAAACACCAACAACCTCAACATTGAAAAACACCAACAAAATGAACAACTTCAACATTGAAAAACACCAACAAATTCAACAACAACCTCGAAATTGAAAAACACCAACAAATACAACAACAACCTCAACATTGAATAACAACAACAACCTCAACATTGAAAAACACCAACAAATTCAACAACAACCTCAACATTGAAAAACACCAACAAATTCAACAACAACCTCAACATTGAAAAACACTAACAAATTCAACAACAACCTCGAAATTGAAAAAAACCAACAAATTCAACAACAAACTCAACATTGAAAAACAACAACAACCTCAACATTGAAAAACACCAACAAATTCAACAACAACTTCAACATTGAAAAACACCAACAAATTCAACAACAACGTCGACATTGTAAAACACCATCAAATTCAACAACAACCTCAACATTGAAAAACAACAACAACCTCAACATTGAAAAAGACCAACAAATTCAACAAAAACCTCAACATTGAAAACACCAACAAATTCAACAACAACCTCAACATTTAAAAACGCCAACAAATTCAACAACAACCTCAACATTGAAAAACAACAACCTCAACATTGAAAAACACCAACAAATTCAACAAAAAATTCAACATAGAAAAACACCAACAAATTCAACAACATCCCCGACATTGAAAAACACCAACAAATTCAACAACAACCTCAACTTTGAAAAACAACAACAACCTCATCATGGAAAAACACCAACAAATTCAACAACAACCTCAGCATTGAAAAACAACAACAACCTCAACATTGAAAAACACCAACAAATTCAACAACAACCTCAACATTGAAAAACAACAACAACCTCAACATTGAAAAACACCAACAAATTCAACAACAACTTCAACATTGAAAAACACCAACAAATTCAACAACAACCTCGAAATTGAAAAACACCAACAAATACAACAACAACCTCAACATTGAAAAACAACAACAACCTCAACATTGAAAAACACCAACAAATTCAACAACAACCTCAACATTGAAAAACAACAACAAATTCAGCAACAATCTCAACATTGAAAAACACTAACAAATTCAACAACAACCTCGAAATTTAAAAACACCAACAAATTCAACAATTAACTCAACATTGAAAAACACCAACAAATTCAACAACAACCTCAACATTGAAAAACAACAACAACCTCAACATTGAAAAACACCAACAAATTCAACAACAACCTCAGCATTGAAAAACAACAACAAATTCAACAACAACCTCAACATTGAAAAACAACAACAACCTCAACATTGAAAAACACCAACAAATTCAACAACAACCTCAACATTGAAAAACACCAACAAATTCAACAACAACCTCAACATTGAAAAACACCAACAAATTCAACAACAACCTCGAAATTGAAAAACACCAATAAATTCAACAACAACCTCAACATTGAAAAACAACAAAAACCTCAACATTGAAAAACACCAACAATTTCAACAACAACCTCAACATTGAAAAGCACCAACAAATTCAACAACAACCTCAACATTGAAAAACAACAACAACCTCAACATTGAAAAACACCAACAAATTCAACAACAACCTCAACATTGAAAAACAACAACAACCTCAACATTGAAAAACAACAACAAACTCAACATTGAAAAACACCAACAAATTCAACAACAACCTCAACATTGAAAAACAACAACAACCTCAACATTGAAAAACACCAACAAATACAACAACAACCTCAACATTGAAAAACACCAACAAATTCAACAACAACCTCAACATTGAAAAACAACAACAACCTCAACATTGAAAAACACCAACAAATTCAACAACAACCTCAACATTGAAAAACAACAACAACCTCAACATTGAAAAACACCAACAAATTCAACAACAACCTCAGCATTGAAAAACAACAATAACCTCAACATTGAAAAACACCAACAAATTCAACAACAACCTCGAAATTGAAAAACAGCAACAAATACAACAACAACCTCAACATTGAAAAACAACAACAACCTCAACATTGAAAAACACCAACAAATTCAACAACAACCTCAACATTGAAAAACACCAACAAATTCAACAACAACCTCAACATTGAAAAACATTAACAAATTCAACAACAACCTCGAAATTGAAAAACACCAACAAATTCAACAACAAACTCAACATTGAAAAACACCAACAAATTCAACAACAAACTCAACATTGAAAAACAACAACAACCTCAACATTGAAAAACAACAACAAATTCAACAACAGTCTCAACATTGAAAAGCACCAACAAATTCAACAACAACCTCAACATTGAAAAACAACAACAACCTCAACATTGAAAAACACCAACAAATTCAACAACAACCTCAACATTGAAAAACAACAACAACCTCAACATTGAAAAACAACAACAAACTCAACATTGAAAAACACCAACAAATTCAACAACAACCTCAACATTGAAAAACAACAACAACCTCAACATTGAAAAACACCAACAAATTCAACAACAACCTCAACATTGAAAAACACCAACAAATTCAACAACAACCTCAGCATTGAAAAACAACAACAACCTCAACATTGAAAAACACCAACAAATTCAACAACAACCTCAACATTGAAAAACAACAACAACCTCAACATTGAAAAACACCAACAAATTCAACAACAACTTCAACATTGAAAAACACAAACAAATTCAACAACAACCTCGAAATTGAAAAACACCAACAAATACAACAACAACCTCAACATTGAAAAACAACAACAACCTCAACATTGAAAAACACCAACAAATTCAACAACAACCTCAGCATTGAAAAACAACAACAACCTCGAAATTGAAAAACAGCAACAAATACAACAACAACCTCAACATTGAAAAACAACAACAACCTCAACATTGAAAAACACCAACAAATTCAACAACAACCTCAACATTGAAAAACACCAACAAATTCAACAACAACCTCAACATTGAAAAACACCAACAAATTCAACAACAACCTCGAAATTGAAAAACACCAACAAATTCAACAACAAACTCAACATTGAAAAACACCAACAAATTCAACAACAAACTCAACATTGAAAAACAACAGCAACCTCAACATTGAAAAACACCAACAAATTCAACAACAGTCTCAACATTGAAAAGCACCAACAAATTCAACAACAACCTCAACATTGAAAAACAACAACAACCTCAACATTGAAAAACACCAACAAATTCAGCAACAACCTCAACATTGAAAAACAACAACAACCTCAACATTGAAAAACAACAACAAACTCAACATTGAAAAACACCAACAAATTCAACAACAACATCAACATTGAAAAACAACAACAACCTCAACATTGAAAAACACCAACAAATTCAACAACAACCTCAACATTGAAAAACACCAACAAATTCAACAACAACCTCAACATTGAAAAACAACAACAACCTAAACATTGAAAAACACCAACAAATTCAACAGCAACCTCAACATTGAAAAACAACAACAACCTCAACAGTGAAAAACACCAACAAATTCAACAAAAACCTCAACATTGAAAAACACCAACAAATTCAACAACAACCTCAGCATTGAAAAACAACAACAACCTCAACATTGAAAAACACCAACAAATTCAACAACAACTTCAACATTGAAAAACAACAACAACCTCAACATTGAAAAACACCAACAAATTCAACAACAACTTCAACATTGAAAAACACCAACAAATTCAACAACAACCTCGAAATTGAAAAACACCAACAAATACAACAACAACCTCAACATTGAAAAACAACAACAACCTCAACATTGAAAAACACCAACAAATTCAACAACAACCTCAACATTGAAAAACACCAACAAATTCAACAACAACCTCAACATTGAAAAACACTAACAAATTCAACAACAACCTCGAAATTGAAAAACACCAACAAATTCAACAACAAACTCAACATTGAAAAACACCAACAAATTCAACAACAAACTCAACATTGAAAAACAACAACAACCTCTACATTGAAAAACACCAACAAATTCAACAACAACCTCAACATTGAAAAACAACAACAACCTCAACATTGAAAAACACCAACAAATTCAACAACAACCTCAACATTGAAAAACAACAACAACCTCAACATTGAAAAACACCAACAAATTCAACAACAACCTCAGCATTGAAAAACAACAACAAATTCAACAACAACCTCAACATTGAAAAACAACAACAACCTCAACATTGAAAAACACCAACAAATTCAACAACAACCTCAACATTGAAAAACACCAACAAATTCAACAACAACCTCAACATTGAAAAACACCAACAAATTCAACAACAACCTCGAAATTGAAAAACACCAACAAATTCAACAACAAACTCAACATTGAAAAACACCAATGAAATCAACAACAACCTCAACATTGAAAAACAACAACAACCTCAACATTGAAAAACACCAAAAATTTCAACAACAACCTCAACATTGAAAAACACCAACAAATTCAACAACAACCTCAACATTGAAAAACAACAACAACCTCAACATTGAAAAACACCAACAAATTCAACAACAACCTCAACATTGAAAAACAACAACAACCTCAACATTCAAAAACAACAACAAACTCAACATTGAAAAACACCAACAAATTCAACAACAACCTCAACATTGAAAAACAACAACAACCTCAACATTGAAAAACACCAACAAATTCAACAACAACCTCAACATTGAAAAACACCAACAAATTCAACAACAACCTCAACATTGAAAAACAACAACAACCTCAACATTGAAAAACACCATCAAATTCAACAACAACCTCAACATTGAAAAACAACAACAACCTCAACATTGAAAAACACCAACAAATTCAACAACAACCTCAGCATTGAAAAACAACAACAACCTCAACATTGAAAAACACCAACAAATTCAACAACAACCTCAACTTTGAAAAACACCAACAACCTCAACATTGAAAAACACCAACAAAATCAACAACTTCAACATTGAAAAACACCAACAAATTCAACAACAACCTCGAAATTGAAAAACACCAACAAATACAACAACAACCTCAACATTGAAAAACAACAACAACCTCAACATTGAAAAACACCAACAAATTCAACAACAACCTCAACATTGAAAAACACCAACAAATTCAACAACAACCTCGAAATTGAAAAACACCAACAAATTCAACAGCAAACTCAACATTGAAAAACACCAATGAAATCAACAACAACCTCAACATTGAAAAACAACAACAACCTCAACATTGAAAAACACCAACAATTTCAACAACAACCTCAACATTGAAAAACACCAACAAATTCAACAACAACCTCAACATTGAAAAACAACAACAACCTCAACATTGAAAAACACCAACAAATTCAACAACAACCTCAACATTGAAAAACAACAACAACCTCAACATTCAAAAACAACAACAAACTCAACATTGAAAAACACCAACAAATTCAACAACAACCTCAACATTGAAAAACAACAACAACCTCAACATTGAAAAACACCAACAAATTCAACAACAACCTCAACATTGAAAAACACCAACAAATTCAACAACAACCTCAACATTGAAAAACAACAACAACCTCAACATTGAAAAACACCATCAAATTCAACAACAACCTCAACATTGAAAAACAACAACAACCTCAACATTGAAAAACACCAACAAATTCAACAACAACCTCAGCATTGAAAAACAACAACAAATTCAACAACAAACTCAACATTGAAAAACAACAACAACCTCTACATTGAAAAACACCAACAAATTCAACAACAACCTCAACATTGAAAAACAACAACAACCTCAACATTGAAAAACACCAACAAATTCAACAACAACCTCAACATTGAAAAACAACAACAACCTCAACATTGAAAAACACCAACAAATTCAACAACAACCTCAGCATTGAAAAACAACAACAAATTCAACAACAACCTCAACATTGAAAAACAACAACAACCTCAACATTGAAAAACACCAACAAATTCAACAACAACCTCAACATTGAAAAACACCAACAAATTCAACAACAACCTCAACATTGAAAAACACCAACAAATTCAACAACAACCTCGAAATTGAAAAACACCAACAAATTCAACAACAAACTCAACATTGAAAAACACCAATGAAATCAACAACAACCTCAACATTGAAAAACAACAACAACCTCAACATTGAAAAACACCAACAATTTCAACAACAACCTCAACATTGAAAAACACCAACAAATTCAACAACAACCTCAACATTGAAAAACAACAACAACCTCAACATTGAAAAACACCAACAAATTCAACAACAACCTCAACATTGAAAAACAACAACAACCTCAACATTCAAAAACAACAACAAACTCAACATTGAAAAACACCAACAAATTCAACAACAACCTCAACATTGAAAAACAACAACAACCTCAACATTGAAAAACACCAACAAATTCAACAACAACCTCAACATTGAAAAACACCAACAAATTCAACAACAACCTCAACATTGAAAAACAACAACAACCTCAACATTGAAAAACACCATCAAATTCAACAACAACCTCAACATTGAAAAACAACAACAACCTCAACATTGAAAAACACCAACAAATTCAACAACAACCTCAGCATTGAAAAACAACAACAACCTGAACATTGAAAAACACCAACAAATTCAACAACAACCTCAACTTTGAAAAACACCAACAACCTCAACATTGAAAAACACCAACAAAATCAACAACTTCAACATTGAAAAACACCAACAAATTCAACAACAACCTCGAAATTGAAAAACACCAACAAATACAACAACAACCTCAACATTGAAAAACAACAACAACCTCAACATTGAAAAACACCAACAAATTCAACAACAACCTCAACATTGAAAAACACCAACAAATTCAACAACAACCTCGAAATTGAAAAACACCAACAAATTCAACAGCAAACTCAACATTGAAAAACACCAATGAAATCAACAACAACCTCAACATTGAAAAACAACAACAACCTCAACATTGAAAAACACCAACAATTTCAACAACAACCTCAACATTGAAAAACACCAACAAATTCAACAACAACCTCAACATTGAAAAACAACAACAACCTCAACATTGAAAAACACCAACAAATTCAACAACAACCTCAACATTGAAAAACAACAACAACCTCAACATTCAAAAACAACAACAAACTCAACATTGAAAAACACCAACAAATTCAACAACAACCTCAACATTGAAAAACAACAACAACCTCAACATTGAAAAACACCAACAAATTCAACAACAACCTCAACATTGAAAAACACCAACAAATTCAACAACAACCTCAACATTGAAAAACAACAACAACCTCAACATTGAAAAACACCATCAAATTCAACAACAACCTCAACATTGAAAAACAACAACAACCTCAACATTGAAAAACACCAACAAATTCAACAACAACCTCAGCATTGAAAAACAACAACAACCTCAACATTGAAAAACACCAACAAATTCAACAACAACCTCAACATTGAAAAACACCAACAACCTCAACATTGAAAAACACCAACAAAATGAACAACTTCAACATTGAAAAACACCAACAAATTCAACAACAACCTCGAAATTGAAAAACACCAACAAATACAACAACAACCTCAACATTGAATAACAACAACAACCTCAACATTGAAAAACACCAACAAATTCAACAACAACCTCAACATTGAAAAACACCAACAAATTCAACAACAACCTCAACATTGAAAAACACTAACAAATTCAACAACAACCTCGAAATTGAAAAACACCAACAAATTCAACAACAAACTCAACATTGAAAAACAACAACAACTTCAACATTGAAAAACACCAACAAATTCAACAACAACGTCGACATTGTAAAACACCATCAAATTCAACAACAACCTCAACATTGAAAAACAACAACAACCTCAACATTGAAAAAGACCAACAAATTCAACAAAAACCTCAACATTGAAAACACCAACAAATTCAACAACAACCTCAACATTTAAAAACGCCAACAAATTCAACAACAACCTCAACATTGAAAAACAACAACCTCAACATTGAAAAACACCAACAAATTCAACAAAAAATTCAACATAGAAAAACACCAACAAATTCAACAACATCCCCGACATTGAAAAACACCAACAAATTCAACAACAACCTCAACTTTGAAAAACAACAACAACCTCATCATGGAAAAACACCAACAAATTCAACAACAACCTCAGCATTGAAAAACAACAACAACCTCAACATTGAAAAACACCAACAAATTCAACAACAACCTCAACATTGAAAAACAACAACAACCTCAACATTGAAAAACACCAACAAATTCAACAACAACTTCAACATTGAAAAACACCAACAAATTCAACAACAACCTCGAAATTGAAAAACACCAACAAATACAACAACAACCTCAACATTGAAAAACAACAACAACCTCAACATTGAAAAACACCAACAAATTCAACAACAACCTCAACATTGAAAAACAACAACAAATTCAGCAACAATCTCAACATTGAAAAACACTAACAAATTCAACAACAACCTCGAAATTTAAAAACACCAACAAATTCAACAATTAACTCAACATTGAAAAACACCAACAAATTCAACAACAACCTCAACATTGAAAAACAACAACAACCTCAACATTGAAAAACACCAACAAATTCAACAACAACCTCAGCATTGAAAAACAAAAACAAATTCAACAACAACCTCAACATTGAAAAACAACAACAACCTCAACATTGAAAAACACCAACAAATTCAACAACAACCTCAACATTGAAAAACACCAACAAATTCAACAACAACCTCAACATTGAAAAACACCAACAAATTCAACAACAACCTCGAAATTGAAAAACACCAATAAATTCAACAACAACCTCAACATTGAAAAACAACAACAACCTCAACATTGAAAAACACCAACAATTTCAACAACAACCTCAACATTGAAAAGCACCAACAAATTCAACAACAACCTCAACATTGAAAAACAACAACAACCTCAACATTGAAAAACACCAACAAATTCAACAACAACCTCAACATTGAAAAACAACAACAACCTCAACATTGAAAAACAACAACAAACTCAACATTGAAAAACACCAACAAATTCAACAACAACCTCAACATTGAAAAACAACAACAACCTCAACATTGAAAAACACCAACAAATACAACAACAACCTCAACATTGAAAAACACCAACAAATTCAACAACAACCTCAACATTGAAAAACAACAACAACCTCAACATTGAAAAACACCAACAAATTCAACAACAACCTCAACATTGAAAAACAACAACAACCTCAACATTGAAAAACACCAACAAATTCAACAACAACCTCAGCATTGAAAAACAACAACAACCTCAACATTGAAAAACACCAACAAATTCAACAACAACCTCGAAATTGAAAAACAGCAACAAATACAACAACAACCTCAACATTGAAAAACAACAACAACCTCAACATTGAAAAACACCAACAAATTCAACAACAACCTCAACATTGAAAAACACCAACAAATTCAACAACAACCTCAACATTGAAAAACATTAACAAATTCAACAACAACCTCGAAATTGAAAAACACCAACAAATTCAACAACAAACTCAACATTGAAAAACACCAACAAATTCAACAACAAACTCAACATTGAAAAACAACAACAACCTCAACATTGAAAAACAACAACAAATTCAACAACAGTCTCAACATTGAAAAGCACCAACAAATTCAACAACAACCTCAACATTGAAAAACAACAACAACCTCAACATTGAAAAACACCAACAAATTCAACAACAACCTCAACATTGAAAAACAACAACAACCTCAACATTGAAAAACAACAACAAACTCAACATTGAAAAACACCAACAAATTCAACAACAACCTCAACATTGAAAAACAACAACAACCTCAACATTGAAAAACACCAACAAATTCAACAACAACCTCAACATTGAAAAACACCAACAAATTCAACAACAACCTCAGCATTGAAAAACAACAACAACCTCAACATTGAAAAACACCAACAAATTCAACAACAACCTCAACATTGAAAAACACCAACAAATTCAACAACAACCTCAGCATTGAAAAACAACAACAACCTCAACATTGAAAAACACCAACAAATTCAACAACAACCTCAACATTGAAAAACAACAACAACCTCAACATTGAAAAACACCAACAAATTCAACAACAACTTCAACATTGAAAAACACCAACAAATTCAACAACAACCTCGAAATTGAAAAACACCAACAAATACAACAACAACCTCAACATTGAAAAACAACAACAACCTCAACATTGAAAAACACCAACAAATTCAACAACAACCTCAACATTGAAAAACAACAACAAATTCAGCAAAAATCTCAACATTGAAAAACACTAACAAATTCAACAACAACCTCGAAATTTAAAAACACCAACAAATTCAACAATTAACTCAACATTGAAAAACACCAACAAATTCAACAACAACCTCAACATTGAAAAACAACAACAACCTCAACATTGAAAAACACCAACAAATTCAACAACAACCTCAACATTGAAAAACACCAACAAATTCAACAACAACCTCAACATTGAAAAACACTAACAAATTCAACAACAACCTCGAAATTGAAAAACACCAACAAATTCAACAACAAACTCAACATTGAAAAACAACAACAACCTCAACATTGAAAAACACCAACAAATTCAACAACAACTTCAACATTGAAAAACACCAACAAATTCAACAACAACGTTGACATTGAAAAACACCATCAAATTCAACAACAACCTCAACATTGAAAAACAACAACAACCTCAACATTGAAAAAGACCAACAAATTCAACAAAAACCTCAACATTGAAAACACCAACAAATTCAACAACAACCTCAACATTTAAAAACGCCAACAAATTCAACAACAACCTCAACATTGAAAAACAACAACCTCAACATTGAAAAACACCAACAAATTCAACAAAAAATTCAACATAGAAAAACACCAACAAATTCAACAACAACCCCGACATTGAAAAACACCAACAAATTCAACAACAACCTCAACTTTGAAAAACAACAACAACCTCATCATGGAAAAACACCAACAAATTCAACAACAACCTCAACATTGAAAAACAAAAACATCCTCAAAATTGAAAAACACCAACAAATTCAACAACAACCCCAACATTTAAAAACAACAACAACCTCAGCATTGAAAAACACCAACAAATTCAACAACAACCTCAACATTGAAAAACACCAACAAATTCATCAAGAACCTCAACATTGAAAAACACCAACAAACTCAACAACAACCTCAACATTGAAAAACAACAACAACCTCAACATTGAAAAACACCAACAAATTCAACAACAACCTCAACATTGAAAAACACCAACAAATTCAACAACAACCTGAACATTGAAAAACACCAACAACCTCAACATTGAAAAACACCAACAAATTCAACAACAACCTCAACATTGAAAAACAACAACAACCTCAACATTGAAAAACACCAACAAATTCAACAACAACCTCAACATTGAAAAACAACAACAAATTCAACAACAACCTCAACATTGAAAAACAACAACAACCTCAACATTGAAAAACACCAACAAATTCAACAACAACCTCAACATTGAAAAACACCAACAAATTCAACAACAACCTCAACATTGAAAAACACCAACAAATTCAACAACAACCTCGAAATTGAAAAACACCAATAAATTCAACAACAACCTCAACATTGAAAAACAACAACAACCTCAACATTGAAAAACACCAACAATTTCAACAACAACCTCAACATTGAAAAGCACCAACAAATTCAACAACAACCTCAACATTGAAAACCAACAACAACCTCAACATTGAAAAACACCAACAAATTCAACAACAACCTCAACATTGAAAAACAACAACAACCTCAACATTGAAAAACAACAACAACCTCAACATTGAAAAACACCAACAAATACAACAACAACCTCAACATTGAAAAACACCAACAAATTCAACAACAACCTCAACATTGAAAAACAACAACAACCTCAACATTGAAAAACACCAACAAATTCAACAACAACCTCAACATTGAAAAACAACAACAACCTCAACATTGAAAAACACCAACAAATTCAACAACAACCTCAGCATTGAAAAACAACAACAACCTCAACATTGAAAAACACCAACAAATTCAACAACAACCTCGAAATTGAAAAACAGCAACAAATACAACAACAACCTCAACATTGAAAAACAACAACAACCTCAACATTGAAAAACACCAACAAATTCAACAACAACCTCAACATTGAAAAACACCAACAAATTCAACAACAACCTCAACATTGAAAAACACTAACAAATTCAACAACAACCTCGAAATTGAAAAACACCAACAAATTCAACAACAAACTCAACATTGAAAAACACCAACAAATTCAACAACAAACTCAACATTGAAAAACAACAACAACCTCAACATTGAAAAACAACAACAAATTCAACAACAGTCTCAACATTGAAAAGCACCAACAAATTCAACAACAACCTCAACATTGAAAAACAACAACAACCTCAACATTGAAAAACACCAACAAATTCAACAACAACCTCAACATTGAAAAACAACAACAACCTCAACATTGAAAAACAACAACAAACTCAACATTGAAAAACACCAACAAATTCAACAACAACCTCAACATTGAAAAACAACAACAACCTCAACATTGAAAAACACCAACAAATTCAACAACAACCTCAACATTGAAAAACACCAACAAATTCAACAACAACCTCAGCATTGAAAAACAACAACAACCTCAACATTGAAAAACACCAACAAATTCAACAACAACCTCAACATTGAAAAACAACAACAACCTCAACATTGAAAAACACCAACAAATTCAACAACAACTTCAACATTGAAAAACACCAACAAATTCAACAACAACCTCGAAATTGAAAAACACCAACAAATACAACAACAACCTCAACATTGAAAAACAACAACAACCTCAACATTGAAAAACACCAACAAATTCAACAACAACCTCAACATTGAAAAACAACAACAAATTCAGCAACAATCTCAACATTGAAAAACACTAACAAATTCAACAACAACCTCGAAATTTAAAAACACCAACAAATTCAACAATAAACTCAACATTGAAAAACACCAACAAATTCAACAACAAACTCAACATTGAAAAACAACAACAACCTCTACATTGAAAAACACCAACAAATTCAACAACAACCTCAACATTGAAAAACACCAACAAATTCAACAAGAACCTCAACATTGAAAAACACTAACAAATTCAACAACAACCTCGAAATTGAAAAACACCAACAAATTCAACAACAAACTCAACATTGAAAAACTCCAACAAATTCAACAACAAACTCAACATTGAAAAACAACAACAACCTCAACATTGAAAAACAACAACAAACTCAACATTGAAAAACACCAACAAATTCAACAACAACCTCAACATTGAAAAACAACAACAACCTCAACATTGAAAAACACCAACAAATTCAACAACAACCTCAACATTGAAAAACACCAACAAATTCAACAACAACCTCAACATTGAAAAACAACAACAACCTAAACATTGAAAAACACCAACAAATTCAACAACAACCTCAACATTGAAAAACAACAACAACCTCAACATTGAAAAACACCAACAAATTCAACAACAACCTCAACATTGAAAAACACCAACAAATTCAACAACAACCTCAGCATTGAAAAACAACAACAACCTCAACATTGAAAAACACCAACAAATTCAACAACAACCTCAACATTGAAAAACAACAACAACCTCAACATTGAAAAACACCAACAAATTCAACAACAACTTCAACATTGAAAAACACCAACAAATTCAACAACAACCTCGAAATTGAAAAACACCAACAAATACAACAACAACCTCAACATTGAAAAACAACAACAACCTCAACATTGAAAAACACCAACAAATTCAACAACAACCTCAACATTGAAAAACAACAACAAATTCAGCAACAATCTCAACATTGAAAAACACCAACAAATTCAACAACAAACTCAACATTGAAAAACACCAACAAATTCAACAACAAGCTCAACATTGAAAAACAACAACAACCTCTACATTGAAAAACACCAACAAATTTAACAACAACCTCAACATTGAAAAACAACAACAACCTCAACATTGAAAAACACCAAGAAATTCAACAACAACCTCAACATTGAAAAACACCAACAAATTCAACAACAAACTCGACATTGAAAAACAACAACAACCTCAACATTGAAAAACACCAACAAATTCAACAACAACCTCAACATTGAAAAACAACAACAACCTCAACTTTGAAAAGCAACAACAAACTCAACATTGAAAAACACCAACAAATTCAACAACAACCTCAACATTGAAAAACACCAACAAATTCAACAACAACCTCAACATTGAAAAACAACAACAACCTCAACATTGAAAAACACCAACAAATTCAACAACAACCTCAACATTGAAAAACAACAACAACCTCAACATTGAAAAACACCAACAAATTCAACAACAACCTCAGCATTGAAAAACAACAACAACCTCAACATTGAAAAACACCAACAAATTCAACAACAACCTCAGCATTGAAAAACAACAACAACCTCAGCATTGAAAAACACCAACAAATTCAACAACAACCTCAACATTGAAAAACAACAACAACCTCAACATTGAAAAACACCAACAAATTCAACAACAACTTCAACATTGAAAAACACCAACCAATTCAACAACAACCTCGAAATTGAAAAACACCAACAAATTCAACAACAACCTCAACATTGAAAAACAAAAACAAATTCAACAACAACCTCAAAATTGAAAAACAACAACAACCTCAACATTGAAAAACACCAACAAATTCAACAGCAACCTCAACATTTAAAAACACCAACAATTTCAACAACAACCTCAACATTGAAAAACAACAACAATCTCAACATTGAAAAACACGAACAAATTCAACAACAACCTCAACATTGAAAAACAGCAACAACCTCAACATTGAAAAACACCAACAAATTCAACAACAACTTCAACATTGAAAAACACCAACAAATTCAACAACAACGTCGACATTGAAAAACACCATCAAATTCAACAACAACCTCAACATTGAAAAACAACAACAACCTCAACATTGAAAAAGACCAACAAATTCAACAAAAACCTCAACATTGAAAACACCAACAAATTCAACAACAACCTCAACATTTAAAAACGCCAACAAATTCAACAACAACCTCAACATTGAAAAACACCAACAAATTCAACAAAAAATTCAACATAGAAAAACACCAACAAATTCAACAACAACCCCGACATTGAAAAACACCAACAAATTCAACAACAACCTCAACTTTGAAAAACAACAACAACCTCATCATGGAAAAACACCAACAAATTCAACAACAACCTCAACATTGAAAAACAAAAACATCCTCAAAATTGAAAAACACCAACAAATTCAACAACAACCCCAACATTTAAAAACAACAACAACCTCAGCATTGAAAAACACCAACAAATTCAACAACAACCTCAACATTGAAAAACACCAACAAATTCATCAAGAACCTCAACATTGAAAAACACCAACAAACTCAACAACAACCTCAACATTGAAAAACAACAACAACCTCAACATTGAAAAACACCAACAAATTCAACAACAACCTCAACATTGAAAAACACCAACAAATTCAACAACAACCTGAACATTGAAAAACACCAACAACCTCATTATTGAAAAACACCAACAAATTCAACAACAACCTCAACATTGAAAAACAACAACAACCTCAACATTGAAAAACACCAACAAATTCAACAACAACCTCAACATTGAAAAACAACAACAAATTCAACAACAACCTCAACATTGAAAAACAACAACAACCTCAACATTGAAAAACACCAACAAATTCAACAACAACCTCAACATTGAAAAACACCAACAAATTCAACAACAACCTCAACATTGAAAAACACCAACAAATTCAACAACAACCTCGAAATTGAAAAACACCAACAAATTCAACAACAAACTCAACATTGAAAAACACCAATAAATTCAACAACAACCTCAACATTGAAAAACAACAACAACCTCAACATTGAAAAACACCAACAATTTCAACAACAACCTCAACATTGAAAAGCACCAACAAATTCAACAACAACGTCAACATTGAAAAACAACAACAACCTCAACATTGAAAAACACCAACAAATTCAACAACAACCTCAACATTGAAAAACAACAACAACCTCAACATTGAAAAACAACAACAAACTCAACATTGAAAAACACCAACAAATTCAACAACAACCTCAACATTGAAAAACAACAACAACCTCAACATTGAAAAACACCAACAAATACAACAACAACCTCAACATTGAAAAACACCAACAAATTCAACAACAACCTCAACATTGAAAAACAACAACAACCTCAACATTGAAAAACACCAACAAATTCAACAACAACCTCAACATTGAAAAACAACAACAACCTCAACATTGAAAAACACCAACAAATTCAACAACAACCTCAGCATTGAAAAACAACAACAACCTCGAAATTGAAAAACACCAACAAATTCAACAACTACCTCGAAATTGAAAAACAGCAACAAATACAACAACAACCTCAACATTGAAAAACAACAACAACCTCAACATTGAAAAACACCAACAAATTCAACAACAACCTCAACATTGAAAAACACCAACAAATTCAACAACAACCTCAACATTGAAAAACACTAACAAATTCAACAACAACCTCGAAATTGAAAAACACCAACAAATTCAACAACAAACTCAACATTGAAAAACACCAACAAATTCAACAACAAAATCAACATTGAAAAACAGCAACAACCTCAACATTGAAAAACACCAACAAATTCAACAACAGTCTCAACATTGAAAAGCACCAACAAATTCAACAACAACCTCAACATTGAAAAACAACAACAACCTCAACATTGAAAAACACCAACAAATTCAACAACAACCTCAACATTGAAAAACAACAACAACCTCAACATTGAAAAACAACAACAAACTCAACATTGAAAAACACCGACAAATTCAACAACAACCTCAACATTGAAAAACAACAACAACCTCAACATTGAAAAACACCAACAAATTCAACAACAACCTCAACATTGAAAAACACCAACAAATTCAACAACAACCTCAACATTGAAAAACAACAACAACCTAAACATTGAAAAACACCAACAAATTCAACAGCAACCTCAACATTGAAAAACAACAACAACCTCAACAGTGAAAAACACCAACAAATTCAACAAAAACCTCAACATTGAAAAACACCAACAAATTCAACAACAACCTCAGCATTGAAAAACAACAACAACCTCAACATTGAAAAACACCAACAAATTCAACAACAACTTCAACATTGAAAAACAACAACAACCTCAACATTGAAAAACACCAACAAATTCAACAACAACTTCAACATTGAAAAACACCAACAAATTCAACAACAACCTCGAAATTGAAAAACACCAACAAATACAACAACAACCTCAACATTGAAAAACAACAACAACCTCAACATTGAAAAACACCAACAAATTCAACAACAACCTCAACATTGAAAAACACCAAGAAATTCAACAACAACCTCAACATTGAAAAACAGCAA
Organism: Isurus oxyrinchus; assembly: GCA_026770705.1. Taxonomy (NCBI): domain Eukaryota; kingdom Metazoa; phylum Chordata; class Chondrichthyes; order Lamniformes; family Lamnidae; genus Isurus; species Isurus oxyrinchus. The sequence goes on from JANJGN010000318.1 coordinate 481,345, forward strand.
CAACATCTCAACATTGAAAAACACCAACAAATTCAACAACAACTTCAACATTGAAAAACACCAACAAATTCAACAACAACCTCGACATTGAAAAACACCATCAAATTCAACAACAACCTCAACATTGAAAAACAACAACAACCTCAACATTGAAAAACACCAACAAATTCAACAAGAACATCAACATTGAAAACACCAACAAATTCAACAACAAACTCAACATTGAAAAACAACAACAACCTCTACATTGAAAAACACCAACAAATTCAACAACAACCTCAACATTGAAAAACAACAACAACCTCAACATTGAAAAACACCAACAAATTCAACAACAACCTCAACATTGAAAAACAACAACAACCTCAACATTGAAAAACACCAACAAATTCAACAACAACCTCAGCATTGAAAAACAACAACAAATTCAACAACAACCTCAACATTGAAAAACAACAACAACCTCAACATTGAAAAACACCAACAAATTCAACAACAACCTCAACATTGAAAAACACCAACAAATTCAACAACAACCTCAACATTGAAAAACACCAACAAATTCAACAACAACCTCGAAATTGAAAAACACCAACAAATTCAACAACAAACTCAACATTGAAAAACACCAATGAATTCAACAACAACCTCAACATTGAAAAACAACAACAACCTCAACATTGAAAAACACCAACAATTTCAACAACAACCTCAACATTGAAAAACACCAACAAATTCAACAACAACCTCAACATTGAAAAACAACAACAACCTCAACATTGAAAAACACCAACAAATTCAACAACAACCTCAACATTGAAAAACAACAACAACCTCAACTTTGAAAAACAACAACAAACTCAACATTGAAAAACACCAACAAATTCAACAACAACCTCAACATTGAAAAACAACAACAACCTCAACATTGAAAAACACCAACAAATTCAACAACAACCTCAACATTGAAAAACACCAACAAATTCAACAACAACCTCAACATTGAAAAACAACAACAACCTCAACATTGAAAAACACCATCAAATTCAACAACAACCTCAACATTGAAAAACAACAACAACCTCAACATTGAAAAACACCAACAAATTCAACAACAACCTCAGCATTGAAAAACAACAACAACCTCAACATTGAAAAACACCAACAAATTCAACAACAACCTCAACATTGAAAAACACCAACAACCTCAACATTGAAAAACACCAACAAAATCAACAACTTCAACATTGAAAAACACCAACAAATTCAACAACAACCTCGAAATTGAAAAACACCAACAAATACAACAACAACCTCAACATTGAAAAACAACAACAACCTCAACATTGAAAAACACCAACAAATTCAACAACAACCTCAACATTGAAAAACACCAACAAATTCAACAACAACCTCAACATTGAAAAACACTAACAAATTCAACAACAACCTCGAAATTGAAAAACACCAACAAATTCAACAACAAACTCAACATTGAAAAACAACAACAACCTCAACATTGAAAAACACCAACAAATTCAACAACAACTTCAACATTGAAAAACACCAACAAATTCAACAACAACGTCGACATTGAAAAACACCATCAAATTCAACAACAACCTCAACATTGAAAAACAACAACAACTTCAACATTGAAAAAGACCAACAAATTCAACAAAAACCTCAACATTGAAAACACCAACAAATTCAACAAAAAATTCAACATAGAAAAACACCAACAAATTCAACAACAACCCCGACATTGAAAAACACCAACAAATTCAACAACAACCTCAACTTTGAAAAACAACAACAACCTCATCATGGAAAAACACCAACAAATTCAACAACAACCTCAACATTGAAAAACAAAAACATCCTCAAAATTGAAAAACACCAACAAATTCAACAACAACCCCAACATTTAAAAACAACAACAACCTCAGCATTGAAAAACACCAACAAATTCAACAACAACCTCAACATTGAAAAACACCAACAAATTCATCAAGAACCTCAACATTGAAAAACACCAACAAACTCAACAACAACCTCAACATTGAAAAACAACAACAACCTCAACATTGAAAAACACCAACAAATTCAACAACAACCTCAACCTTGAAAAACACCAACAAATTCAACAACAACCTCAACATTGAAAAACAACAACAACCTCAACATTGAAAAACACCAACAAATTCAACAACAACCTCAACATTGAAAAACAACAACAACCTCAGCATTGAAAAACACCAACAAATTCAACAACAACCTCAACATTGAAAAACACCAACAAATCCAACAACAACCTCAACATTGAAAAACACCAACAAATTCAACAACAACCTCAACATTGAAAAACACCAACAAATTCAACAACAACCTCGAAATTGAAAAACACCAACAAATTCAACAACAAACTCAACATTGAAAAACACCAATAAATTCAACAACAACCTCAACATTGAAAAACAACAACAACCTCAACATTGAAAAGCACCAACATATTCAACAACAACCTCAACATTGAAAAACAACAACAACCTCAACATTGAAAAACACCAACAAATTCAACAACAACCTCAACATTGAAAAACAACAACAACCTCAACATTGAAAAACAACAACAACCTCAACATTGAAAAACACCAACAAATTCAACAACAACCTCAACATTGAAAAACAACAACAAATTCAGCAACAATCTCAACATTGAAAAACACTAACAAATTCAACAACAACCTCGAAATTTAAAAACACCAACAAATTCAACAACAAACTCATCATTGAAAAACACCAACAAATTCAACAACAAACTCAACATTGAAAAACAACAACAACCTCTACATTGAAAAACACCAACAAATTCAACAACAACCTCAACATTGAAAAACACCAACAAATTCAACAAGAACCTCAACATTGAAAAACAGTAACAAATTCAACAACAACCTCGAAATTGAAAAACACCAACAAATTCAACAACAAACTCAACATTGAAAAACTCCAACAAATTCAACAACAAACTCCACATTGAAAAAGAACAACAACCTCAACATTGAAAAACACCAACAAATTCAACAACAACCTCGACATTGAAAAACAACAACAACCTCAACATTGAAAAACAACAACAAACTCAACATTGAAAAACACCAACAAATTCAACAACAACCTCAACATTGAAAAACAACAACAACCTCAACATTGAAAAACACCAACAAATTCAACAACAACCTCAACATTGAAAAACACCAACAAATTCAACAACAACCTCAAAATGAAAAACAACAACAACCTCAACATTGAAAAACACCAACAAATTCAACAACAACCTCAACATTGAAAAACAACAACAACCTCAACATTGAAAAACACCAACAAATTCAACAACAACCTCAACATTGAAAAACACCAACAAATTCAACAACAACCTCAACATTGAAAAACAACAACAACCTCAACATTGAAAAACACCAACAAATTCAACAACAACCTCAACATTGAAAAACAACAACAACCTCAACATTGAAAAACACCAACAAATTCAACAACAACCTCAGCATTGACAAACAACAACAACCTCAACATTGAAAAACACCAACAAATTCAACAACAACCTCGAAATTGAAAAACAGCAACAAATACAACAACAACCTCAACATTGAAAAACAACAACAACCTCAACATTGAAAACCACCAACAAATTCAACAACAACCTCAACATTGAAAAACACCAACAAATTCAACAACAACCTCGAAATTGAAAAACACCAACAAATTCAACAACAAACTCAACATTGAAAAACACCAATAAATTCAACAACAACCTCAACATTGAAAAACAACAACAACCTCAACATTGAAAAGCACCAACATATTCAACAACAACCTCAACATTGAAAAACAACAACAACCTCAACATTGAAAAACACCAACAAATTCAACAACAACCTCAAAATTGAAAAACAACAACAACCTCAACATTGAAAAACAACAACAACCTCAACATTGAAAAACACCAACAAATTCAACAACAACCTCAACATTGAAAAACAACAACAAATTCAGCAACAATCTCAACATTGAAAAACACTAACAAATTCAACAACAACCTCGAAATTTAAAAACACCAACAAATTCAACAACAAACTCATCATTGAAAAACACCAACAAATTCAACAACAAACTCAACATTGAAAAACAACAACAACCTCTACATTGAAAAACACCAACAAATTCAACAACAACCTCAACATTGAAAAACACCAACAAATTCAACAAGAACCTCAACATTGAAAAACAGTAACAAATTCAACAACAACCTCGAAATTGAAAAACACCAACAAATTCAACAACAAACTCAACATTGAAAAACTCCAACAAATTCAACAACAAACTCAACATTGAAAAAGAACAACAACCTCAACATTGAAAAACACCAACAAATTCAACAACAACCTCGACATTGAAAAACAACAACAACCTCAACATTGAAAAACAACAACAAACTCAACATTGAAAAACACCAACAAATTCAACAACAACCTCAACATTGAAAAACAACAACAACCTCAACATTGAAAAACACCAACAAATTCAACAACAACCTCAACATTGAAAAACACCAACAAATTCAACAACAACCTCAAAATGAAAAACAACAACAACCTCAACATTGAAAAACACCAACAAATTCAACAACAACCTCAACATTGAAAAACAACAACAACCTCAACATTGAAAAACACCAACAAATTCAACAACAACCTCAACATTGAAAAACACCAACAAATTCAACAACAACCTCAACATTGAAAAACAACAACAACCTCAACATTGAAAAACACCAACAAATTCAACAACAACCTCAACATTGAAAAACAACAACAACCTCAACATTGAAAAACACCAACAAATTCAACAACAACCTCAGCATTGACAAACAACAACAACCTCAACATTGAAAAACACCAACAAATTCAACAACAACCTCGAAATTGAAAAACAGCAACAAATACAACAACAACCTCAACATTGAAAAACAACAACAACCTCAACATTGAAAAACACCAACAAATTCAACAACAACCTCAACATTGAAAAACACCAACAAATTCAACAACAACCTCAACATTGAAAAACACTAACAAATACAACAACAACCTCGAAATTGAAAAACACCAACAAATTCAACAACAAACTCAACATTGAAAAACACCAACAAATTCAACAACAACCTCAACATTGAAAAACAACAACAACCTCAACATTGAAAAACACCAACAAATTCAACAACAGTCTCAACATTGAAAAGCACCAACAAATTCAACAACAACCTCAACATTGAAAAACAACAACAACCTCAACATTGAAAAACACCAACAAATTCAACAACAACCTCAACATTGAAAAACAACAACAACCTCTACATTGAAAAACAACAACAAACTCAACATTGAAAAACACCAACAAATTCAACAACAACCTCAACATTGAAAAACAACAACAACCTCAACATTGAAAAACACCAACAAATTCAACAACAACCTCAACATTGAAAAACACCAACAAATTCAACAACAACCTCAACATTGAAAAACAACAACAACCTAAACATTGAAAAACACCAACAAATTCAACAAAAACCTCAACATTGAAAAACACCAACAAATTCAACAACAACCTCACCATTGAAAAACAACAACAACCTCAACATTGAAAAACACCAACAAATTCAACAACAACTTCAACATTGAAAAACAACAACAACCTCAACATTGAAAAACACCAACAAATTCAACAACAACTTCAACATTGAAAAACACCAACAAATTCAACGACAACCTCGAAATTGAAAAACACCAACAAATACAACAACAACCTCAACATTGAAAAACAACAACAACCTCAACATTGAATAACACCAACAAATTCAACAACAACCTCAACATTGAAAAACACCAACAAATTCAACAACAACCTCAACATTGAAAAACACTAACAAATTCAACAACAACCTCGAAATTGAAAAACACCAACAAATTCAACAACAAACTCAACATTGAAAAACACCAACAAATTCAACAACAAACTCAACATTGAAAAACAACAACAACCTATACATTGAAAAACACCAACAAATTCAACAACAACCTCAACATTGAAAAACAACAACAACCTCAACATTGAAAAACACCAACAAATTCAACAACAACCTCAACATTGAAAAACAACAACAACCTCAACATTGAAAAACACCAACAAATTCAACAACAACCGCAGCATTGAAAAACAACAACAAATTCAACAACAACCTCAACATTGAAAAACAACAACAACCTCAACATTGAAAAACACCAACAAATTCAACAACAACCTCAACATTGAAAAACACCAACAAATTCAACAACAACCTCAACATTGAAAAACACCAACAAATTCAACAACAACCTCGAAATTGAAAAACACCAACAAATTCAACAACAAACTCAACATTGAAAAACACCAATAAATTCAACAACAACCTCAACATTGAAAAACAACAACAACCTCAACATTGAAAAACACCAACAATTTCAACAACAACCTCAACATTGAAAACACCAACAAATTCAACAACAACCTCAACATTGAAAAACAACAACAACCTCAACATTGAAAAACACCAACAAATTCAACAACAACCTCAACATTGAAAAACAACAACAACCTCAACATTGAAAAACAACAGCAAACTCAACATTGAAAAACACCAACAAATTCAACAACAACCTCAACATTGAAAAACAACAACAACCTCAACATTGAAAAACACCAACAAATTCAACAACAACCTCAACATTGAAAAACACCAACAAATTCAACAACAACCTCAACATTGAAAAACAACAACAACCTCAACATTGAAAAACACCAACAAATTCAACAACAACCTCAACATTGAAAAACAACAACAACCTCAACATTGAAAAACACCAACAAATTCAACAACAACCTTAGCATTGAAAAACAACAACAACCTCAACATTGAAAAACACCAACAAATTCAACAACAACCTCAACATTGAAAAACACCAACAAATTCAACAACAACCTCAACATTGAAAAACACTAACAAATTCAACAACAACCTCGAAATTGAAAAACACCAACAAATTCAACAACAAACTCAACATTGAAAAACAACAACAACCTCAATATTGAAAAACACCAACAAATTCAACAACAGTCTCAACATTGAAAAGCACCAACAAATTCAACAACAACCTCAACATTGAAAAACAACAACAACCTCAACATTGAAAAACACCAACAAATTCAACAACAACCTCAACATTGAAAAACAACAACAACCTCAACATTGAAAAACAACAACAAACTCAACATTGAAAAACACCAACAAATTCAACAACAACCTCAACATTGAAAAACAACAACAACCTCAACATTGAAAAACACCAACAAATTCAACAACAACCTCAACATTGAAAAACACCAACAAATTCAACAACAACCTCAACATTGAAAAACAACAGAACCTAAACATTGAAAAACACCAACAAATTCAACAGCAACCTCAACATTGAAAAACAACAACAACCTCAACATTGAAAAACACCAACAAATTCAACAAAAACCTCAACATTGAAAAACACCAACAAATTCAACAACAACCTCAGCATTGAAAAACAACAACAACCTCAACATTGAAAAACACCAACAAATTCAACAACAACTTCAACATTGAAAAACAACAACAACCTCAACATTGAAAAACACCAACAAATTCAACAACAACTTCAACATTGAAAAACACCAACAAATTCAACAACAACCTCGAAATTGAAAAACACCAACAAATACAACAACAACCTCAATATTGAAAAACAACAACAACCTCAACATTGAAAAACACCAACAAATTCAACAACAACCTCAACATTGAAAAACACCAACAAATTCAACAACAACCTCAACATTGAAAAACACTAACAAATTCAACAACAACCTCGAAATTGAAAAACACCAACAAATTCAAAGCAAACTCAACATTGAAAAACACCAACAAATTCAACAACAAACTCAACATTGAAAAACAACAACAACCTCTACATTGAAAAACACCAACAAATTCAACAACAACCTCAACATTGAAAAACAACAACAACCTCAACATTGAAAAACACCAACAAATTCAACAACAACCTCAACATTGAAAAACACCAACAAATTCAACAACAAACTCAACATTGAAAAACAACAACAACCTCTACATTGAAAAACACCAACAAATTCAACAACAACCTCAACATTGAAAAACAACAACAACCTCAACATTGAAAAACACCAACAAATTCAACAACAACCTCGAAATTGAAAAACACCAACAAATACAACAACAACCTCAACATTGAAAAACAGCAACAACCTCAACATTGAAAAACACCAACAAATTCAACAACAACCTCAACATTGAAAAACACCAACAAATTCAACAAGAACCTCAACATTGAAAAACACTAACAAATTCAACAACAACCTCGAAATTGAAAAACACCAACAAATTCAACAACAAACTCAACATTGAAAAACTCCAACAAATTCAACAACAAACTCAACATTGAAAAACAACAACAACCTCAACATTGAAAAACACCAACAAATTCAACAACAACCTCGACATTGAAAAACAACAACAACCTCAACATTGAAAAACAACAACAAACTCAACATTGAAAAACACCAACAAATTCAACAACAACCTCAACATTGAAAAACAACAACAACCTCAACATTGAAAAACACCAACAAATTCAACAACAACCTCAACATTGAAAAACACCAACAAATTCAACAACAACCTCAACATTGAAAAACAACAACAACCTAAACATTGAAAAACACCAACAAATTCAACAACAACCTCAACATTGAAAAACAACAACAACCTCAACATTGAAAAACACCAACAAATTCAACAACAACCTCAACATTGAAAAACAACAACAAATTCAACAACAACCTCAGCATTGAAAAACAACAACATCCTCAACATTGAAAAACACCAACAAATTCAACAACAACCTCAACATTGAAAAACAACAACAACCTCAACATTGAAAAACACCAACAAATTCAACAACAACCTCAACATTGAAAAACACCAACAAATTCAACAACAAACTCAACATTGAAAAACAACAACAACCTCTACATTGAAAAACACCAACAAATTCAACAACAACCTCAACATTGAAAAACAACAACAACCTCAACATTGAAAAACACCAACAAATTCAACAACAACCTCGAAATTGAAAAACACCAACAAATACAACAACAACCTCAACATTGAAAAACAACAACAACCTCAACATTGAAAAACACCAACAAATTCAACAACAACCTCAACATTGAAAAACACCAACAAATTCAACAAGAACCTCAACATTGAAAAACACTAACAAATTCAACAACAACCTCGAAATTGAAAAACACCAACAAATTCAACAACAAACTCAACATTGAAAAACTCCAACAAATTCAACAACAAACTCAACATTGAAAAACAACAACAACCTCAACATTGAAAAACACCAACAAATTCAACAACAACCTCGACATTGAAAAACAACAACAACCTCAACATTGAAAAACAACAACAAACTCAACATTGAAAAACACCTACAAATTCAACAACAACCTCAACATTGAAAAACAACAACAACCTCAACATTGAAAAACACCAACAAATTCAACAACAACCTCAACATTGAAAAACACCAACAAATTCAACAACAACCTCAACATTGAAAAACAACAACAACCTAAACATTGAAAAACACCAACAAATTCAACAACAACCTCAACATTGAAAAACAACAACAACCTCAACATTGAAAAACACCAACAAATTCAACAAAAACCTCAACATTGAAAAACACCAACAAATTCAACAACAACGTCAGCATTGAAAAACAACAACAACCTCAACATTGAAAAACACCAACAAATTCAACAACAACCTCAACATTGAAAGACAACAACAACCTCAACATTGAAAAACACCAACAAATTCAACAACAACTTCAACATTGAAAAACACCAACAAATTCAACAACAACCTCGAAATTGAAAAACACCAACAAATACAACAACAACCTCAACATTGAAAAACAACAACAACCTCAACATTGAAAAACACCAACAAATTCAACAACAACCTCAACATTGAAAAACAACAACAAATTCAGCAACAATCTCAACATTGAAAAACACTAACAAATTCAACAACAACCTCGAAATTGAAAAACACCAACAAATTCAACAACAAACTCAACATTGAAAAACACCAACAAATTCAACAACAAACTCAACATTGAAAAACAACAACAACCTCTACATTGAAAAACACCAACAAATTCAACAACAACCTCAACATTGAAAAACACCAACAAATTCAACAAGAACCTCAACATTGAAAAACACTAACAAATTCAACAACAACCTCGAAATTGAAAAACACCAACAAATTCAACAACAAACTCAACATTGAAAAACTCCAACAAATTCAACAACAAACTCAACATTGAAAAACAACAACAACCTCAACATTGAAAAACACCAACAAATTCAACAACAACCTCGACATTGAAAAACAACAACAACCTCAACATTGAAAAACAACAACAAACTCAACATTGAAAAACACCAACAAATTCAACAACAACCTCAACATTGAAAAACAACAACAACCTCAACATTGAAAAACACCAACAAATTCAACAACAACCTCAACATTGAAAAACACCAACAAATTCAACAACAACTTCAACATTGAAAAACACCAACAAATTCAACAACAACCTCGAAATTGAAAAACACCAACAAATACAACAACAACCTCAACATTGAAAAACAACAACAACCTCAACATTGAAAAACACCAACAAATTCAACAACAACCTCAACATTGAAAAACAACAACAAATTCAGCAACAATCTCAACATTGAAAAACACTAACAAATTCAACAACAACCTCGAAATTTAAAAACACCAACAAATTCAACAACAAACTCAACATTGAAAAACACCAACAAATTCAACAACAAACTCAACATTGAAAAACAACAACAACCTCTACATTGAAAAACACCAACAAATTCAACAACAACCTCAACATTGAAAAACACCAACAAATTCAACAAGAACCTCAACATTGAAAAACACTAACAAATTCAACAACATCCTCGAAATTGAAAAACACCAACAAATTCAACAACAAACTCAACATTTAAAAACTCCAACAAATTCAACAACAAACTCAACATTGAAAAACAACAACAACCTCAACATTGAAAAACACCAACAAATTCAACAACAACCTCGACATTGAAAAACAACAACAACCTCAACATTGAAAAACAACAACAAACTCAACATTGAAAAACACCAACAAATTCAACAACAACCTCAACATTGAAAAACAACAACAACCTCAACATTGAAAAACACCAACAAATTCAACAACCACCTCAACATTGAAAAACACTAACAAATTCAACAACAACCTCAACGTTGAAAAACGACAACAACCTAAACATTGAAAAACACCAAAAAATTCAACAACAACCTCAACATTGAAAAACAACAACAACCTCAACATTGAAAAACACCAACAAATTCAACAACAACCTCAACATTGAAAAACACCAACAAATACAACAACAACCTCAGCATTGAAAAACAACAACAACCTCAACATTGAAAAACACCAACAAATTCAACAACAACCTCAACATTGAAAAACAACAACAACCTCAACATTGAAAAACACCAACAAATTCAACAACAACCTCAACATTGAAAAACACCAACAAATTCAACAACAACCTCGAAATTGAAAAACACCAACAAATACAACAACAACCTCAACATTGAAAAACAACAACAACCTCAACATTGAAAAACACCAACAAATTCAACAACAACCTGAACATTGAAAAACAACAACAAATTCAGCAACAATCTCAACATTGAAAAACACTAACAAATTCAACAACAACCTCGAAATTTAAAAACACCAACAAATTCAACAACAAACTCAACATTGAAAAACACCAACAAATTCAAGAACAACCTCAACATTGAAAAACACCAACAAATTCAACAACAAACTCAACATTGAAAAACAACAACAACCTCAACATTGAAAAACACCAACAAATTCAACAACAACCTCAACATTGAAAAACAACAACAACCTCAACATTGAAAAACAACAACAAACTCAACATTGAAAAACACCAACAAATTCAAGAACAACCTCAACATTGAAAAACAACAACAACCTCAACATTGAAAAACACCAACAAATTCAACAACAACCTCAACATTGAAAAACACCAACAAATTCAACAACAACCTCAACATTGAAAAACAACAACAACCTCAACATTGAAAAACACCAACAAATTCAACAACAACCTCAACATTGAAAAACAACAACAACCTCAACATTGAAAAACACCAACAAATTCAACAACAACCTCAGCATTGAAAAACAACAACAACCTCAACATTGAAAAACACCAACAAATTCAACAACAACCTCGAAATTGAAAAACAGCAACAAATACAACAACAACCTCAACATTGAAAAACAACAACAACCTCAACATTGAAAAACACCAACAAATTCAACAACAACCTCAACATTGAAAAACAACAACAAATTCAACAACAACCTCAACATTGAAAAACACTAACAAATACAACAACAACCTCGAAATTGAAAAACACCAACAAATTCAACAACAAACTCAACATTGAAAAACACCAACAAATTCAACAACAACCTCAACATTGAAAAACAACAACAACCTCAACATTGAAAAACACCAACAAATTCAACAACAGTCTCAACATTGAAAAGCACCAACAAATTCAACAACAATGTCAACATTGAAAAACAACAACAACCTCAACATTGAAAAACACCAACAAATTCAACAACAACCTCAACATTGAAAAACAACAACAACCTCAACATTGAAAAACAACAACAAACTCAACATTGAAAAACACCAACAAATTCAACAACAACCTCAACATTGAAAAACAACAACAACCTCAACATTGAAAAACACCAACAAATTCAACAACAACCTCAACATTGAAAAACACCAACAAATTCAACAACAACCTCAACATTGAAAAACAACAACAACCTAAAAATTGAAAAACACCAACAAATTCAACAGCAACCTCAACATTGAAAAACAACAACAACCTCAACAGTGAAAAACACCAACAAATTCAACAAAAACCTCAACATTGAAAAACACCAACAAATTCAACAACAACCTCAGCATTGAAAAACAACAACAACCTCAACATTGAAAAACACCAACAAATTCAACAACAACTTCAACATTGAAAAACAACAACAACCTCAACATTGAAAAACACCAACAAATTCAACAACAACTTCAACATTGAAAAACACCAACAAATTCAACGACAACCTCGAAATTGAAAAACACCAACAAATACAACAACAACCTCAACATTGAAAAACAACAACAACCTCAACATTGAATAACACCAACAAATTCAACAACAACCTCAACATTGAAAAACACTAACAAATTCAACAACAACCTCAACATTGAAAAACACTAACAAATTCAACAACAACCTCAACATTGAAAAACAACAACAACCTCAACATTGAAAAACACCAACAAATTCAACAACAACCTCAACATTGAAAAACAACAACAACCTCAACATTGAAAAACACCAACAAATACAACAACAACCTCAACATTGAAAAACAACAACAACCTCAACATTGAAAAACACCAACAAATTCAACAACAACCTCAGCATTGAAAAAGAACAACAAATTCAACAACAACCTCAACATTGAAAAACAACAACAACCTCAACATTGAAAAACACCAACAAATTCAACAACAACCTCAACATTGAAAAACACCAACAAATTCAACAACAACCTCGAAAATGAAAAACACCAACAAATTCAACAACAAACTCAACATTGAAAAACACCAATAAATTCAACAACAACCTCAACATTGAAAAACAACAACAACCTCAACATTGAAAAACACCAACAATTTCAACAACAACCTCAACATTGAAAAACACCAACAAATTCAACAACAACCTCAACATTGAAAAACAACAACAACCTCAACATTGAAAAACACCAACAAATTCAACAACAACCTCAACATTGAAAAACAACAACAACCTCAACATTGAAAAACAACAGTAAACTCAACATTGAAAAACACCAACAAATTCAACAACAACCTCAACATTGAAAAACAACAACAACCTCAACATTGAAAAACACCAACAAATTCAACAACAACCTCAACATTGAAAAACACCAACAAATTCAACAACAACCTCAACATTGAAAAACAACAACAACCTCAACATTGAAAAACACCAACAAATTCAACAACAACCTCAACATTGAAAAACAACAACAACCTCAACATTGAAAAACACCAACAAATTCAACAACAACCTTAGCATTGAAAAACAACAACAACCTCAACATTGAAAAACACCAACAAATTCAACAACAACCTCAACATTGAAAAACACCAACAACCTCAACATTGAAAAACACCAACAAAATCAACAACTTCAACATTGAAAAACACCAACAAATTCAACAACAACCTCGAAATTGAAAAACACCAACAAATACAACAACAACCTCAACATTGAAAAACAACAACAACCTCAACATTGAAAAACACCAACAAATTCAACAAAAACCTCAACATTGAAAAACACCAACAAATTCAACAACAACCTCAACATTGAAAAACTCTAACAAATTCAACAACAACCTCGAAATTGAAAAACACCAACAAATTCAACAACAAACTCAACATTGAAAAACAACAACAACCTCAACATTGAAAAACACCAACAAATTCAACAACAGTCTCAACATTGAAAAGCACCAACAAATTCAACAACAACCTCAACATTGAAAAACGACAACAACCTCAACATTGAAAAACACCAACAAATTCAACAACAACCTCAACATTGAAAAACAACAACAACCTCAACATTGAAAAACAACAACAAACTCAACATTGAAAAACACCAACAAATTCAACAACAACCTCAACATTGAAAAACAACAACAACCTCAACATTGAAAAACACCAACAAATTCAACAACAACCTCAACATTGAAAAACACCAACAAATTCAACAACAACCTCAACATTGAAAAACAACAGAACCTAAACATTGAAAAACACCAACAAATTCAACAGCAACCTCAACATTGAAAAACAACAACAACCTCAACATTGAAAAACACCAACAAATTCAACAAAAACCTCAACATTGAAAAACACCAACAAATTCAACAACAACCTCAGCATTGAAAAACAACAACAACCTCAACATTGAAAAACACCAACAAATTCAACAACAACTTCAACATTGAAAAACAACAACAACCTCAACATTGAAAAACACCAACAAATTCAACAACAACTTCAACATTGAAAAACACCAACAAATTCAACAACAACCTCGAAATTGAAAAACACCAACAAATACAACAACAACCTCAACATTGAAAAACAACAACAACCTCAACATTGAAAAACACCAACAAATTCAACAACAACCTCAACATTGAAAAACACCAACAAATTCAACAACAACCTCAACATTGAAAAACACTAACAAATTCAACAACAACCTCGAAATTGAAAAACACCAACAAATTCAACAACAAACTCAACATTGAAAAACACCAACAAATTCAACAACAAACTCAACATTGAAAAACAACAACAACCTCTACATTGAAAAACACCAACAAATTCAACAACAACCTCAACATTGAAAAACAACAACAACCTCAACATTGAAAAACACCAACAAATTCAAAAACAACCTCAACATTGAAAAACACCAACAAATTCAACAACAAACTCAACATTGAAAAACACCAACAATTTCAACAACAACCTCAACATTGAAAAACACCAACAAATTCAACAACAACCTCAACATTGAAAAACAACAACAACCTCAACATTGAAAAACACCAACAAATTCAACAACAACCTCAACATTGAAAAACAACAACAACCTCAACATTGAAAAACAACAGTAAACTCAACATTGAAAAACACCAACAAATTCAACAACAACCTCAACATTGAAAAACAACAACAACCTCAACATTGAAAAACACCAACAAATTCAACAACAACCTCAACATTGAAAAACACCAACAAATTCAACAACAACCTCAACATTGAAAAACAACAACAACCTCAACATTGAAAAACACCAACAAATTCAACAACAACCTCAACATTGAAAAACAACAACAACCTCAACATTGAAAAACACCAACAAATTCAACAACAACCTTAGCATTGAAAAACAACAACAACCTCAACATTGAAAAACACCAACAAATTCAACAACAACCTCAACATTGAAA
Source organism: Isurus oxyrinchus (assembly GCA_026770705.1). NCBI lineage: Eukaryota > Metazoa > Chordata > Chondrichthyes > Lamniformes > Lamnidae > Isurus > Isurus oxyrinchus. Next base: position 497,886 of record JANJGN010000318.1, read on the forward strand.
AACACCAACAACCTCAACATTGAAAAACACCAACAAAATCAACAACTTCAACATTGAAAAACACCAACAAATTCAACAACAACCTCGAAATTGAAAAACACCAACAAATACAACAACAACCTCAACATTGAAAAACAACAACAACCTCAACATTGAAAAACACCAACAAATTCAACAAAAACCTCAACATTGAAAAACACCAACAAATTCAACAACAACCTCAACATTGAAAAACTCTAACAAATTCAACAACAACCTCGAAATTGAAAAACACCAACAAATTCAACAACAAACTCAACATTGAAAAACAACAACAACCTCAACATTGAAAAACACCAACAAATTCAACAACAGTCTCAACATTGAAAAGCACCAACAAATTCAACAACAACCTCAACATTGAAAAACGACAACAACCTCAACATTGAAAAACACCAACAAATTCAACAACAACCTCAACATTGAAAAACAACAACAACCTCAACATTGAAAAACAACAACAAACTCAACATTGAAAAACACCAACAAAATCAACAACAACCTCAACATTGAAAAACAACAACAACCTCAACATTGAAAAACACCAACAAATTCAACAACAACCTCAACATTGAAAAACACCAACAAATTCAACAACAACCTCAACATTGAAAAACAACAGAACCTAAACATTGAAAAACACCAACAAATTCAACAGCAACCTCAACATTGAAAAACAACAACAACCTCAACATTGAAAAACACCAACAAATTCAACAAAAACCTCAACATTGAAAAACACCAACAAATTCAACAACAACCTCAGCATTGAAAAACAACAACAACCTCAACATTGAAAAACACCAACAAATTCAACAACAACTTCAACATTGAAAAACAACAACAACCTCAACATTGAAAAACACCAACAAATTCAACAACAACTTCAACATTGAAAAACACCAACAAATTCAACAACAACCTCGAAATTGAAAAACACCAACAACCTCAACATTGAAAAACACCAACAAAATCAACAACAACCTCAACATTGAAAAACACCAACAAATTCAACAACCTCAACATTGAAAAACACTAACAAATTCAACAACAACCTCGAAATTGAAAAACACCAACAAATTCAACAACAAACTCAACATTGAAAAACACCAACAAATTCAACAACAAACTCAACATTGAAAAACAACAACAACCTCTACATTGAAAAACACCAACAAATTCAACAACAACCTCAACATTGAAAAACAACAACAACCTCAACATTGAAAAACACCAACAAATTCAAAAACAACCTCAACATTGAAAAACACCAACAAATTCAACAACAAACTCAACATTGAAAAACAACAACAACCTCTACATTGAAAAACACCAACAAATTCAACAACAACCTCAACATTGAAAAACAACAACAACCTCAACATTGAAAAACACCAACAAATTCAACAACAACCTCGAAATTGAAAAACACCAACAAATACAACAACAACCTCAACATTGAAAAACAGCAACAACCTCAACATTGAAAAACACCAACAAATTCAACAACAACCTCAACATTGAAAAACACCAACAAATTCAACAAGAACCTCAACATTGAAAAACACTAACAAATTCAACAACAACCTCGAAATTGAAAAACACCAACAAATTCAACAACAAACTCAACATTGAAAAACTCCAACAAATTCAACAACAAACTCAACATTGAAAAACAACAACAACCTCAACATTGAAAAACACCAACAAATTCAACAACAACCTCGACATTGAAAAACAACAACAACCTCAACATTGAAAAACAACAACAAACTCAACATTGAAAAACACCAACAAATTCAACAACAACCTCAACATTGAAAAACAACAACAACCTCAACATTGAAAAACACCAACAAATTCAACAACAACCTCAACATTGAAAAACACCAACAAATTCAACAACAACCTCAACATTGAAAAACAACAACAACCTCAACATTGAAAAACACCAACAAATTCAACAACAACCTCAACATTGAAAAACAACAACAACCTCAACATTGAAAAACACCAACAAATTCAACAACAACCTCAACATTGAAAAACAGCAACAAATTCAACAACAACCTCAGCATTGAAAAACAACAACAACCTCAACATTGAAAAACACCAACAAATTCAACAACAACCTCAACATTGAAAAACAACAACAACCTCAACATTGAAAAACACCAACAAATTCAACAACAACTTCAACATTGAAAAACACCAACAAATTCAACAACAACCTCGAAATTGAAAAACATCAACAAATACAACAACAACCTCAACATTGAAAAACAACAACAACCTCAACATTGAAAAACACCAACAAATTCAACAACAACCTCAACATTGAAAAACAACAACAAATTCAGCAACAATCTCAACATTGAAAAACAGTAACAAATTCAACAACAACCTCGAAATTGAAAAACACCAACAAATTCAACAACAAACTCAACATTGAAAAACTCCAACAAATTCAACAACAAACTCAACATTGAAAAAGAACAACAACCTCAACATTGAAAAACACCAACAAATTCAACAACAACCTCGACATTGAAAAACAACAACAACCTCAACATTGAAAAACAACAACAAACTCAACATTGAAAAACACCAACAAATTCAACAACAACCTCAACATTGAAAAACAACAACAACCTCAACATTGAAAAACACCAACAAATTCAACAACAACCTCAACATTGAAAAACACCAACAAATTCAACAACAACCTCAAAATGAAAAACAACAACAACCTCAACATTGAAAAACACCAACAAATTCAACAACAACCTCAACATTGAAAAACAACAACAACCTCAACATTGAAAAACACCAACAAATTCAACAACAACCTCAACATTGAAAAACACCAACAAATTCAACAACAACCTCAACATTGAAAAACAACAACAACCTCAACATTGAAAAACACCAACAAATTCAACAACAACCTCAACATTGAAAAACAACAACAACCTCAACATTGAAAAACACCAACAAATTCAACAACAACCTCAGCATTGAAAAACAACAACAACCTCAACATTGAAAAACACCAACAAATTCAACAACAACCTCGAAATTGAAAAACAGCAACAAATACAACAACAACCTCAACATTGAAAAACAACAACAACCTCAACATTGAAAAACACCAACAAATTCAACAACAACCTCAACATTGAAATACACCAACAAATTCAACAACAACCTCAACATTGAAAAACACTAACAAATACAACAACAACCTCGAAATTGAAAAACACCAACAAATTCAACAACAAACTCAACATTGAAAACACCAACAAATTCAACAACAACCTCAACATTGAAAAACAACAACAACCTCAACATTGAAAAACACCAACAAATTCAACAACAGTCTCAACATTGAAAAGCACCAACAAATTCAACAACAACCTCAACATTGAAAAACAACAACAACCTCAACATTGAAAAACACCAACAAATTCAACAACAACCTCAACATTGAAAAACAACAACAACCTCAACATTGAAAAACAACAACAAACTCAACATTGAAAAACACCAACAAATTCAACAACAACCTCAACATTGAAAAACAACAACAACCTCAACATTGAAAAACACCAACAAATTCAACAACAACCTCAACATTGAAAAACACCAACAAATTCAACAACAACCTCAACATTGAAAAACAACAACAACCTAAACATTGAAAAACACCAACAAATTCAACAGCAACCTCAACATTGAAAAACAACAACAACCTCAACAGTGAAAAACACCAACAAATTCAACAAAAACCTCAACATTGAAAAACACCAACAAATTCAACAACAACCTCACCATTGAAAAACAACAACAACCTCAACATTGAAAAACACCAACAAATTCAACAACAACTTCAACATTGAAAAACAACAACAACCTCAACATTGAAAAACACCAACAAATTCAACAACAACTTCAACATTGAAAAACACCAACAAATTCAACGACAACCTCGAAATTGAAAAACACCAACAAATACAACAACAACCTCAACATTGAAAAACAACAACAACCTCAACATTGAATAACACCAACAAATTCAACAACAACCTCAACATTGAAAAACACCAACAAATTCAACAACAACCTCAACATTGAAAAACACTAACAAATTCAACAACAACCTCGAAATTGAAAAGCACCAACAAATTCAACAACAAACTCAACATTGAAAAACACCAACAAATTCAACAACAAACTCAACATTGAAAAACAACAACAACCTATACATTGAAAAACACTAACAAAATCAACAACAACCTCAACATTGAAAAACAACAACAACCTCAACATTGAAAAACACCAACAAATTCAACAACAACCTCAACATTGAAAAACAACAACAACCTCAACATTGAAAAACACCAACAAATTCAACAACAACCTCAGCATTGAAAAACAACAACAAATTCAACAACAACCTCAACATTGAAAAACAACAACAACCTCAACATTGAAAAACACCAACAAATTCAACAACAACCTCAACATTGAAAAACACCAACAAATTCAACAACAACCTCAACATTGAAAAACACCAACAAATTCAACAACAACCTCGAAATTGAAAAACACCAACAAATTCAACAACAAACTCAACATTGAAAAACACCAATAAATTCAACAACAACCTCAACATTGAAAAACAACAACAACCTCAACATTGAAAAACACCAACAATTTCAACAACAACCTCAACATTGAAAAACACCAACAAATTCAACAACAACCTCAACATTGAAAAACAACAACAACCTCAACATTGAAAAACACCAACAAATTCAACAACAACCTCAACATTGAAAAACAACAACAACCTCAACATTGAAAAACAACAGCAAACTCAACATTGAAAAACACCAACAAATTCAACAACAACCTCAACATTGAAAAACAACAACAACCTCAACATTGAAAAACACCAACAAATTCAACAACAACCTCAACATTGAAAAACACCAACAAATTCAACAACAACCTCAACATTGAAAAACAACAACAACCTCAACATTGAAAAACACCAACAAATTCAACAACAACCTCAACATTGAAAAACAACAACAACCTCAACATTGAAAAACACCAACAAATTCAACAACAACCTTAGCATTGAAAAACAACAACAACCTCAACATTGAAAAACACCAACAAATTCAACAACAACCTCAACATTGAAAAACACCAACAACCTCAACATTGAAAAACACCAACAAAATCAACAACTTCAACATTGAAAAACACCAACAATTTCAACAACAACCTCGAAATTGAAAAACACCAACAAATACAACAACAACCTCAACATTGAAAAACAACAACAACCTCAAAATTGAAAAACACCAACAAATTCAACAACAACCTCAACATTGAAAAACAACAACAACCTCAACATTGAAAAACACCAACAATTTCAACAACAACCTCAACATTGAAAAACACCAACAAATTCAACAACAACCTCAACATTGAAAAACAACAACAACCTCAACATTGAAAAACACCAACAAATTCAACAACAACCTCAACATTGAAAAACACCAACAAATTCAACAACAACCTCAACATTGAAAAACAACAACAACCTAAACATTGAAAAACACCAACAAATTCAACAGCAACCTCAACATTGAAAAACAACAACAACCTCAACAGTGAAAAACACCAACAAATTCAACAAAAACCTCAACATTGAAAAACACCAACAAATTCAACAACAACCTCACCATTGAAAAACAACAACAACCTCAACATTGAAAAACACCAACAAATTCAACAACAACTTCAACATTGAAAAACAACAACAACCTCAACATTGAAAAACACCAACAAATTCAACAACAACTTCAACATTGAAAAACACCAACAAATTCAACGACAACCTCGAAATTGAAAAACACCAACAAATACAACAACAACCTCAACATTGAAAAACAACAACAACCTCAACATTGAATAACACCAACAAATTCAACAACAACCTCAACATTGAAAAACACCAACAAATTCAACAACAACCTCAACATTGAAAAACACTAACAAATTCAACAACAACCTCGAAATTGAAAAGCACCAACAAATTCAACAACAAACTCAACATTGAAAAACACCAACAAATTCAACAACAAACTCAACATTGAAAAACAACAACAACCTATACATTGAAAAACACTAACAAAATCAACAACAACCTCAACATTGAAAAACAACAACAACCTCAACATTGAAAAACACCAACAAATTCAACAACAACCTCAACATTGAAAAACAACAACAACCTCAACATTGAAAAACACCAACAAATTCAACAACAACCTCAGCATTGAAAAACAACAACAAATTCAACAACAACCTCAACATTGAAAAACAACAACAACCTCAACATTGAAAAACACCAACAAATTCAACAACAACCTCAACATTGAAAAACACCAACAAATTCAACAACAACCTCAACATTGAAAAACACCAACAAATTCAACAACAACCTCGAAATTGAAAAACACCAACAAATTCAACAACAAACTCAACATTGAAAAACACCAATAAATTCAACAACAACCTCAACATTGAAAAACAACAACAACCTCAACATTGAAAAACACCAACAATTTCAACAACAACCTCAACATTGAAAAACACCAACAAATTCAACAACAACCTCAACATTGAAAAACAACAACAACCTCAACATTGAAAAACACCAACAAATTCAACAACAACCTCAACATTGAAAAACAACAACAACCTCAACATTGAAAAACAACAGCAAACTCAACATTGAAAAACACCAACAAATTCAACAACAACCTCAACATTGAAAAACAACAACAACCTCAACATTGAAAAACACCAACAAATTCAACAACAACCTCAACATTGAAAAACACCAACAAATTCAACAACAACCTCAACATTGAAAAACAACAACAACCTCAACATTGAAAAACACCAACAAATTCAACAACAACCTCAACATTGAAAAACAACAACAACCTCAACATTGAAAAACACCAACAAATTCAACAACAACCTTAGCATTGAAAAACAACAACAACCTCAACATTGAAAAACACCAACAAATTCAACAACAACCTCAACATTGAAAAACACCAACAACCTCAACATTGAAAAACACCAACAAAATCAACAACTTCAACATTGAAAAACACCAACAATTTCAACAACAACCTCGAAATTGAAAAACACCAACAAATACAACAACAACCTCAACATTGAAAAACAACAACAACCTCAAAATTGAAAAACACCAACAAATTCAACAACAACCTCAACATTGAAAAACAACAACAACCTCAACATTGAAAAACACCAACAATTTCAACAACAACCTCAACATTGAAAAACACCAACAAATTCAACAACAACCTCAACATTGAAAAACAACAACAACCTCAACATTGAAAAACACCAACAAATTCAACAACAACCTCAACATTGAAAAACAACAACAACCTCAACATTGAAAAACAACAGCAAACTCAACATTGAAAAACACCAACAAATTCAACAACAACCTCAACATTGAAAAACAACAACAACCTCAACATTGAAAAACACCAACAAATTCAACAACAACCTCAACATTGAAAAACAACAACAACCTCAACATTGAAAAACACCAGCAAATTCAACAACAACCTCAACATTGAAAAACAACAACAACCTCAACATTGAAAAACACCAACAAATTCAACAACAACCTTAGCATTGAAAAACAACAACAACCTCAACATTGAAAAACACCAACAAATTCAACAACAACCTCAACATTGAAAAACACCAACAACCTCAACATTGAAAAACACCAACAAAATCAACAACTTCAACATTGAAAAACACCAACAATTTCAACAACAACCTCGAAATTGAAAAACACCAACAAATACAACAACAACCTCAACATTGAAAAACAACAACAACCTCAACATTGAAAAACAACAACAAATTCAACAACAACCTCAACATTGAAAAACACCAACAAATTCAACAACAACCTCAACATTGAAAAACACTAACAAATTCAACAACAACCTCAACATTGAAAAACACCAACAAATTCAACAACAACCTCAACATTGAAAAACAACAACAACCTAAACATTGAAAAACACCAACAAATTCAACAACAACCTCAACATTGAAAAACAACAACAACCTCAACATTGAAAAACACCAACAAGTTCAACAACAACCTCAACATTGAAAAACAGCAACAAATTCAACAACAACCTCAGCATTGAAAAACAACAACAACCTCAACATTGAAAAACACCAACAAATTCAACAACAACCTCAACATTGAAAAACAACAACAACCTCAACATTGAAAAACACCAACAAATTCAACAACAACTTCAACATTGAAAAACACCAACAAATTCAACAACAACCTCGAAATTGAAAAACATCAACAAATACAACAACAACCTCAACATTGAAAAACAACAACAACCTCAACATTGAAAAACACCAACAAATTCAACAACAACCTCAACATTGAAAAACAACAACAAATTCAGCAACAATCTCAACATTGAAAAACACTAACAAATTCAACAACAACCTCGAAATTTAAAAACACCAACAAATTCAACAACAAACTCAACATTGAAAAACACCAACAAATTCAACAACAAACTCAACATTGAAAAACAACAACAACCTCTACATTGAAAAACACCAACAAATTCAACAACAAACTCAACATTGAAAAACACCAATAAATTCAACAACAACCTCAACATTGAAAAACAACAACAACCTCAACATTGAAAAACACCAACAATTTCAACAACAACCTCAACATTGAAAAACACCAACAAATTCAACAACAACCTCAACATTGAAAAACAACAACAACCTCAACATTGAAAAACACCAACAAATTCAACAACAACCTCAACATTGAAAAACAACAGCAAACTCAACATTGAAAAACACCAACAAATTCAACAACAACCTCAACATTGAAAAACAACAACAACCTCAACATTGAAAAACACCAACAAATTCAACAACAACCTCAACATTGAAAAACACCAACAAATTCAACAACAACCTCAACATTGAAAAACAACAACAACCTCAACATTGAAAAACACCAACAAATTCAACAACAACCTCAACATTGAAAAACAACAACAACCTCAACATTGAAAAACACCAACAAATTCAACAACAACCTCAACATTGAAAAACAACAACAAATTCAGCAACAATCTCAACATTGAAAAACACTAACAAATTCAACAACAACCTCGAAATTTAAAAACACCAACAAATTCAACAACAAACTCAACATTGAAAAACACCAACAAATTCAACAACAAACTCAACATTGAAAAACAACAACAACCTCTACATTGAAAAACACCAACAAATTCAACAACAAACTCAACATTGAAAAACACCAATAAATTCAACAACAACCTCAACATTGAAAAACAACAACAACCTCAACATTGAAAAACACCAACAATTTCAACAACAACCTCAACATTGAAAAACACCAACAAATTCAACAACAACCTCAACATTGAAAAACAACAACAACCTCAACATTGAAAAACACCAACAAATTCAACAACAACCTCAACATTGAAAAACAACAGCAAACTCAACATTGAAAAACACCAACAAATTCAACAACAACCTCAACATTGAAAAACAACAACAACCTCAACATTGAAAAACACCAACAAATTCAACAACAACCTCAACATTGAAAAACACCAACAAATTCAACAACAACCTCAACATTGAAAAACAACAACAACCTCAACATTGAAAAACACCAACAAATTCAACAACAACCTCAACATTGAAAAACAACAACAACCTCAACATTGAAAAACACCAACAAATTCAACAACAACCTTAGCATTGAAAAACAACAACAACCTCAACATTGAAAAACACCAACAAATTCAACAACAACCTCAACATTGAAAAACACCAACAACCTCAACATTGAAAAACACCAACAAAATCAACAACTTCAACAGTGAAAAACACCAACAATTTCAACAACAACCTCGAAATTGAAAAACACCAACAAATACAACAACAACCTCAACATTGAAAAACAACAACAACCTCAACATTGAAAAACACCAACAAATTCAACAACAACCTCAACATTGAAAAACAACAACAACCTCAACATTGAAAAACACCAACAATTTCAACAACAACCTCAACATTGAAAAACACCAACAAATTCAACAACAACCTCAACATTGAAAAACAACAACAACCTCAACATTGAAAAACACCAACAAATTCAACAACAACCTCAACATTGAAAAACAACAACAACCTCAACATTGAAAAACAACAGCAAACTCAACATTGAAAAACACCAACAAATTCAACAACAACCTCAACATTGAAAAACAACAACAACCTCAACATTGAAAAACACCAACAAATTCAACAACAACCTCAACATTGAAAAACACCAACAAATTCAACAACAACCTCAACATTGAAAAACAACAACAACCTCAACATTGAAAAACACCAGCAAATTCAACAACAACCTCAACATTGAAAAACAACAACAACCTCAACATTGAAAAACACCAACAAATTCAACAACAACCTTAGCATTGAAAAACAACAACAACCTCAACATTGAAAAACACCAACAAATTCAACAACAACCTCAACATTGAAAAACACCAACAACCTCAACATTGAAAAACACCAACAAAATCAACAACTTCAACATTGAAAAACACCAACAATTTCAACAACAACCTCGAAATTGAAAAACACCAACAAATACAACAACAACCTCAACATTGAAAAACAACAACAACCTCAACATTGAAAAACAACAACAAATTCAACAACAACCTCAACATTGAAAAACACCAACAAATTCAACAACAACCTCAACATTGAAAAACACTAACAAATTCAACAACAACCTCAACATTGAAAAACACCAACAAATTCAACAACAACCTCAACATTGAAAAACAACAACAACCTAAACATTGAAAAACACCAACAAATTCAACAACAACCTCAACATTGAAAAACAACAACAACCTCAACATTGAAAAACACCAACAAATTCAACAACAACCTCAACATTGAAAAACAGCAACAAATTCAGCAACAACCTCAGCATTGAAAAACAACAACAACCTCAACATTGAAAAACACCAACAAATTCAACAACAACCTCAACATTGAAAAACAACAACAACCTCAACATTGAAAAACACCAACAAATTCAACAACAACTTCAACATTGAAAAACACCAACAAATTCAACAACAACCTCGAAATTGAAAAACATCAACAAATACAACAACAACCTCAACATTGAAAAACAACAACAACCTCAACATTGAAAAACACCAACAAATTCAACAACAACCTCAACATTGAAAAACAACAACAAATTCAGCAACAATCTCAACATTGAAAAACACTAACAAATTCAACAACAACCTCGAAATTTAAAAACACCAACAAATTCAACAACAAACTCAACATTGAAAAACACCAACAAATTCAACAACAAACTCAACATTGAAAAACAACAACAACCTCTACATTGAAAAACACCAACAAATTCAACAACAACCTCAACATTGAAAAACACCAACAAATTCAACAAGAACCTCAACATTGAAAAACAGTAACAAATTCAACAATAACCTCGAAATTGAAAAACACCAACAAATTCAACAACAAACTCAACATTGAAAAACTCCAACAAATTCAACAACAAACTCAACATTGAAAAAGAACAACAACCTCAACATTGAAAAACACCAACAAATTCAACAACAACCTCGACATTGAAAAACAACAACAACCTCAACATTGAAAAACAACAACAAACTCAACATTGAAAAACACCAACAAATTCAACAACAACCTCAACATTGAAAAACAACAACAACCTCAACATTGAAAAACACCAACAAATTCAACAACAACCTCAACATTGAAAAACACCAACAAATTCAACAACAACCTCAAAATGAAAAACAACAACAACCTCAACATTGAAAAACACCAACAAATTCAACAACAACCTCAACATTGAAAAACAACAACAACCTCAACATTGAAAAACACCAACAAATTCAACAACAACCTCAACATTGAAAAACACCAACAAATTCAACAACAACCTCAACATTGAAAAACAACAACAACCTCAACATTGAAAAACACCAACAAATTCAACAACAACCTCAACATTGAAAAACAACAACAACCTCAACATTGAAAAACACCAACAAATTCAACAACAACCTCAGCATTGAAAAACAACAACAACCTCAACATTGAAAAACACCAACAAATTCAACAACAACCTCGAAATTGAAAAACAGCAACAAATGCAACAACAACCTCAACATTGAAAAACAACAACAACCTCAACATTGAAAAACACCAACAAATTCAACAACAACCTCAACATTGAAAAACACCAACAAATTCAACAACAACCTCAACATTGAAAAACACTAACAAATACAACAACAACCTCGAAATTGAAAAACACCAACAAATTCAACAACAAACTCAACATTGAAAAACACCAACAAATTCAACAACAACCTCAACATTGAAAAACAACAACAACCTCAACATTGAAAAACACCAACAAATTCAACAACAGTCTCAACATTGAAAAGCACCAACAAATTCAACAACAACCTCAACATTGAAAAACAACAACAACCTCAACATTGAAAAACACCAACAAATTCAACAACAACCTCAACATTGAAAAACAACAACAACCTCAACATTGAAAAACAACAACAAACTCAACATTGACAAACACCAACAAATTCAACAACAACCTCAACATTGAAAAACAACAACAATTTCAACAACAACCTCGAAATTGAAAAACACCAACAAATACAACAACAACCTCAACATTGAAAAACAACAACAACCTCAACATTGAAAAACAACAACAAATTCAACAACAACCTCAACATTGAAAAACACCAACAAATTCAACAACAACCTCAACATTGAAAAACACTAACAAATTCAACAACAACCTCAACATTGAAAAACACCAACAAATTCAACAACAACCTCAACATTGAAAAACAACAACAACCTAAACATTGAAAAACACCAACAAATTCAACAACAACCTCAACATTGAAAAACAACAACAACCTCAACATTGAAAAACACCAACAAATTCAACAACAACCTCAACATTGAAAAACAGCAACAAATTCAACAACAACCTCAGCATTGAAAAAGAACAACAACCTCAACATTGAAAAACACCAACAAATTCAACAACAACCTCAACATTGAAAAACAACAACAACCTCAACATTGAAAAACACCAACAAATTCAACAACAACTTCAACATTGAAAAACACCAACAAATTCAACAACAACCTCGAAATTGAAAAACATCAACAAATACAACAACAACCTCAACATTGAAAAACAACAACAACCTCAACATTGAAAAACACCAACAAATTCAACAACAACCTCAACATTGAAAAACAACAACAAATTCAGCAACAATCTCAACATTGAAAAACATAACAAATTCAACAACAACCTCGAAATTTAAAAACACCAACAAATTCAACTACAAACTCAACATTGAAAAACACCAACAAATTCAACAACAAACTCAACATTGAAAAACAACAACAACCTCTACATTGAAAAACACCAACAAATTCAACAACAAACTCAACATTGAAAAACACCAATAAATTCAACAACAACCTCAACATTGAAAAACAACAACAACCTCAACATTGAAAAACACCAACAATTTCAACAACAACCTCAACATTGAAAAACACCAACAAATTCAACAACAACCTCAACATTGAAAAACAACAACAACCTCAACATTGAAAAACACCAACAAATTCAACAACAACCTCAACATTGAAAAACAACAACAACCTCAACTTTGAAAAACAACAGCAAACTCAACATTGAAAAACACCAACAAATTCAACAACAACCTCAACATTGAAAAACAACAACAACCTCAACATTGAAAAACACCAACAAATTCAACAACAACCTCAACATTGAAAAACACCAACAAATTCAACAACAACCTCAACATTGAAAAACAACAACAACCTCAACATTGAAAAACACCAACAAATTCAACAACAACCTCAACATTGAAAAACAACAACAACCTCAACATTGAAAAACACCAACAAATTCAACAACAACCTTAGCATTGAAAAACAACAACAACCTCAACATTGAAAAACACCAACAAATTCAACAACAACCTCAACATTGAAAAACACCAACAACCTCAACATTGAAAAACACCAACAAAATCAACAACTTCAACAGTGAAAAACACCAACAATTTCAACAACAACCTCGAAATTGAAAAACACCAACAAATACAACAACAACCTCAACATTGAAAAACAACAACAACCTCAACATTGAAAAACACCAACAAATTCAACAACAACCTCAACATTGAAAAACAACAACAACCTCAACATTGAAAAACACCAACAATTTCAACAACAACCTCAACATTGAAAAACACCAACAAATTCAACAACAACCTCAACATTGAAAAACAACAACAACCTCAACATTGAAAAACACCAACAAATTCAACAACAACCTCAACATTGAAAAACAACAACAACCTCAACATTGAAAAACAACAGCAAACTCAACATTGAAAAACACCAACAAATTCAACAACAACCTCAACATTGAAAAACAACAACAACCTCAACATTGAAAAACACCAACAAATTCAACAACAACCTCAACATTGAAAAACACCAACAAATTCAACAACAACCTCAACATTGAAAAACAACAACAACCTCAACATTGAAAAACACCAGCAAATTCAACAACAACCTCAACATTGAAAAACAACAACAACCTCAACATTGAAAAACACCAACAAATTCAACAACAACCTTAGCATTGAAAAACAACAACAACCTCAACATTGAAAAACACCAACAAATTCAACAACAACCTCAACATTGAAAAACACCAACAACCTCAACATTGAAAAACACCAACAAAATCAACAACTTCAACATTGAAAAACACCAACAATTTCAACAACAACCTCGAAATTGAAAAACACCAACAAATACAACAACAACCTCAACATTGAAAAACAACAACAACCTCAACATTGAAAAACAACAACAAATTCAACAACAACCTCAACATTGAAAAACACCAACAAATTCAACAACAACCTCAACATTGAAAAACACTAACAAATTCAACAACAACCTCAACATTGAAAAACACCAACAAATTCAACAACAACCTCAACATTGAAAAACAACAACAACCTAAACATTGAAAAACACCAACAAATTCAACAACAACCTCAACATTGAAAAACAACAACAACCTCAACATTGAAAAACACCAACAAATTCAACAACAACCTCAACATTGAAAAACAGCAACAAATTCAGCAACAACCTCAGCATTGAAAAACAACAACAACCTCAACATTGAAAAACACCAACAAATTCAACAACAACCTCAACATTGAAAAACAACAACAACCTCAACATTGAAAAACACCAACAAATTCAACAACAACTTCAACATTGAAAAACACCAACAAATTCAACAACAACCTCGAAATTGAAAAACATCAACAAATACAACAACAACCTCAACATTGAAAAACAACAACAAACTCAACATTGAAAAACACCAACAAATTCAACAACAACCTCAACTTTGAAAAACAACAACAAATTCAGCAACAATCTCAACATTGAAAAACACTAACAAATTCAACAACAACCTCGAAATTTAAAAACACCAACAAATTCAACAACAAACTCAACATTGAAAAACACCATCAAATTCAACAACAAACTCAACATTGAAAAACAACAACAACCTCTACATTGAATAACACCAACAAATTCAACAACAACCTCAACATTGAAAAACACCAACAAATTCAACAAGAACCTCAACATTGAAAAACAGTAACAAATTCAACAATAACCTCGAAATTGAAAAACACCAACAAATTCAACAACAAACTCAACATTGAAAAACTCCAACAAATTCAACAACAAACTCAACATTGAAAAAGAACAACAACCTCAACATTGAAAAACACCAACAAATTCAACAACAACCTCGACATTGAAAAACAACAACAACCTCAACATTGAAAAACAACAACAAACTCAACATTGAAAAACACCAACAAATTCAACAACAACCTCAACATTGAAAAACAACAACAACCTCAACATTGAAAAACACCAACAAATTCAACAACAACCTCAACATTGAAAAACACCAACAAATTCAACAACAACCTCAAAATGAAAAACAACAACAACCTCAACATTGAAAAACACCAACAAATTCAACAACAACCTCAACATTGAAAAACAACAACAACCTCAACATTGAAAAACACCAACAAATTCAACAACAACCTCAACATTGAAAAACACCAACAAATTCAACAACAACCTCAACATTGAAAAACAACAACAACCTCAACATTGAAAAACACCAACAAATTCAACAACAACCTCAACATTGAAAAACAACAACAACCTCAACATTGAAAAACACCAACAAATTCAACAACAACCTCAGCATTGAAAAACAACAACAACCTCAACATTGAAAAACACCAACAAATTCAACAACAACCTCGAAATTGAAAAACAGCAACAAATGCAACAACAACCTCAACATTGAAAAACAACAACAACCTCAACATTGAAAAACACCAACAAATTCAACAACAACCTCAACATTGAAAAACACCAACAAATTCAACAACAACCTCAACATTGAAAAACACTAACAAATACAACAACAACCTCGAAATTGAAAAACACCAACAAATTCAACAACAAACTCAACATTGAAAAACACCAACAAATTCAACAACAACCTCAACATTGAAAAACAACAACAACCTCAACATTGAAAAACACCAACAAATTCAACAACAGTCTCAACATTGAAAAGCACCAACAAATTCAACAACAACCTCAACATTGAAAAACAACAACAACCTCAACATTGAAAAACACCAACAAATTCAACAACAACCTCAACATTGAAAAACAACAACAACCTCAACATTGAAAAACAACAACAAACTCAACATTGACAAACACCAACAAATTCAACAACAACCTCAACATTGAAAAACAACAACAACCTCAACATTGAAAAACACCAACAAATTCAACAACAACCTCAACATTGAAAAACACCAACAAATTCAACAACAACCTCAACATTGAAAAACAACAACAACCTCAACATTGAAAAACACCAACAAATTCAACAGCAACCTCAACATTGAAAAACAACAACAACCTCAACAGTGAAAAACACCAACAAATTCAACAAAAACCTCAACATTGAAAAACACCAACAAATTCAACAACAACCTCACCATTGAAAAACAACAACAACCTCAACATTGAAAAACACCAACAAATTCAACAACAACTTCAACATTGAAAAACAACAACAACCTCAACATTGAAAAACACCAACAAATTCAACAACAACTTCAACATTGAAAAACACCAACAAATTCAACGACAACCTCGAAATTGAAAAACACCAACAAATACAACAACAACCTCAACATTGAAAAACAACAACAACCTCAACATTGAATAACACCAACAAATTCAACAACAACCTCAACATTGAAAAACACCAACAAATTCAACAACAACCTCAACATTGAAAAACACTAACAAATTCAACAAGAACCTCGAAATTGAAAAACACCAACAAATTCAACAACAAACTCAACATTGAAAAACACCAACAAATTCAACAACAAACTCAACATTGAAAAACAACAACAACCTATACATTGAAAAACACCAACAAATTCAACAACAACCTCAACATTGAAAAACAACAACAACCTCAACATTGAAAAACACCAACAAATTCAACAACAACCTCAACATTGAAAAACAACAACAACCTCAACATTGAAAAACACCAACAAATTCAACAACAACCTCAGCATTGAAAAACAACAACAAATTCAACAACAACCTCAACATTGAAAAACAACAACAACCTCAACATTGAAAAACACGAACAAATTCAACAACAACCTCAACATTGAAAAACACCAACAAATTCAACAACAACCTCAACATTGAAAAACACCAACAAATTCAACAACAACCTCGAAATTGAAAAACACCAACAAATTCAACAACAAACTCAACATTGAAAAACACCAATAAATTCAACAACAACCTCAACATTGAAAAACAACAACAACCTCAACATTGAAAAACACCAACAATTTCAACAACAACCTCAACATTGAAAAACACCAACAAATTCAACAACAACCTTAACATTGAAAAACAACAACAACCTCAACATTGACAAACACCAACAAATTCAACAACAACCTCAACATTGAAAAACAACAACAACCTCAACATTGAAAAACAACAGCAAACTCAACATTGAAAAACACCAACAAATTCAACAACAACCTCAACATTGAAAAACAACAACAACCACAACATTGAAAAACACCAACAAATTCAACAACAACCTCAACATTGAAAAACACCAACAAATTCAACAACAACCTCAACATTGAAAAACAACAACAAACTCAACATTGAAAAACACCAACAAATTCAGAAACAAGCTCAACATTGAAAAACAACAACAACCTCAACATTGAAAAACACCAACAAATTCAACAACAACCTTAGCATTGAAAAACAACAACAACCTCAACATTGAAAAACACCAACAAATTCAACAACAACCTCAACATTGAAAAACACCAACAACCTCAACATTGAAAAACACCAACAAAATCAACAACTTCAACATTGAAAAACACCAACAATTTCAACAACAACCTCGAAATTGAAAAACACCAACAAATACAACAACAACCTCAACATTGAAAAACAACAACAACCTCAACATTGAAAAACACCAACAAATTCAACAACAACCTCAACATTGAAAAACAACAACAACCTCAACATTGAAAAACACCAACAATTTCAACAACAACCTCAACATTGAAAAACACCAACAAATTCAACAACAACCTCAACATTGAAAAACAACAACAACCTCAACATTGAAAAACACCAACAAATTCAACAACAACCTCAACATTGAAAAACAACAACAACCTCAACATTGAAAAACAACAGCAAACTCAACATTGAAGAACACCAACAAATTCAACAACAACCTCAACATTGAAAAACAACAACAACCTCAACATTGAAAAACACCAACAAATTCAACAACAACCTCAACATTGAAAAACACCAACAAATTCAACAACAACCTCAACATTGAAAAACAACAACAACCTCAACATTGAAAAACACCAACAAATTCAACAACAACCTCAACATTGAAAAACAACAACAACCTCAACATTGAAAAACACCAACAAATTCAACAACAACCTTAGCATTGAAAAACAACAACAACCTCAACATTGAAAAACACCAACAAATTCAACAACAACCTCAACATTGAAAAACACCAACAACCTCAACATTGAAAAACACCAACAAAATCAACAACTTCAACATTGAAAAACACCAACAATTTCAACAACAACCTCGAAATTGAAAAACACCAACAAATACAACAACAACCTCAACATTGAAAAACAACAACAACCTCAACATTGAAAAACACCAACAAATTCAACAACAACCTCAACATTGAAAAACACCAACAAATTCAACAACAACCTCAACATTGAAAAACACTAACAAATTCAACAACAACCTCGAAATTGAAAAACACCAACAAATTCAACAACAAACTCAACATTGAAAAACAACAACAACCTCAACATTGAAAAACACCAACAAATTCAACAACAGTCTCAACATTGAAAAGCACCAACAAATTCAACAACAACCTCAACATTGAAAAACAACAACAACCTCAACATTGAAAAACACCAACAAATTCAACAACAACCTCAACATTGAAAAACAACAACAAC
Organism: Isurus oxyrinchus; assembly: GCA_026770705.1. Taxonomy (NCBI): domain Eukaryota; kingdom Metazoa; phylum Chordata; class Chondrichthyes; order Lamniformes; family Lamnidae; genus Isurus; species Isurus oxyrinchus. The sequence goes on from JANJGN010000318.1 coordinate 518,024, forward strand.
CTCAACATTGAAAAACAACAACAAACTCAACATTGAAAAACACCAACAAATTCAACAACAACCTCAACATTGAAAAACAACAACAACCTCAACATTGAAAAACACCAACAAATTCAACAACAACCTCAACATTGAAAAACACCAACAAATTCAACAACAACCTCAACATTGAAAAACAACAGAACCTAAACATTGAAAAACACCAACAAATTCAACAGCAACCTCAACATTGAAAAACAACAACAACCTCAACATTGAAAAACACCAACAAATTCAACAAAAACCTCAACATTGAAAAACACCAACAAATTCAACAACAAACTCAACATTGAAAAACAACAACAACCTATACATTGAAAAACACCAACAAATTCAACAACAACCTCAACATTGAAAAACAACAACAACCTCAACATTGAAAAACACCAACAAATTCAACAACAACCTCAACATTGAAAAACAACAACAACCTCAACATTGAAAAACACCAACAAATTCAACAACAACCTCAGCATTGAAAAACAACAACAAATTCAACAACAACCTCAACATTGAAAAACAACAACAACCTCAACATTGAAAAACACGAACAAATTCAACAACAACCTCAACATTGAAAAACACCAACAAATTCAACAACAACCTCAACATTGAAAAACACCAACAAATTCAACAACAACCTCGAAATTGAAAAACACCAACAAATTCAACAACAAACTCAACATTGAAAAACACCAATAAATTCAACAACAACCTCAACATTGAAAAACAACAACAACCTCAACATTGAAAAACACCAACAATTTCAACAACAACCTCAACATTGAAAAACACCAACAAATTCAACAACAACCTTAACATTGAAAAACAACAACAACCTCAACATTGAAAAACACCAACAAATTCAACAACAACCTCAACATTGAAAAACAACAACAACCTCAACATTGAAAAACAACAGCAAACTCAACATTGAAAAACACCAACAAATTCAACAACAACCTCAACATTGAAAAACAACAACAACCTCAACATTGAAAAACACCAACAAATTCAACAACAACCTCAACATTGAAAAACACCAACAAATTCAACAACAACCTCAACATTGAAAAACAACAACAACCTCAACATTGAAAAACACCAACAAATTCAGAAACAAGCTCAACATTGAAAAACAACAACAACCTCAACATTGAAAAACACCAACAAATTCAACAACAACCTTAGCATTGAAAAACAACAACAACCTCAACATTGAAAAACACCAAGAAATTCAACAACAACCTCAACATTGAAAAACACCAACAACCTCAACATAGAAAAACACCAACAAAATCAACAACTTCAACAGTGAAAAACACCAACAATTTCAACAACAACCTCGAAATTGAAAAACACCAACAAATACAACAACAACCTCAACATTGAAAAACAACAACAACCTCAACATTGAAAAACACCAACAAATTCAACAACAACCTCAACATTGAAAAACAACAACAACCTCAACATTGAAAAACACCAACAATTTCAACAACAACCTCAACATTGAAAAACACCAACAAATTCAACAACAACCTCAACATTGAAAAACAACAACAACCTCAACATTGAAAAACACCAACAAATTCAACAACAACCTCAACATTGAAAAACAACAACAACCTCAACATTGAAAAACAACAGCAAACTCAACATTGAAAAACACCAACAAATTCAACAACAACCTCAACATTGAAAAACAACAACAACCTCAACATTGAAAAACACCAACAAATTCAACAACAACCTCAACATTGAAAAACACCAACAAATTCAACAACAACCTCAACATTGAAAAACAACAACAACCTCAACATTGAAAAACACCAACAAATTCAACAACAACCTCAACATTGAAAAACAACAACAACCTCAACATTGAAAAACACCAACAAATTCAACAACAACCTTAGCATTGAAAAACAACAACAACCTCAACATTGAAAAACACCAACAAATTCAACAACAACCTCAACATTGAAAAACACCAACAACCTCAACATTGAAAAACACCAACAAAATCAACAACTTCAACATTGAAAAACACCAACAATTTCAACAACAACCTCGAAATTGAAAAACACCAACAAATACAACAACAACCTCAACATTGAAAAACAACAACAACCTCAACATTGAAAAACACCAACAAATTCAACAACAACCTCAACATTGAAAAACACCAACAAATTCAACAACAACCTCAACATTGAAAAACACTAACAAATTCAACAACAACCTCGAAATTGAAAAACACCAACAAATTCAACAACAAACTCAACATTGAAAAACAACAACAACCTCAACATTGAAAAACACCAACAAATTCAACAACAGTCTCAACATTGAAAAGCACCAACAAATTCAACAACAACCTCAACATTGAAAAACAACAACAACCTCAACATTGAAAAACACCAACAAATTCAACAACAACCTCAACATTGAAAAACAACAACAACCTCAACATTGAAAAACAACAACAAACTCAACATTGAAAAACACCAACAAATTCAACAACAACCTCAACATTGAAAAACAACAACAACCTCAACATTGAAAAACACCAACAAATTCAACAACAACCTCAACATTGAAAAACACCAACAAATTCAACAACAACCTCAACATTGAAAAACAACAGAACCTAAACATTGAAAAACACCAACAAATTCAACAGCAACCTCAACATTGAAAAACAACAACAACCTCAACATTGAAAAACACCAACAAATTCAACAAAAACCTCAACATTGAAAAACACCAACAAATTCAACAACAACCTCAGCATTGAAAAACAACAACAACCTCAACATTGAAAAACACCAACAAATTCAACAACAACTTCAACATTGAAAAACAACAACAACCTCAACATTGAAAAACACCAACAAATTCAACAACAACCTCAACATTGAAAAACACCAACAAATTCAACAACAACCTCAACATTGAAAAACACTAACAAATTCAACAACAACCTCGAAATTGAAAAACACCAACAAATTCAACAGCAAACTCAACATTGAAAAACACCAACAAATTCAACAACAAACTCAACATTGAAAAACAACAACAACCTCTACATTGAAAAACACCAACAAATTCAACAACAACCTCAACATTGAAAAACAACAACAACCTCAACATTGAAAAACACCAACAAATTCAACAACAACCTCAACATTGAAAAACACCAACAAATTCAACAACAAACTCAACATTGAAAAACAACAACAACCTCTACATTGAAAAACACCAACAAATTCAACAACAACCTCAACATTGAAAAACAACAACAACCTCAACATTGAAAAACACCAACAAATTCAACAACAACCTCGAAATTGAAAAACACCAACAAATACAACAACAACCTCAACATTGAAAAACAGCAACAACCTCAACATTGAAAAACACCAACAAATTCAACAACAACCTCAACATTGAAAAACACCAACAAATTCAACAAGAACCTCAACATTGAAAAACACTAACAAATTCAACAACAACCTCGAAATTGAAAAACACCAACAAATTCAACAACAAACTCAACATTGAAAAACTCCAACAAATTCAACAACAAACTCAACATTGAAAAACAACAACAACCTCAACATTGAAAAACACCAACAAATTCAACAACAACCTCGACATTGAAAAACAACAACAACCTCAACATTGAAAAACAACAACAAACTCAACATTGAAAAACACCAACAAATTCAACAACAACCTCAACATTGAAAAACAACAACAAATTCAACAACAACCTCAACATTGAAAAACACCAACAAATTCAACAACAACCTAAACATTGAAAAACAACAACAAATTCAACAACAACCTCAACATTGAAAAACAACAACAACCTCAACATTGCAAAACACCAACAAATTCAACAACAACCTCAACATTGAAAAACAGCAACAAATTCAACAACAACCTCAGCATTGAAAAACAACAACAACCTCAACATTGAAAAACACCAACAAATTCAACAACAACCTCAACATTGAAAAACAACAACAACCTCAACATTGAAAAACACCAACAAATTCAACAACAACCTCAACATTGAAAAACAACAACAACCTCAACATTGAAAAACACCAACAAATTCAACAACAACCTCAACATTGAAAAACACCAACAAATTCAACAACAACCTCAACATTGAAAAACAACAGAACCTAAACATTGAAAAACACCAACAAATTCAACAGCAACCTCAACATTGAAAAACAACAACAACCTCAACATTGAAAAACACCAACAAATTCAACAAAAACCTCAACATTGAAAAACACCAACAAATTCAACAACAACCTCAGCATTGAAAAACAACAACAACCTCAACATTGAAAAACACCAACAAATTCAACAACAACTTCAACATTGAAAAACAACAACAACCTCAACATTGAAAAACACCAACAAATTCAACAACAACCTCAACATTGAAAAACACCAACAAATTCAACAACAACCTCAACATTGAAAAACACTAACAAATTCAACAACAACCTCGAAATTGAAAAACACCAACAAATTCAACAGCAAACTCAACATTGAAAAACACCAACAAATTCAACAACAAACTCAACATTGAAAAACAACAACAACCTCTACATTGAAAAACACCAACAAATTCAACAACAACCTCAACATTGAAAAACAACAACAACCTCAACATTGAAAAACACCAACAAATTCAACAACAACCTCAACATTGAAAAACACCAACAAATTCAACAACAAACTCAACATTGAAAAACAACAACAACCTCTACATTGAAAAACACCAACAAATTCAACAACAACCTCAACATTGAAAAACAACAACAACCTCAACATTGAAAAACACCAACAAATTCAACAACAACCTCGAAATTGAAAAACACCAACAAATACAACAACAACCTCAACATTGAAAAACAGCAACAACCTCAACATTGAAAAACACCAACAAATTCAACAACAACCTCAACATTGAAAAACACCAACAAATTCAACAAGAACCTCAACATTGAAAAACACTAACAAATTCAACAACAACCTCGAAATTGAAAAACACCAACAAATTCAACAACAAACTCAACATTGAAAAACTCCAACAAATTCAACAACAAACTCAACATTGAAAAACAACAACAACCTCAACATTGAAAAACACCAACAAATTCAACAACAACCTCGACATTGAAAAACAACAACAACCTCAACATTGAAAAACAACAACAAACTCAACATTGAAAAACACCAACAAATTCAACAACAACCTCAACATTGAAAAACAACAACAAATTCAACAACAACCTCAACATTGAAAAACACCAACAAATTCAACAACAACCTAAACATTGAAAAACAACAACAAATTCAACAACAACCTCAACATTGAAAAACAACAACAACCTCAACATTGCAAAACACCAACAAATTCAACAACAACCTCAACATTGAAAAACAGCAACAAATTCAACAACAACCTCAGCATTGAAAAACAACAACAACCTCAACATTGAAAAACACCAACAAATTCAACAACAACCTCAACATTGAAAAACAACAACAACCTCAACATTGAAAAACACCAACAAATTCAACAACAACTTCAACATTGAAAAACACCAACAAGTTCAACAACAACCTCGAAATTGAAAAACACCAACAAATACAACAACAACCTCAACATTGAAAAACAACAACAACCTCAACATTGAAAAACACCAACAAATTCAACAACAACCTCAACATTGAAAAACAACAACAAATTCAGCAACAATCTCAACATTGAAAAACACTAACAAATTCAACAACAACCTCGAAATTTAAAAACACCAACAAATTCAACAACAAACTCAACATTGAAAAACACCAACAAATTCAACAACAAACTCAACATTGAAAAACAACAACAACCTCTACATTGAAAAACACCAACAAATTCAACAACAACCTCAACATTGAAAAACACCAACAAATTCAACAAGAACCTCAACATTGAAAAACAGTAACAAATTCAACAACAACCTCGAAATTGAAAAACACCAACAAATTCAACAACAAACTCAACATTGAAAAACTCCAACAAATTCAACAACAAACTCAACATTGAAAAACAACAACAACCTCAACATTGAAAAACACCAACAAATTCAACAACAACCTCGTCATTGAAAAACAACAACAACCTCAACATTGAAAAACAACAACAAACTCAACATTGAAAAACACCAACAAATTCAACAACAACCTCAACATTGAAAAACAACAACAACCTCAACATTGAAAAACACCAACAAATTCAACAACAACCTCAACATTGAAAAACACCAACAAATTCAACAACAACCTCAACATTGAAAAACAACAACAACCTAAACATTGAAAAACACCAACAAATTCAACAACAACCTCAACATTGAAAAACAACAACAACCTCAACATTGAAAAACACCAACAAATTCAACAACAACCTCAACATTGAAAAACACCAACAAATTCAACAACAACCTCAGCATTGAAAAACAACAACAACCTCAACATTGAAAAACACCAACAAATTCAACAACAACCTCAACATTGAAAAACAACAACAACCTCAACATTGAAAAACACCAACAAATTCAACAACAACTTCAACATTGAAAAACACCAACAAATTCAACAACAACCTCGAAATTGAAAAACACCAACAAATACAGCAACAACCTCAACATTGAAAAACAACAACAACCTCAACATTGAAAAACACCAACAAATTCAACAACAACCTCAACATTGAAAAACAACAACAAATTCAGCAACAATCTCAACATTGAAAAACACTAACAAATTCAACAACAACCTCGAAATTTAAAAACACCAACAAATTCAACAACAAACTCAACATTGAAAAACACCAACAAATTCAACAACAAACTCAACATTGAAAAACAACAACAACCTCTACATTGAAAAACACCAACAAATTCAACAACAACCTCAACATTGAAAAACAACAACAACCTCAACATTGAAAAACACCAACAAATTCAACAACAACCTCAACATTGAAAAACACCAACAAATTCAACAACAAACTCAACATTGAAAAACAACAACAACCTCAACATTGAAAAACACCAACAAATTCAACAACAACCTCAACATTGAAAAACAACAACAACCTCAACATTGAAAAACACCAACAAATTCAACAACAACCTCAACATTGATAAACACCAACAAATTCAACAACAACCTCAACATTGAAAAACAACAACAACCTAAACATTGAAAAACACCAACAAATACAACAACAACCTCAACATTGAAAAACAACAACAACCTCAACATTGAAAAACACCAACAAATTCAACAACAACCTCAACATTGAAAAACACCAACAAATTCAACAACAACCTCAACATTGAAAAACACTAACAAATTCAACAACAACCTCGAAATTGAAAAACACCAACAAATTCAACAGCAAACTCAACATTGAAAAACACCAACAAATTCAACAACAAACTCAACATTGAAAAACAACAACAACCTCTACATTGAAAAACACCAACAAATTCAACAACAACCTCAACATTGAAAAACAACAACAACCTCAACATTGAAAAACACCAACAAATTCAACAACAACCTCAACATTGAAAAACACCAACAAATTCAACAACAAACTCAACATTGAAAAACAACAACAACCTCTACATTGAAAAACACCAACAAATTCAACAACAACCTCAACATTGAAAAACAACAACAACCTCAACATTGAAAAACACCAACAAATTCAACAACAACCTCGAAATTGAAAAACACCAACAAATACAACAACAACCTCAACATTGAAAAACAGCAACAACCTCAACATTGAAAAACACCAACAAATTCAACAACAACCTCAACATTGAAAAACACCAACAAATTCAACAAGAACCTCAACATTGAAAAACACTAACAAATTCAACAACAACCTCGAAATTGAAAAACACCAACAAATTCAACAACAAACTCAACATTGAAAAACTCCAACAAATTCAACAACAAACTCAACATTGAAAAACAACAACAACCTCAACATTGAAAAACACCAACAAATTCAACAACAACCTCGACATTGAAAAACAACAACAACCTCAACATTGAAAAACAACAACAAACTCAACATTGAAAAACACCAACAAATTCAACAACAACCTCAACATTGAAAAACAACAACAAATTCAACAACAACCTCAACATTGAAAAACACCAACAAATTCAACAACAACCTAAACATTGAAAAACAACAACAAATTCAACAACAACCTCAACATTGAAAAACAACAACAACCTCAACATTGAAAAACACCAACAAATTCAACAACAACCTCAACATTGAAAAACAGCAACAAATTCAACAACAACCTCAGCATTGAAAAACAACAACAACCTCAACATTGAAAAACACCAACAAATTCAACAACAACCTCAACATTGAAAAACAACAACAACCTCAACATTGAAAAACACCAACAAATTCAACAACAACTTCAACATTGAAAAACACCAACAAATTCAACAACAACCTCGAAATTGAAAAACACCAACAAATACAACAACAACCTCAACATTGAAAAACAACAACAACCTCAACATTGAAAAACAACAACAAATTCAACAACAACCTCAACATTGAAAAACAACAACAACCTCAACATTGAAAAACACCAACAAATTCAACAACAACCTCAACATTGAAAAACACCAACAAATTCAACAACAAACTCAACATTGAAAAACAACAACAACCTCAACATTGAAAAACACCAACAAATTCAACAACAACCTCAACATTGAAAAACAACAACAACCTCAACATTGAAAAACACCAACAAATTCAACAACAACCTCAACATTGATAAACACCAACAAATTCAACAACAACCTCAACATTGAAAAACAACAACAAATTCAACAACAACCTCAACATTGAAAAACACCAACAAATTCAACAACAACCTAAACATTGAAAAACAACAACAAATTCAACAACAACCTCAACATTGAAAAACAACAACAACCTCAACATTGAAAAACACCAACAAATTCAACAACAACCTCAACATTGAAAAACAGCAACAAATTCAACAACAACCTCAGCATTGAAAAACAACAACAACCTCAACATTGAAAAACACCAACAAATTCAACAACAACCTCAACATTGAAAAACAACAACAACCTCAACATTGAAAAACACCAACAAATTCAACAGCAACTTCAACATTGAAAAACACCAACAAATTCAACAACAACCTCGAAATTGAAAAACACCAGCAAATACAACAACAACCTCAACATTGAAAAACAACAACAACCTCAACATTGAAAAACACCAACAAATTCAACAACAACCTCAACATTGAAAAACAACAACAAATTCAGCAACAATCTCAACATTGAAAAACACTAACAAATTCAACAACAACCTCGAAATTTAAAAACACCAACAAATTCAACAACAAACTCAACATTGAAAAACACCAGCAAATTCAACAACAAACTCAACATTGAAAAACAACAACAACCTCTACATTGAAAAACACCAACAAATTCAACAACAACCTCAACATTGAAAAACACCAACAAATTCAACAAGAACCTCAACATTGAAAAACAGTAACAAATTCAACAACAACCTCGAAATTGAAAAACACCAACAAATTCAACAACAAACTCAACATTGAAAAACTCCAACAAATTCAACAACAAACTCAACATTGAAAAACAACAACAACCTCAACATTGAAAAACACCAACAAATTCAACAACAACCTCGTCATTGAAAAACAACAACAACCTCAACATTGAAAAACAACAACAACCTCAACATTGAAAAACACCAACAAATTCAACAACAACCTCAACATTGAAAAACACCAACAAATTCAACAACAACCTCAACATTGAAAAACAACAACAACCTAAACATTGAAAAACACCAACAAATTCAACAACAACCTCAACATTGAAAAACAACAACAACCTCAACATTGAAAAACACCAACAAATTCAACAACAACCTCAACATTGAAAAACACAACAAATTCAACAACAACCTCAGCATTGAAAAACAACAACAACCTCAACATTGAAAAACACCAACAAATTCAACAACAACCTCAACATTGAAAAACAACAACAACCTCAACATTGAAAAACACCAACAAATTCAACAACAACTTCAACATTGAAAAACACGAACAAATTCAACAACAACCTCGAAATTGAAAAACACCAACAAATACAACAACAACCTCAACATTGAAAAACAACAACAACCTCAACATTGAAAAACACCAACAAATTCAACAACAACCTCAACATTGAAAAACAACAACAACCTCAACATTGAAAAACACCAACAAATTCAACAACAACCTCAACATTGAAAAACAACAACAAATTCAGCAACAATCTCAACATTGAAAAACACTAACAAATTCAACAACAACCTCGAAATTTAAAAACACCAACAAATTCAACAACAAACTCAACATTGAAAAACACCAACAAATTCAACAACAAACTCAACATTGAAAAACAACAACAACCTCTACATTGAAAAACACCAACAAATTCAACAACAACCTCAACATTGAAAAACAACAACAACCTCAACATTGAAAAACACCAACAAATTCAACAACAACCTCAACATTGAAAAACACCAACAAATTCAACAACAAACTCAACATTGAAAAACAACAACAACCTCAACATTGAAAAACACCAACAACCTCAACATTGAAAAACACCAACAAATTCAACAACAACCTTAGCATTGAAAAACAACAACAACCTCAACATTGAAAAACACCAACAAATTCAACAACAACCTCAACATTGAAAAACACCAACAACCTCAACATTGAAAAACACCAACAAAATCAACAACTTCAACATTGAAAAACACCAACAATTTCAACAACAACCTCGAAATTGAAAAACACCAACAAATACAACAACAACCTCAACATTGAAAAACAACAACAACCTCAACATTGAAAAACACCAACAAATTCAACAACAACCTCAACATTGAAAAACACCAACAAATTCAACAACAACCTCAACATTGAAAAACACTAACAAATTCAACAACAACCTCGAAATTGAAAAACACCAACAAATTCAACAACAAACTCAACATTGAAAAACAACAACAACCTCAACATTGAAAAACACCAACAAATTCAACAACAGTCTCAACATTGAAAAGCACCAACAAATTCAACAACAACCTCAACATTGAAAAACAACAACAACCTCAACATTGAAAAACACCAACAAATTCAACAACAACCTCAACATTGAAAAACAACAACAACCTCAACATTGAAAAACAACAACAAACTCAACATTGAAAAACACCAACAAATTCAACAACAACCTCAACATTGAAAAACAACAACAACCTCAACATTGAAAAACACCAACAAATTCAACAACAACCTCAACATTGAAAAACACCAACAAATTCAACAACAACCTCAACATTGAAAAACAACAGAACCTAAACATTGAAAAACACCAACAAATTCAACAGCAACCTCAACATTGAAAAACAACAACAACCTCAACATTGAAAAACACCAACAAATTCAACAAAAACCTCAACATTGAAAAACACCAACAAATTCAACAACAAACTCAACATTGAAAAACAACAACAACCTATACATTGAAAAACACCAACAAATTCAACAACAACCTCAACATTGAAAAACAACAACAACCTCAACATTGAAAAACACCAACAAATTCAACAACAACCTCAACATTGAAAAACAACAACAACCTCAACATTGAAAAACACCAACAAATTCAACAACAACCTCAGCATTGAAAAACAACAACAAATTCAACAACAACCTCAACATTGAAAAACAACAACAACCTCAACATTGAAAAACACGAACAAATTCAACAACAACCTCAACATTGAAAAACACCAACAAATTCAACAACAACCTCAACATTGAAAAACACCAACAAATTCAACAACAACCTCGAAATTGAAAAACACCAACAAATTCAACAACAAACTCAACATTGAAAAACACCAATAAATTCAACAACAACCTCAACATTGAAAAACAACAACAACCTCAACATTGAAAAACACCAACAATTTCAACAACAACCTCAACATTGAAAAACACCAACAAATTCAACAACAACCTTAACATTGAAAAACAACAACAACCTCAACATTGAAAAACACCAACAAATTCAACAACAACCTCAACATTGAAAAACAACAACAACCTCAACATTGAAAAACAACAGCAAACTCAACATTGAAAAACACCAACAAATTCAACAACAACCTCAACATTGAAAAACAACAACAACCTCAACATTGAAAAACACCAACAAATTCAACAACAACCTCAACATTGAAAAACACCAACAAATTCAACAACAACCTCAACATTGAAAAACAACAACAACCTCAACATTGAAAAACACCAACAAATTCAGAAACAAGCTCAACATTGAAAAACAACAACAACCTCAACATTGAAAAACACCAACAAATTCAACAACAACCTTAGCATTGAAAAACAACAACAACCTCAACATTGAAAAACACCAACAAATTCAACAACAACCTCAACATTGAAAAACACCAACAACCTCAACATTGAAAAACACCAACAAATTCAACAACAACCTCAACATTGAAAAACACCAACAAATTCAACAAGAACCTCAACATTGAAAAACACTAACAAATTCAACAACAACCTCGAAATTGAAAAACACCAACAAATTCAACAACAAACTCAACATTGAAAAACTCCAACAAATTCAACAACAAACTCAACATTGAAAAACAACAACAACCTCAACATTGAAAAACACCAACAAATTCAACAACAACCTCGACATTGAAAAACAACAACAACCTCAACATTGAAAAACAACAACAAACTCAACATTGAAAAACACCAACAAATTCAACAACAACCTCAACATTGAAAAACAACAACAAATTCAACAACAACCTCAACATTGAAAAACACCAACAAATTCAACAACAACCTAAACATTGAAAAACAACAACAAATTCAACAACAACCTCAACATTGAAAAACAACAACAACCTCAACATTGAAAAACACCAACAAATTCAACAACAACCTCAACATTGAAAAACAGCAACAAATTCAACAACAACCTCAGCATTGAAAAACAACAACAACCTCAACATTGAAAAACACCAACAAATTCAACAACAACCTCAACATTGAAAAACAACAACAACCTCAACATTGAAAAACACCAACAAATTCAACAACAACTTCAACATTGAAAAACACCAACAAGTTCAACAACAACCTCGAAATTGAAAAACACCAACAAATACAACAACAACCTCAACATTGAAAAACAACAACAACCTCAACATTGAAAAACACCAACAAATTCAACAACAACCTCAACATTGAAAAACAACAACAAATTCAGCAACAATCTCAACATTGAAAAACACTAACAAATTCAACAACAACCTCGAAATTTAAAAACACCAACAAATTCAACAACAAACTCAACATTGAAAAACACCAACAAATTCAACAACAAACTCAACATTGAAAAACAACAACAACCTCTACATTGAAAAACACCAACAAATTCAACAACAACCTCAACATTGAAAAACACCAACAAATTCAACAAGAACCTCAACATTGAAAAACAGTAACAAATTCAACAACAACCTCGAAATTGAAAAACACCAACAAATTCAACAACAAACTCAACATTGAAAAACTCCAACAAATTCAACAACAAACTCAACATTGAAAAACAACAACAACCTCAACATTGAAAAACACCAACAAATTCAACAACAACCTCGTCATTGAAAAACAACAACAACCTCAACATTGAAAAACAACAACAAACTCAACATTGAAAAACACCAACAAATTCAACAACAACCTCAACATTGAAAAACAACAACAACCTCAACATTGAAAAACACCAACAAATTCAACAACAACCTCAACATTGAAAAACACCAACAAATTCAACAACAACCTCAACATTGAAAAACAACAACAACCTAAACATTGAAAAACACCAACAAATTCAACAACAACCTCAACATTGAAAAACAACAACAACCTCAACATTGAAAAACACCAACAAATTCAACAACAACCTCAACATTGAAAAACACCAACAAATTCAACAACAACCTCAGCATTGAAAAACAACAACAACCTCAACATTGAAAAACACCAACAAATTCAACAACAACCTCAACATTGAAAAACAACAACAACCTCAACATTGAAAAACACCAACAAATTCAACAACAACTTCAACATTGAAAAACACCAACAAATTCAACAACAACCTCGAAATTGAAAAACACCAACAAATACAGCAACAACCTCAACATTGAAAAACAACAACAACCTCAACATTGAAAAACACCAACAAATTCAACAACAACCTCAACATTGAAAAACAACAACAAATTCAGCAACAATCTCAACATTGAAAAACACTAACAAATTCAACAACAACCTCGAAATTTAAAAACACCAACAAATTCAACAACAAACTCAACATTGAAAAACACCAACAAATTCAACAACAAACTCAACATTGAAAAACAACAACAACCTCTACATTGAAAAACACCAACAAATTCAACAACAACCTCAACATTGAAAAACAACAACAACCTCAACATTGAAAAACACCAACAAATTCAACAACAACCTCAACATTGAAAAACACCAACAAATTCAACAACAAACTCAACATTGAAAAACAACAACAACCTCAACATTGAAAAACACCAACAAATTCAACAACAACCTCAACATTGAAAAACAACAACAACCTCAACATTGAAAAACACCAACAAATTCAACAACAACCTCAACATTGATAAACACCAACAAATTCAACAACAACCTCAACATTGAAAAACAACAACAACCTAAACATTGAAAAACACCAACAAATACAACAACAACCTCAACATTGAAAAACAACAACAACCTCAACATTGAAAAACACCAACAAATTCAACAACAACCTCAACATTGAAAAACACCAACAAATTCAACAACAACCTCAACATTGAAAAACACTAACAAATTCAACAACAACCTCGAAATTGAAAAACACCAACAAATTCAACAGCAAACTCAACATTGAAAAACACCAACAAATTCAACAACAAACTCAACATTGAAAAACAACAACAACCTCTACATTGAAAAACACCAACAAATTCAACAACAACCTCAACATTGAAAAACAACAACAACCTCAACATTGAAAAACACCAACAAATTCAACAACAACCTCAACATTGAAAAACACCAACAAATTCAACAACAAACTCAACATTGAAAAACAACAACAACCTCTACATTGAAAAACACCAACAAATTCAACAACAACCTCAACATTGAAAAACAACAACAACCTCAACATTGAAAAACACCAACAAATTCAACAACAACCTCGAAATTGAAAAACACCAACAAATACAACAACAACCTCAACATTGAAAAACAGCAACAACCTCAACATTGAAAAACACCAACAAATTCAACAACAACCTCAACATTGAAAAACACCAACAAATTCAACAAGAACCTCAACATTGAAAAACACTAACAAATTCAACAACAACCTCGAAATTGAAAAACACCAACAAATTCAACAACAAACTCAACATTGAAAAACTCCAACAAATTCAACAACAAACTCAACATTGAAAAACAACAACAACCTCAACATTGAAAAACACCAACAAATTCAACAACAACCTCGACATTGAAAAACAACAACAACCTCAACATTGAAAAACAACAACAAACTCAACATTGAAAAACACCAACAAATTCAACAACAACCTCAACATTGAAAAACAACAACAAATTCAACAACAACCTCAACATTGAAAAACACCAACAAATTCAACAACAACCTAAACATTGAAAAACAACAACAAATTCAACAACAACCTCAACATTGAAAAACAACAACAACCTCAACATTGAAAAACACCAACAAATTCAACAACAACCTCAACATTGAAAAACAGCAACAAATTCAACAACAACCTCAGCATTGAAAAACAACAACAACCTCAACATTGAAAAACACCAACAAATTCAACAACAACCTCAACATTGAAAAACAACAACAACCTCAACATTGAAAAACACCAACAAATTCAACAACAACTTCAACATTGAAAAACACCAACAAATTCAACAACAACCTCGAAATTGAAAAACACCAACAAATACAACAACAACCTCAACATTGAAAAACAACAACAACCTCAACATTGAAAAACAACAACAAATTCAGCAACAATCTCAACATTGAAAAACACTAACAAATTCAACAACAACCTCGAAATTTAAAAACAACAACAAATTCAACAACAAACTCAACATTGAAAAACACCAACAAATTCAACAACAAACTCAACATTGAAAAACAACAACAACCTCTACATTGAAAAACACCAACAAATTCAACAACAACCTCAACATTGAAAAACAACAACAACCTCAACATTGAAAAACACCAACAAATTCAACAACAACCTCAACATTGAAAAACACCAACAAATTCAACAACAAACTCAACATTGAAAAACAACAACAACCTCAACATTGAAAAACACCAACAAATTCAACAACAACCTCAACATTGAAAAACAACAACAACCTCAACATTGAAAAACACCAACAAAATTCAACAACAACCTCAACATTGATAAACACCAACAAATTCAACAACAACCTCAACATTGAAAAACAACAACAAATTCAACAACAACCTCAACATTGAAAAACACCAACAAATTCAACAACAACCTAAACATTGAAAAACAACAACAAATTCAACAACAACCTCAACATTGAAAAACAACAACAACCTCAACATTGAAAAACACCAACAAATTCAACAACAACCTCAACATTGAAAAACAGCAACAAATTCAACAACAACCTCAGCATTGAAAAACAACAACAACCTCAACATTGAAAAACACCAACAAATTCAACAACAACCTCAACATTGAAAAACAACAACAACCTCAACATTGAAAAACACCAACAAATTCAACAGCAACTTCAACATTGAAAAACACCAACAAATTCAACAACAACCTCGAAATTGAAAAACACCAGCAAATACAACAACAACCTCAACATTGAAAAACAACAACAACCTCAACATTGAAAAACACCAACAAATTCAACAACAACCTCAACATTGAAAAACAACAACAAATTCAGCAACAATCTCAACATTGAAAAACACTAACAAATTCAACAACAACCTCGAAATTTAAAAACACCAACAAATTCAACAACAAACTCAACATTGAAAAACACCAGCAAATTCAACAACAAACTCAACATTGAAAAACAACAACAACCTCTACATTGAAAAACACCAACAAATTCAACAACAACCTCAACATTGAAAAACACCAACAAATTCAACAAGAACCTCAACATTGAAAAACAGTAACAAATTCAACAACAACCTCGAAATTGAAAAAACACCAACAAATTCAACAACAAACTCAACATTGAAAAACTCCAACAAATTCAACAACAAACTCAACATTGAAAAACAACTACAACCTCAACATTGAAAAACACCAACAAATTCAACAACAACCTCGTCATTGAAAAACAACAACAACCTCAACATTGAAAAACAACAACAACCTCAACATTGAAAAACACCAACAAATTCAACAACAACCTCAACATTGAAAAACACCAACAAATTCAACAACAACCTCAACATTGAAAAACAACAACAACCTAAACATTGAAAAACACCAACAAATTCAACAACAACCTCAACATTGAAAAACAACAACAACCTCAACATTGAAAAACACCAACAAATTCAACAACAACCTCAACATTGAAAAACACAACAAATTCAACAACAACCTCAGCATTGAAAAACAACAACAACCTCAACATTGAAAAACACCAACAAATTCAACAACAACCTCAACATTGAAAAACAACAACAACCTCAAAATTGAAAAACACCAACAAATTCAACAACAACTTCAACATTGAAAAACACGAACAAATTCAACAACAACCTCGAAATTGAAAAACACCAACAAATACAACAACAACCTCAACATTGAAAAACAACAACAACCTCAACATTGAAAAACACCAACAAATTCAACAACAACCTCAACATTGAAAAACAACAACAACCTCAACATTGAAAAACACCAACAAATTCAACAACAACTTCAACATTGAAAAACACGAACAAATTCAACAACAACCTCGAAATTGAAAAACACCAACAAATAGAACAACAACCTCAACATTGAAAAACAACAACAACCTCAACATTGAAAAACACCAACAAATTCAACAACAACCTCAACATTGAAAAACAACAACAAATTCAGCAACAATCTCAACATTGAAAAACACTAACAAATTCAACAACAACCTCGAAATTTAAAAACACCAACAAATTCAACAACAAACTCAACATTGAAAAACACCAACAAATTCAACAACAAACTCAACATTGAAAAACAACAACAACCTCTACATTGAAAAACACCAACAAATTCAACAACAACCTCAACATTGAAAAACAACAACAACCTCAACATTGAAAAACACCAACAAATTCAACAACAACCTCAACATTGAAAAACACCAACAAATTCAACAACAAACTCAACATTGAAAAACAACAACAACCTCAACATTGAAAAACACCAACAAATTCAACAACAACCTCAACATTGAAAAAACAACAACAACCTCAACATTGAAAAACACCAACAAATTCAACAACAACCTCAACATTGAAAAACACCAACAAATTCAACAACAACCTCAACATTGAAAAACAACAACAACCTAAACATTGAAAAACACCAACAAATACAACAACAACCTCAACATTGAAAAACAACAACAACCTCAACATTGAAAAACACCAACAAATTCAACAACAACCTCAACATTGAAAAACACCAACAAATTCAACAACAACCTCAACATTGAAAAACACTAACAAATTCAACAACAACCTCGAAATTGAAAAACACCAACAAATTCAACAGCAAACTCAACATTGAAAAACACCAACAAATTCAACAACAAACTCAACATTGAAAAACAACAACAACCTCTACATTGAAAAACACCAACAAATTCAACAACAACCTCAACATTGAAAAACAACAACAACCTCAACATTGAAAAACACCAACAAATTCAACAACAACCTCAACATTGAAAAACACCAACAAATTCAACAACAACCTCAACATTGAAAAACACCAACAAATTCAACAACAACCTCAACATTGAAAAACAACAACAACCTAAACATTGAAAAACACCAACAAATTCAACAACAACCTCAACATTGAAAAACAACAACAACCTCAACATTGAAAAACACCAACAAATTCAACAACAACCTCAACATTGAAAAACACAACAAATTCAACAACAACCTCAGCATTGAAAAACAACAACAACCTCAACATTGAAAAACACCAACAAATTCAACAACAACCTCAACATTGAAAAACAACAACAACCTCAACATTGAAAAACACCAACAAATTCAACAACAACTTCAACATTGAAAAACACGAACAAATTCAACAACAACCTCGAAATTGAAAAACACCAACAAATACAACAACAACCTCAACATTGAAAAACAACAACAACCTCAACATTGAAAAACACCAACAAATTCAACAACAACCTCAACATTGAAAAACAACAACAACTTCAACATTGAAAAACACCAACAAATTCAACAACAACTTCAACATTGAAAAACACGAACAAATTCAACAACAACCTCGAAATTGAAAAACACCAACAAATAGAACAACAACCTCAACATTGAAAAACAACAACAACCTCAACATTGAAAAACACCAACAAATTCAACAACAACCTCAACATTGAAAAACAACAACAAATTCAGCAACAATCTCAACATTGAAAAACACTAACAAATTCAACAACAACCTCGAAATTTAAAAACACCAACAAATTCAACAACAAACTCAACATTGAAAAACACCAACAAATTCAACAACAAACTCAACATTGAAAAACAACAACAACCTCTACATTGAAAAACACCAACAA
Source organism: Isurus oxyrinchus (assembly GCA_026770705.1). Taxonomy (NCBI): domain Eukaryota; kingdom Metazoa; phylum Chordata; class Chondrichthyes; order Lamniformes; family Lamnidae; genus Isurus; species Isurus oxyrinchus. The sequence goes on from JANJGN010000318.1 coordinate 538,306, forward strand.
ATTCAACAACAACCTCAACATTGAAAAACAACAACAACCTCAACATTGAAAAACACCAACAAATTCAACAACAACCTCAACATTGAAAAACGCCAACAAATTCAACAACAAACTCAACATTGAAAAACAACAACAACCTCAACATTGAAAAACACCAACAAATTCAACAACAACCTCAACATTGAAAAACAACAACAACCTCAACGTTGAAAAACACCAACAAATTCAACAACAACCTCAACATTGAAAAACACCAACAAATTCAACAACAACCTCAACATTGAAAAACAACAACAACCTAAACATTGAAAAACACCAACAAATACAACAACAACCTCAACATTGAAAAACAACAACAACCTCAACATTGAAAAACACCAACAAATTCAACAACAACCTCAACATTGAAAAACACCAACAAATTCAACAACAACCTCAACATTGAAAAACACTAACAAATTCAACAACAACCTCGAAATTGAAAAACACCAACAAATTCAACAGCAAACTCAACATTGAAAAACACCAACAAATTCAACAACAAACTCAACATTGAAAAACAACAACAACCTCTACATTGAAAAACACCAACAAATTCAACAACAACCTCAACATTGAAAAACAACAACAACCTCAACATTGAAAAACACCAACAAATTCAACAACAACCTCAACATTGAAAAACACCAACAAATTCAACAACAAACTCAACATTGAAAAACAACAACAACCTCTACATTGAAAAACACCAACAAATTCAACAACAACCTCAACATTGAAAAACAACAACAACCTCAACATTGAAAAACACCAACAAATTCAACAACAACCTCGAAATTGAAAAACACCAACAAATACAACAACAACCTCAACATTGAAAAACAGCAACAACCTCAACATTGAAAAACACCAACAAATTCAACAACAACCTCAACATTGAAAAACACCAACAAATTCAACAAGAACCTCAACATTGAAAAACACTAACAAATTCAACAACAACCTCGAAATTGAAAAACACCAACAAATTCAACAACAAACTCAACATTGAAAAACTCCAACAAATTCAACAACAAACTCAACATTGAAAAACAACAACAACCTCAACATTGAAAAACACCAACAAATTCAACAACAACCTCGACATTGAAAAACAACAACAACCTCAACATTGAAAAACAACAACAAACTCAACATTGAAAAACACCAACAAATTCAACAACAACCTCAACATTGAAAAACAACAACAAATTCAACAACAACCTCAACATTGAAAAACACCAACAAATTCAACAACAACCTCAACATTGAAAAACAACAACAACCTAAACATTGAAAAACACCAACAAATTCAACAACAACCTCAACATTGAAAAACAACAACAACCTCAACATTGAAAAACACCAACAAATTCAACAACAACCTCAACATTGAAAAACAGCAACAAATTCAACAACAACCTCAGCATTGAAAAACAACAACAACCTCAACATTGAAAAACACCAACAAATTCAACAACAACCTCAACATTGAAAAACAACAACAACCTCAACATTGAAAAACACCAACAAATTCAACAACAACTTCAACATTGAAAAACACCAACAAATTCAACAACAACCTCGAAATTGAAAAACACCAACAAATACAACAACAACCTCAACATTGAAAAACAACAACAACCTCAACATTGAAAAACACCAACAAATTCAACAACAACCTCAACATTGAAAAACAACAACAAATTCAGCAACAATCTCAACATTGAAAAACACTAACAAATTCAACAACAACCTCGAAATTTAAAAACACCAACAAATTCAACAACAAACTCAACATTGAAAAACACCAACAAATTCAACAACAAACTCAACATTGAAAAACAACAACAACCTCTACATTGAAAAACACCAACAAATTCAACAACAACCTCAACATTGAAAAACACCAACAAATTCAACAAGAACCTCAACATTGAAAAACAGTAACAAATTCAACAACAACCTCGAAATTGAAAAACACCAACAAATTCAACAACAAATTCAACATTGAAAAACTCCAACAAATTCAACAACAAACTCAGCATTGAAAAACAACAACAACCTCAACATTGAAAAACACCAACAAATTCAACAACAACCTCGACATTGAAAAACAACAACAACCTCAACATTGAAAAACAACAACAAACTCAACATTGAAAAACACCAACAAATTCAACAACAACCTCAACATTGAAAAACAACAACAACCTCAACATTGAAAAACACCAACAAATTCAACAACAACCTCAACATTGAAAAACACCAACAAATTCAACAACAACCTCAACATTGAAAAACAACAACAACCTAAACATTGAAAACACCAACAAATTCAACAACAACCTCAACATTGAAAAACAACAACAACCTCAACATTGAAAAACACCAACAAATTCAACAACAACCTCAACATTGAAAAACACCAACAAATTCAACAACAACCTCAGCATTGAAAAACAACAACAACCTCAACATTGAAAAACACCAACAAATTCAACAACAACCTCAACATTGAAAAACAACAACAACCTCAACATTGAAAAACACCAACAAATTCAACAACAACTTCAACATTGAAAAACACCAACAAATTCAACAACAACCTCGAAATTGAAAAACACCAACAAATACAACAACAACCTCAACATTGAAAAACAACAACAACCTCAACATTGAAAAACACCAACAAATTCAACAACAACCTCAACATTGAAAAACAACAACAAATTCAGCAACAATCTCAACATTGAAAAACACTAACAAATTCAACAACAACCTCGAAATTTAAAAACACCAACAAATTCAACAACAAACTCAACATTGAAAAACACCAACAAATTCAACAACAAACTCAACATTGAAAAACAACAACAACCTCTACATTGAAAAACACCAACAAATTCAACAACAACCTCAACATTGAAAAACAACAACAACCTCAACATTGAAAAACACCAACAAATTCAACAACAACCTCAACATTGAAAAACACCAACAAATTCAACAACAAACTCAACATTGAAAAACAACAACAACCTCAACATTGAAAAACACCAACAAATTCAACAACAACCTCAACATTGAAAAACAACAACAACCTCAACATTGAAAAACACCAACAAATTCAACAACAACCTCAACATTGAAAAACACCAACAAATTCAACAACAACCTCAACATTGAAAAACAACAACAACCTAAACATTGAAAAACACCAACAAATACAACAACAACCTCAACATTGAAAAACAACAACAACCTCAACATTGAAAAACACCAACAAATTCAACAACAACCTCAACATTGAAAAACACCAACAAATTCAACAACAACCTCAGCATTGAAAAAGAACAACAACCTCAACATTGAAAAACACCAACAAATTCAACAACAACCTCAACATTGAAAAACACCAACAAATTCAACAACAACTTCAACATTGAAAAACACCAACAAATTCAACAACAACCTCGAAATTGATAAACACCAACAAATACAACAACAACCTCAACATTGAAAAACAACAACAACCTCAACATTGAAAAACACCAACAAATTCAACAACAACCTCAACATTGAAAAACAACAACCACCTCAACATTGCAAAACACCAGCAAATTCAACAACAACCTCAACATTTAAAAACACCAACAAATTCAACAACAACCTCAACATTGAAAAACAACAACAATCTCAACATTGAAAAACACCAACAAATTCAACAACAACCTCAACATTGAAAAACAACAACAACCTCAACATTGAAAAACACCAACAAATTCAACAACAACCTCGACATTGAAAAACACCCTCAAATTCAAAATCAACCTCAACATTGAAAAACACCAACAAACTCAACAACAACCTCAACATTGAAAAATAACAACAACCTCAACATTGAAAAACACCAACAAATTCAACAACAACCTCAACATTGAAAAACACCAACAAATTCAACAACAACCTCAACATTGAAAAACAACAACAACCTCAACATTGAAAAACGCCAAGAAATTCAACAACAACCTCAAAATGAAAAACAACAACAACCTCAACATTGAAAAACACCAACAAATTCAACAACAACCTCAACATTGAAAAACAACAACAACCTCAACATTGAAAAACACCAACAAATTCAACAACAACCTCAACATTGAAAAACACCAACAAATTCAACAACAACCTCAACTTTGAAAAACAACAACAACCTAAACATTGAAAAACACCAAGAAATTCAACAACAACCTCAACATTGAAAAACAACAACAACCTCAACATTGAAAAACACCAACAAATTCAACAACAACCTCAACATTGAAAAACAGCAACAAACTCAACAACAACCTCAGCATTGGAAAACAACAACAACCTCAAAATTGAAAAACACCAACAAATTCAACAACAACCTCAACATTGAAAAACAACAACAACCTAAACATTGAAAAACACCAACAAATTCAACAACAACCTCAACATTGAAAAACAACAACAACCTCAACATTGAAAAACACCAACAAATTCAAAAACAACCTCAACATTGAAAAACACCAACAAATTCAACAACAACCTCAGCATTGAAAAACAACAACAACCTCAACATTGAAAAACACCAACAAATTCAACAACAACCTCAACATTGAAAAACAACAACAACCTCAACATTGAAAAACACCAACAAATTCAACAACAACTTCAACATTGAAAAACACCAACAAATTCAACAACAACCTCGAAATTGAAAAACACCAACAAATACAACTACAACCTCAACATTGAAAAACAACAACAACCTCAACATTCAAAAACACCAACAAATTCAACAACAACCTCAACATTGAAAAACAACAACAACCTCAACATTGCAAAACACCAGCAAATTCAACAACAACCTCAACATTTAAAAACACCAACAAATTCAACAACAAACTCAACATTGTAAAACAGCAACAATCTCAACATTGAAAAACACCAACAAATTCAACAACAACCTCAACATTGAAAAACAACAACAACCTCAACATTGAAAAACACCAACAAATTCAACAACAACCTCGACATTGAAAAACACCCTCAAATTCAAAATCAACCTCAACATTGAAAAACACCAACAACCTCAAAATTGAAAAAACACCAACAAATTCAACAACAACCTCAACATTTAAAAACAACAACAACCTCAACATTGAAAAACACCAACAAATTCAACAACAACCTCAACATTGAAAAACACCAACAAATTCAACAACAACCTCAACATTGAAAAACACCAACAAACTCACCAACAACCTCAACATTGAAAAATAACAACAACCTCAACATTGAAAAACACCAACAAATTCAACAACAACCTCAACATTGAAAAGCAACAACAACCTAAACATTGAAAAACACCAACAAATTCAACAACAACCTCAACATTGAAAAACAACAACAACCTCAACATTGAAAAACACCAACAAATTCAACAACAACTTCAACATTGAAAAACACCAACAAATTCAACAACAACCTCAGCATTGAAAAACAACAACAACCTCAACATTGAAAAACACCAACAAATTCAACAACAACCTCAACATTGAAAAACAACAACAACCTCAACATTGAAAAACACCAACAAATTCAACAACAACTTCAACATTGAAAAACGCCAACAAATTCAACAACAACCTCGAAATTGAAAAACACCAACAAATACAACAACAACCTCAACATTGAAAAACAACAACAGCCTCAACATTGAAAAACACCAACAAATTCAACAACAACCTCAACATTGAAAAACACCAACAAATTCAACAACAACCTCAACATTGAAAAACACTAACAAATTCAACAACAACCTCGAAATTGAAAAACACCAACAAATTCAACAACAAACTCAACATTGAAAAACACCAACAAATTCAACAACAAACTCAACATTGAAAAACAACAACAAACTCTACATTGAAAAACACCAACAAATTCAACAACAACCTCAACATTGAAAAACAACAACAACCTCAACATTGAAAAACACCAACAAATTCAACAACAACCTCAACATTGAAAAACACCAACAAATTCAACAACAAACTCAACATTGAAAAACAACAACAACCTCTACATTGAAAAACACCAACAAATTCAACAACAACCTCAACATTGAAAAACAACAACAACCTCAACATTGAAAAACACCAGCAAATTCAACAACAACCTCGAAATTGAAAAACACCAACAAATACAACAACAACCTCAACATTGAAAAACAACAACAACCTCAACATTGAAAAACACCAACAAATTCAACAACAACCTCAACATTGAAAAACACCAACAAATTCAACAAGAACCTCAACATTGAAAAACACTAACAAATTCAACAACAACCTCGAAATTGAAAAACACCAACAAATTCAACAACAAACTCAACATTGAAAAACTCCAACAAATTCAACAACAACCTCAGCATTGAAAAACAACAACAACCTCAACATTGAAAAACACCAACAAATTCAACAACAACCTCAACATTGAAAAACAACAACAACCTCAACATTGAAAAACACCAACAAATTCAACAACAACTTCAACATTGAAAAACACCAACAAATTCAACAACAACCTCGAAATTGAAAAACACCAACAAATACAACTACAACCTCAACATTGAAAAACAACAACAACCTCAACATTCAAAAACACCAACAAATTCAACAACAACCTCAACATTGAAAAACAACAACAACCTCAACATTGCAAAACACCAGCAAATTCAACAACAACCTCAACATTTAAAAACACCAACAAATTCAACAACAAACTCAACATTGTAAAACAGCAACAATCTCAACATTGAAAAACACCAACAAATTCAACAACAACCTCAACATTGAAAAACAACAACAACCTCAACATTGAAAAACACCAACAAATTCAACAACAACCTCGACATTGAAAAACACCCTCAAATTCAAAATCAACCTCAACATTGAAAAACACCAACAACCTCAAAATTGAAAAAACACCAACAAATTCAACAACAACCTCAACATTTGAAAACAACAACAACCTCAACATTGAAAAACACCAACAAATTCAACAACAACCTCAACATTGAAAAACACCAACAAATTCAACAACAACCTCAACATTGAAAAACACCAACAAACTCACCAACAACCTCAACATTGAAAAATAACAACAACCTCAACATTGAAAAACACCAACAAATTCAACAACAACCTCAACATTGAAAAACACCAACAAATTCAACAACAACCTCAACTTTGAAAAACACCAACAAATTCAACAACAACCTCAACATTGAAAAACAACAACAACCTAAACATTGAAAAACACCAACAAATTCAACAACAACCTCAACATTGAAAAACAACAACAAACTCAACATTGAAAAACACCAACAAATTCAACAACAACCTCAACATTGAAAAACAACAACAAATTCAACAACAACCTCAGCATTGAAAAACAACAACAACCTCAACATTGAAAAACACCAACAAATTCAACAACAACCTCAACATTGAAAAACAACAACAAATTCAGCAACAATCTCAACATTGAAAAACACTAACAAATTCAACAACAACCTCGAAATTTAAAAACACCAACAAATTCAACAACAAACTCAACATTGAAAAACACCAACAAATTCAACAACAAACTCAACATTGAAAAACAACAACAACTTCTACATTGAAAAACACCAACAAATTCAACAACAACCTCAACATTGAAAAACACCAACAAATTCAACAAGAACCTCAACATTGAAAAACAGTAACAAATTCAACAACAACCTCGAAATTGAAAAACACCAACAAATTCAACAACAAACTCAACATTGAAAAACTCCAACAAATTCAACAACAAACTCAGCATTGAAAAACAACAACAACCTCAACATTGAAAAACACCAACAAATTCAACAACAACCTCGACATTGAAAAACAACAACAACCTCAACATTGAAAAACAACAACAAACTCAACATTGAAAAACACCAACAAATTCAACAACAACCTCAACATTGAAAAACAACAACAACCTCAACATTGAAAAACACCAACAAATTCAACAACAACCTCAACATTGAAAAACACCAACAAATTCAACAACAACCTCAACATTGAAAAACAACAACAACCTAAACATTGAAAAACACCAACAAATTCAACAACAACCTCAACATTGAAAAACAACAACAACCTCAACATTGAAAAACACCAACAAATTCAACAACAACCTCAACATTGAAAAACACCAACAAATTCAACAACAACCTCAGCATTGAAAAACAACAACAACCTCAACATTGAAAAACACCAACAAATTCAACAACAACCTCAACATTGAAAAACAACAACAACCTCAACATTGAAAAACACCAACAAATTCAACAACAACTTCAACATTGAAAAACACCAACAAATTCAACAACAACCTCGAAATTGAAAAACACCAACAAATACAACAACAACCTCAACATTGAAAAACAACAACAACCTCAACATTGAAAAACACCAACAAATTCAACAACAACCTCAACATTGAAAAACAACAACAAATTCAGCAACAATCTCAACATTGAAAAACACTAACAAATTCAACAACAACCTCGAAATTTAAAAACACCAACAAATTCAACAACAAACTCAACATTGAAAAACACCAACAAATTCAACAACAAACTCAACATTGAAAAACAACAACAACCTCTACATTGAAAAACACCAACAAATTCAACAACAACCTCAACATTGAAAAACAACAACAACCTCAACATTGAAAAACACCAACAAATTCAACAACAACCTCAACATTGAAAAACACCAACAAATTCAACAACAAACTCAACATTGAAAAACAACAACAACCTCAACATTGAAAAACACCAACAAATTCAACAACAACCTCAACATTGAAAAACAACAACAACCTCAACATTGAAAAACACCAACAAATTCAACAACAACCTCAACATTGAAAAACACCAACAAATTCAACAACAACCTCAACATTGAAAAACAACAACAACCTAAACATTGAAAAACACCAACAAATACAACAACAACCTCAACATTGAAAAACAACAACAACCTCAACATTGAAAAACACCAACAAATTCAACAACAACCTCAACATTGAAAAACACCAACAAATTCAACAACAACCTCAGCATTGAAAAAGAACAACAACCTCAACATTGAAAAACACCAACAAATTCAACAACAACCTCAACATTGAAAAACACCAACAAATTCAACAACAACTTCAACATTGAAAAACACCAACAAATTCAACAACAACCTCGAAATTGATAAACACCAACAAATACAACAACAACCTCAACATTGAAAAACAACAACAACCTCAACATTGAAAAACACCAACAAATTCAACAACAACCTCAACATTGAAAAACAACAACCACCTCAACATTGCAAAACACCAGCAAATTCAACAACAACCTCAACATTTAAAAACACCAACAAATTCAACAACAACCTCAACATTGAAAAACAACAACAATCTCAACATTGAAAAACACCAACAAATTCAACAACAACCTCAACATTGAAAAACAACAACAACCTCAACATTGAAAAACACCAACAAATTCAACAACAACCTCGACATTGAAAAACACCCTCAAATTCAAAATCAACCTCAACATTGAAAAACACCAACAAACTCAACAACAACCTCAACATTGAAAAATAACAACAACCTCAACATTGAAAAACACCAACAAATTCAACAACAACCTCAACATTGAAAAACACCAACAAATTCAACAACAACCTCAACATTGAAAAACACCAACAAATTCAACAACAACCTCAGCATTGAAAAACAACAACAACCTCAACATTGAAAAACACCAACAAATTCAACAACAACCTCAACATTGAAAAACAACAACAACCTCAACATTGAAAAACACCAACAAATTCAACAACAACTTCAACATTGAAAAACACCAACAAATTCAACAACAACCTCGAAATTGAAAAACACCAACAAATACAACAACAACCTCAACATTGAAAAACAACAACAACCTCAACATTGAAAAACACCAACAAATTCAACAACAACCTCAACATTGAAAAACAACAACAAATTCAGCAACAATCTCAACATTGAAAAACACTAACAAATTCAACAACAACCTCGAAATTTAAAAACACCAACAAATTCAACAACAAACTCAAAATTGAAAAACACCAACAAATTCAACAACAAACTCAACATTGAAAAACAACAACAACCTCTACATTGAAAAACACCAACAAATTCAACAACAACCTCAACATTGAAAAACAACAACAACCTCAACATTGAAAAACACCAACAAATTCAACAACAACCTCAACATTGAAAAACACCAACAAATTCAACAACAAACTCAACATTGAAAAACAACAACAACCTCAACATTGAAAAACACCAACAAATTCAACAACAACCTCAACATTGAAAAACAACAACAACCTCAACATTGAAAAACACCAACAAATTCAACAACAACCTCAACATTGAAAAACACCAACAAATTCAACAACAACCTCAACATTGAAAAACAACAACAACCTAAACATTGAAAAACACCAACAAATACAACAACAACCTCAACATTGAAAAACAACAACAACCTCAACATTGAAAAACACCAACAAATTCAACAACAACCTCAACATTGAAAAACACCAACAAATTCAACAACAACCTCAGCATTGAAAAAGAACAACAACCTCAACATTGAAAAACACCAACAAATTCAACAACAACCTCAACATTGAAAAACACCAACAAATTCAACAACAACTTCAACATTGAAAAACACCAACAAATTCAACAACAACCTCGAAATTGATAAACACCAACAAATACAACAACAACCTCAACATTGAAAAACAACAACAACCTCAACATTGAAAAACACCAACAAATTCAACAACAACCTCAACATTGAGAAACAACAACCACCTCAACATTGCAAAACACCAGCAAATTCAACAACAACCTCAACATTTAAAAACACCAACAAATTCAACAACAACCTCAACATTGAAAAACAACAACAATCTCAACATTGAAAAACACCAACAAATTCAACAACAACCTCAACATTGAAAAACAACAACAACCTCAACATTGAAAAACACCAACAAATTCAACAACAACCTCGACATTGAAAAACACCCTCAAATTCAAAATCAACCTCAACATTGAAAAACACCAACAAACTCAACAACAACCTCAACATTGAAAAATAACAACAACCTCAACATTGAAAAACACCAACAAATTCAACAACAACCTCAACATTGAAAAACACCAACAAATTCAACAACAACCTCAACATTGAAAAACAACAACAACCTCAAGATTGAAAAACGCCAAGAAATTCAACAACAACCTCAAAATGAAAAACAACAACAACCTCAACATTGAAAAACACCAACAAATTCAACAACAACCTCAACATTGAAAAACAACAACAACCTCAACATTGAAAAACACCAACAAATTCAACAACAACCTCAACATTGAAAAACACCAACAAATTCAACAACAACCTCAACTTTGAAAAACAACAACAACCTAAACATTGAAAAACACCAAGAAATTCAACAACAACCTCAACATTGAAAAACAACAACAACCTCAACATTCAAAAACACCAACAAATTCAACAACAACCTCAACATTGAAAAACAGCAACAAATTCAACAACAACCTCAGCATTGGAAAACAACAACAACCTCAACATTGAAAAACACCAACAAATTCAACAACAACCTCAACATTGAAAAACAACAACAACCTAAACATTGAAAAACACCAACAAATTCAACAACAACCTCAACATTGAAAAACAACAACAACCTCAACATTGAAAAACACCAACAAATTCAAAAACAACCTCAACATTGAAAAACACCAACAAATTCAACAACAACCTCAGCATTGAAAAACAACAACAACCTCAACATTGAAAAACACCAACAAATTCAACAACAACCTCAACATTGAAAAACAACAACAACCTCAACATTGAAAAACACCAACAAATTCAACAACAACTTCAACATTGAAAAACACCAACAAATTCAACAACAACCTCGAAATTGAAAAACACCAACAAATACAACTACAACCTCAACATTGAAAAACAACAACAACCTCAACATTCAAAAACACCAACAAATTCAACAACAACCTCAACATTGAAAAACAACAACAACCTCAACATTGCAAAACACCAGCAAATTCAACAACAACCTCAACATTTAAAAACACCAACAAATTCAACAACAAACTCAACATTGTAAAACAGCAACAATCTCAACATTGAAAAACACCAACAAATTCAACAACAACCTCAACATTGAAAAACAACAACAACCTCAACATTGAAAAACACCAACAAATTCAACAACAACCTCGACATTGAAAAACACCCTCAAATTCAAAATCAACCTCAACATTGAAAAACACCAACAACCTCAAAATTGAAAAAACACCAACAAATTCAACAACAACCTCAACATTTAAAAACAACAACAACCTCAACATTGAAAAACACCAACAAATTCAACAACAACCTCAACATTGAAAAACACCAACAAATTCAACAACAACCTCAACATTGAAAAACACCAACAAACTCACCAACAACCTCAACATTGAAAAATAACAACAACCTCAACATTGAAAAACACCAACAAATTCAACAACAACCTCAACATTGAAAAACACCAACAAATTCAACAACAACCTCAACTTTGAAAAACACCAACAAATTCAACAACAACCTCAACATTGAAAAACAACAACAACCTAAACATTGAAAAACACCAACAAATTCAACAACAACCTCAACATTGAAAAACAACAACAACCTCAACATTGAAAAACACCAACAAATTCAACAACAACCTCAACATTGAAAAACACCAACAAATTCAACAACAACCTCAGCATTGAAAAACAACAACAACCTCAACATTGAAAAACACCAACAAATTCAACAACAACCTCAACATTGAAAAACAACAACAACCTCAACATTGAAAAACACCAACAAATTCAACAACAACTTCAACATTGAAAAACGCCAACAAATTCAACAACAACCTCGAAATTGAAAAACACCAACAAATACAACAACAACCTCAACATTGAAAAACAACAACAGCCTCAACATTGAAAAACACCAACAAATTCAACAACAACCTCAACATTGAAAAACACCAACAAATTCAACAACAACCTCAACATTGAAAAACACTAACAAATTCAACAACAACCTCGAAATTGAAAAACACCAACAAATTCAACAACAAACTCAACATTGAAAAACACCAACAAATTCAACAACAAACTCAACATTGAAAAACAACAACAAACTCTACATTGAAAAACACCAACAAATTCAACAACAACCTCAACATTGAAAAACAACAACAACCTCAACATTGAAAAACACCAACAAATTCAACAACAACCTCAACATTGAAAAACACCAACAAATTCAACAACAAACTCAACATTGAAAAACAACAACAACCTCTACATTGAAAAACACCAACAAATTCAACAACAACCTCAACATTGAAAAACAACAACAACCTCAACATTGAAAAACACCAGCAAATTCAACAACAACCTCGAAATTGAAAAACACCAACAAATACAACAACAACCTCAACATTGAAAAACAACAACAACCTCAACATTGAAAAACACCAACAAATTCAACAACAACCTCAACATTGAAAAACACCAACAAATTCAACAAGAACCTCAACATTGAAAAACACTAACAAATTCAACAACAACCTCGAAATTGAAAAACACCAACAAATTCAACAACAAACTCAACAGTGAAAAACTCCAACAAATTCAACAACAACCTCAGCATTGAAAAACAACAACAACCTCAACATTGAAAAACACCAACAAATTCAACAACAACCTCAACATTGAAAAGCACCAACAACCTCAACATTGAAAAACACCAACAAATTCAACAACAACTTCAACATTGAAAAACACCAACAAATTCAACAACAACCTCGAAATTGAAAAACACCAACAAATACAACTACAACCTCAACATTGAAAAACAACAACAACCTCAACATTCAAAAACACCAACAAATTCAACAACAACCTCAACATTGAAAAACAACAACAACCTCAACATTGCAAAACACCAGCAAATTCAACAACAACCTCAACATTTAAAAACACCAACAAATTCAACAACAAACTCAACATTGTAAAACAGCAACAATCTCAACATTGAAAAACACCAACAAATTCAACAACAACCTCAACATTGAAAAACAACAACAACCTCAACATTGAAAAACACCAACAAATTCAACAACAACCTCGACATTGAAAAACACCCTCAAATTCAAAATCAACCTCAACATTGAAAAACACCAACAACCTCAAAATTGAAAAAACACCAACAAATTCAACAACAACCTCAACATTTGAAAACAACAACAACCTCAACATTGAAAAACACCAACAAATTCAACAACAACCTCAACATTGAAAAACACCAACAAATTCAACAACAACCTCAACATTGAAAAACACCAACAAACTCACCAACAACCTCAACATTGAAAAATAACAACAACCTCAACATTGAAAAACACCAACAAATTCAACAACAACCTCAACATTGAAAAACACCAACAAATTCAACAACAACCTCAACTTTGAAAAACACCAACAAATTCAACAACAACCTCAACATTGAAAAACAACAACAACCTAAACATTGAAAAACACCAACAAATTCAACAACAACCTCAACATTGAAAAACAACAACAACCTCAACATTGAAAAACACCAACAAATTCAACAACAACCTCAACATTGAAAAACAACAACAAATTCAACAACAACCTCAGCATTGAAAAACAACAACAACCTCAACATTGAAAAACACCAACAAATTCAACAACAACCTCAACATTGAAAATCAACAACAACCTCAACATTGAAAAACACCAACAAATTCAACAACAACTTCAACATTGAAAAACGCCAACAAATTCAACAACAACCTCGAAATTGAAAAACACCAACAAATACAACAACAACCTCAACATTGAAAAACAACAACAGCCTCAACATTGAAAAACACCAACAAATTCAACAACAACCTCAACATTGAAAAACACCAACAAATTCAACAACAACCTCAACATTGAAAAACACTAACAAATTCAACAACAATCTCGAAATTGAAAAACACCAACAAATTCAACAACAAACTCAACATTGAAAAACACCAACAAATTCAACAACAAACTCAACATTGAAAAACAACAACAAACTCTACATTGAAAAACACCAACAAATTCAACAACAACCTCAACATTGAAAAACAACAACAACCTCAACATTGAAAAACACCAACAAATTCAACAACAACCTCAACATTGAAAAACACCAACAAATTCAACAACAAACTCAACATTGAAAAACAACAACAACCTCTACATTGAAAAACACCAACAAATTCAACAACAACCTCAACATTGAAAAACAACAACAACCTCAACATTGAAAAACACCAGCAAATTCAACAACAACCTCGAAATTGAAAAACACCAACAAATACAACAACAACCTCAACATTGAAAAACAACAACAACCTCAACATTGAAAAACACCAACAAATTCAACAACAACCTCAACATTGAAAAACACCAACAAATTCAACAAGAACCTCAACATTGAAAAACACTAACAAATTCAACAACAACCTCGAAATTGAAAAACACCAACAAATTCAACAACAAACTCAACATTGAAAAACTCCAACAAATTCAACAACAAACTCAACATTGAAAAACAACAACAACCTCAACATTGAAAAACACCAACAAATTCAACAACAACCTCGACATTGAAAAACAACAACAACCTCAACATTGAAAAACAACAACAACTCAACATTGAAAAACACTAACAAATTCAACAACAACCTCGAAATTGAAAAACACCAACAAATTCAACAACAAACTCAACATTGAAAAACACCAACAAATTCAACAACAAACTCAACATTGAAAAACAACAACAAACTCTACATTGAAAAACACCAACAAATTCAACAACAACCTCAACATTGAAAAACAACAACAACCTCAACATTGAAAAACACCAACAAATTCAACAACAACCTCAACATTGAAAAACACCAACGAATTCAACAACAAACTCAACATTGAAAAACAACAACAACCTCTACATTGAAAAACACCAACAAATTCAACAACAACCTCAACATTGAAAAACAACAACAACCTCAACATTGAAAAACACCAGCAAATTCAACAACAACCTCGAAATTGAAAAACACCAACAAATACAACAACAACCTCAACATTGATAAACAACAACAACCTCAACATTGAAAAACACCAACAAATTCAACAACAACCTCAACATTGAAAAACACCAACAAATTCAACAAGAACCTCAACATTGAAAGACACTAACAAATTCAACAACAACCTCGAAATTGAAAAACACCAACAAATTCAACTACAAACTCAACATTGAAAAACTCCAACAAATTCAACAACAAACTCAACATTGAAAAACAACAACAACCTCAACATTGAAAAACACCAACAAATTCAACAACAACCTCAACATTGAAAAACAACAACAACCTCAACATTGAAAAACACCAACAAATTCAACAACAACCTCAACATTGAAAAACACCAACAAATTCAACAACAACCTCAGCATTGAAAAACAACAACAACCTCAACATTGAAAAACACCAACAAATTCAACAACAACCTCAACATTGAAAAACAACAACAACCTCAACATTGAAAAACACCAACAAATTCAACAACAACTTCAACATTGAAAAACACCAACAAATTCAACAACAACCACGAAATTGAAAAACACCAACAAATACAACAACAACCTCAACATTGAAAAACAACAACAACCTCAACATTGAAAAACACCAACAAATTCAACAACAACCTCAACTTTGAAAAACAACAACAAATTCAGCAACAATCTCAACATTGAAAAACACTAACAAATTCAACAACAACCTCGAAATTGAAAAACACCAACAAATACAACTACAACCTCAACATTGAAAAACAACAACAACCTCAACATTCAAAAACACCAACAAATTCAACAACAACCTCAACATTGAAAAACAACAACAACCTCAACATTGCAAAACACCAGCAAATTCAACAACAACCTCAACATTTAAAAACACCAACAAATTCAACAACAAACTCAACATTGTAAAACAGCAACAATCTCAACATTGAAAAACACCAACAAATTCAACAACAACCTCAACATTGAAAAACAACAACAACCTCAACATTGAAAAACACCAACAAATTCAACAACAACCTCGACATTGAAAAACACCCTCAAATTCAAAATCAACCTCAACATTGAAAAACACCAACAACCTCAAAATTGAAAAAACACCAACAAATTCAACAACAACCTCAACATTTGAAAACAACAACAACCTCAACATTGAAAAACACCAACAAATTCAACAACAACCTCAACATTGAAAAACACCAACAAATTCAACAACAACCTCAACATTGAAAAACACCAACAAACTCACCAACAACCTCAACATTGAAAAATAACAACAACCTCAACATTGAAAAACACCAACAAATTCAACAACAACCTCAACATTGAAAAACACCAACAAATTCAACAACAACCTCAACTTTGAAAAACACCAACAAATTCAACAACAACCTCAACATTGAAAAACAACAACAACCTAAACATTGAAAAACACCAACAAATTCAACAACAACCTCAACATTGAAAAACAACAACAACCTCAACATTGAAAAACACCAACAAATTCAACAACAACCTCAACATTGAAAAACAACAACAAATTCAACAACAACCTCAGCATTGAAAAACAACAACAACCTCAACATTGAAAAACACCAACAAATTCAACAACAACCTCAACATTGAAAATCAACAACAACCTCAACATTGAAAAACACCAACAAATTCAACAACAACTTCAACATTGAAAAACGCCAACAAATTCAACAACAACCTCGAAATTGAAAAACACCAACAAATACAACAACAACCTCAACATTGAAAAACAACAACAGCCTCAACATTGAAAAACACCAACAAATTCAACAACAACCTCAACATTGAAAAACACCAACAAATTCAACAACAACCTCAACATTGAAAAACACTAACAAATTCAACAACAATCTCGAAATTGAAAAACACCAACAAATTCAACAACAAACTCAACATTGAAAAACACCAACAAATTCAACAACAAACTCAACATTGAAAAACAACAACAAACTCTACATTGAAAAACACCAACAAATTCAACAACAACCTCAACATTGAAAAACAACAACAACCTCAACATTGAAAAACACCAACAAATTCAACAACAACCTCAACATTGAAAAACACCAACAAATTCAACAACAAACTCAACATTGAAAAACAACAACAACCTCTACATTGAAAAACACCAACAAATTCAACAACAACCTCAACATTGAAAAACAACAACAACCTCAACATTGAAAAACACCAGCAAATTCAACAACAACCTCGAAATTGAAAAACACCAACAAATACAACAACAACCTCAACATTGAAAAACAACAACAACCTCAACATTGAAAAACACCAACAAATTCAACAACAACCTCAACATTGAAAAACACCAACAAATTCAACAAGAACCTCAACATTGAAAAACACTAACAAATTCAACAACAACCTCGAAATTGAAAAACACCAACAAATTCAACAACAAACTCAACATTGAAAAACTCCAACAAATTCAACAACAAACTCAACATTGAAAAACAACAACAACCTCAACATTGAAAAACACCAACAAATTCAACAACAACCTCGACATTGAAAAACAACAACAACCTCAACATTGAAAAACAACAACAACTCAACATTGAAAAACACTAACAAATTCAACAACAACCTCGAAATTGAAAAACACCAACAAATTCAACAACAAACTCAACATTGAAAAACACCAACAAATTCAACAACAAACTCAACATTGAAAAACAACAACAAACTCTACATTGAAAAACACCAACAAATTCAACAACAACCTCAACATTGAAAAACAACAACAACCTCAACATTGAAAAACACCAACAAATTCAACAACAACCTCAACATTGAAAAACACCAACGAATTCAACAACAAACTCAACATTGAAAAACAACAACAACCTCTACATTGAAAAACACCAACAAATTCAACAACAACCTCAACATTGAAAAACAACAACAACCTCAACATTGAAAAACACCAGCAAATTCAACAACAACCTCGAAATTGAAAAACACCAACAAATACAACAACAACCTCAACATTGATAAACAACAACAACCTCAACATTGAAAAACACCAACAAATTCAACAACAACCTCAACATTGAAAAACACCAACAAATTCAACAAGAACCTCAACATTGAAAGACACTAACAAATTCAACAACAACCTCGAAATTGAAAAACACCAACAAATTCAACTACAAACTCAACATTGAAAAACTCCAACAAATTCAACAACAAACTCAACATTGAAAAACAACAACAACCTCAACATTGAAAAACACCAACAAATTCAACAACAACCTCAACATTGAAAAACAACAACAACCTCAACATTGAAAAACACCAACAAATTCAACAACAACCTCAACATTGAAAAACACCAACAAATTCAACAACAACCTCAGCATTGAAAAACAACAACAACCTCAACATTGAAAAACACCAACAAATTCAACAACAACCTCAACATTGAAAAACAACAACAACCTCAACATTGAAAAACACCAACAAATTCAACAACAACTTCAACATTGAAAAACACCAACAAATTCAACAACAACCTCGAAATTGAAAAACACCAACAAATACAACAACAACCTCAACATTGAAAAACAACAACAACCTCAACATTGAAAAACACCAACAAATTCAACAACAACCTCAACTTTGAAAAACAACAACAAATTCAGCAACAATCTCAACATTGAAAAACACTAACAAATTCAACAACAACCTCGAAATTTAAAAACACCAACAAATTCAACAACAAACTCAACATTGAAAAACACCAACAAATTGAACAACAAACTCAACATTGAAAAACAACAACAACCTCAACATTGAAAAACACCAACAAATTCAACAACAACCTCAACATTGAAAAACAACAACAACCTCAACATTGAAAAACACCAACAAATTCAACAACAACCTCAACATTGAAAAACACCAACAAATTCAACAACAAACTCAACATTGAAAAACAGCAACAACCTCAACATTGAAAAACACCAACAAATTAAACAACAACCTCAACATTGAAAAACAACAACAACCTCAACATTGAAAAACACCAACAAATTCAACAACAACCTCAACATTGAAAAACACCAACAAATTCAACAACAACCTCAACATTGAAAAACAAAAACAACCTAAACATTGAAAAACACCAACAAATTCAACAACAACCTCAACATTGAAAAACAACAACAACCTCAACATTGAAAAACACCAACAAATTCAACAACAACCTCAACATTGAAAAACACCAACAAATTCAACAACAACATCAGCATTGAAAAAGAACAACAACAATCTCAACATTGAAAAACACCAACAAATTCAACAACAACCTCAACATTGAAGAACACGAACAAATTCAACAACAACTTCAACATTGAAAAACACCAACAAATTCAACAACAACCTCGAAATTGATAAACACCAACAAATACAACAGCAACCTCAACATTGAAAAACAACAACAACCTCAACATTGAAAAACACCAACAAATTCAACAACAACCTCAACATTGAAAAACAACAACCACCTCAACATTGCAAAACACCAGCAAATTCAACAACAACCTCAACATTTAAAAACACCAACAAATTCAACAACAACCTCAACATTGAAAAACAACAACAATCTCAACATTGAAAAACACCAACAAATTCAACAACAACCTCAACATTGAAAAACAACAACAACCTCAACATTGAAAAACACCAACAAATTCAACAACAACCTCGACATTGAAAAACACCCTCAAATTCAAAATCAACCTCAACATTGAAAAACACCAACAAACTCAACAACAACCTCAACATTGAAAAATAACAACAACCTCAACATTGAAAAACACCAACAAATTCAACAACAACCTCAACATTGAAAAACGCCAAGAAATTCAACAACAACCTCAACATTGAAAAACAACAACAACCTCAACATTGAAAAACACCAACAAATTCAACAACAACCTCAAAATGAAAAACAACAACAACCTCAACATTGAAAAACACCAACAAATTCAACAACAACCTCAACATTGAAAAACAACAACAACCTCAACATTGAAAAACACCAACAAATTCAACAACAACCTCAACATTGAAAAACACCAACAAATTCAACAAGAACCTCAACATTGAAAAACACTAACAAATTCAACAACAACCTCGAAATTGAAAAACACCAACAAATTCAACAACAAACTCAACATTGAAAAACTCCAACAAATTCAACAACAACCTCAGCATTGAAAAACAACAACAACCTCAACATTGAAAAACACCAACAAATTCAACAACAACCTCAACATTGAAAAACAACAACAACCTCAACATTGAAAAACCCCAACAAATTCAACAACAACTTCAACATTGAAAAACACCAACAAATTCAACAACAACCTCGAAATTGAAAAACACCAACAAATACAACTACAACCTCAACATTGAAAAACAACAACAACCTCAACATTCAAAAACACCAACAAATTCAACAACAACCTCAACATTGAAAAACAACAACAACCTCAACATTGCAAAACACCAGCAAATTCAACAACAACCTCAACATTGAAAAACACCAACAAATTCAACAACAAACTCAACATTGTAAAACAGCAACAATCTCAACATTGAAAAACACCAACAAATTCAACAACAACCTCAACATTGAAAAACAACAACAACCTCAACATTGAAAAACACCAACAAATTCAACAACAACCTCGACATTGAAAAACACCCTCAAATTCAAAATCAACCTCAACATTGAAAAACACCAACAACCTCAAAATTGAAAAAACACCAACAAATTCAACAACAACCTCAACATTTGAAAACAACAACAACCTCAACATTGAAAAACACCAACAAATTCAACAACAACCTCAACATTGAAAAACACCAACAAATTCAACAACAACCTCAACATTGAAAAACACCAACAAACTCACCAACAACCTCAACATTGAAAAATAACAACAACCTCAACATTGAAAAACACCAACAAATTCAACAACAACCTCAACATTGAAAAACACCAACAAATTCAACAACAACCTCAACTTTGAAAAACACCAACAAATTCAACAACAACCTCAACATTGAAAAACAACAACAACCTAAACATTGAAAAACACCAACAAATTCAACAACAACCTCAACATTGAAAAACAACAACAACCTCAACATTGAAAAACACCAACAAATTCAACAACAACCTCAACATTGAAAAACAACAACAAATTCAACAACAACCTCAGCATTGAAAAACAACAACAACCTCAACATTGAAAAACACCAACAAATTCAACAACAACCTCAACATTGAAAAACAACAACAACCTCAACATTGAAAAACACCAACAAATTCAACAACAACTTCAACATTGAAAAACGCCAACAAATTCAACAACAACCTCGAAATTGAAAAACACCAACAAATACAACAACAACCTCAACATTGAAAAACAACAACAGCCTCAACATTGAAAAACACCAACAAATTCAACAACAACCTCAACATTGAAAAACACCAACAAATTCAACAACAACCTCAGCATTGAAAAACATAACAAATTCAACAACAACCTCGAAATTGAAAAACACCAACAAATTCAACAACAAACTCAACATTGAAAAACACCAACAAATTCAACAACAAACTCAACATTGAAAAACAACAACAAACTCTACATTGAAAAACACCACCAAATTCAACAACAACCTCAACATTGAAAAACAACAACAACCTCAACATTGAAAAACACCAACAAATTCAAACAACAACCTCAACATGAAAAACACCAACAAATTCAACAACAAACTCAACATTGAAAAACAACAACAACCTCTACATTGGAAAAACACCAACAAATTCAACAACAACCTCAACATTGAAAAACAACAACAACCTCAACATTGAAAAACACCAGCAAATTCAACAACAACCTCGAAATTGAAAACACCAACAAATACAACAACAACCTCAACATTGAAAAACAACAACAACCTCAACATTGAAAAACACCAACAAATTCAACAACAACCTCAACATTGAAAAACACCAACAAATCAACAAGAACCTCAACATTGAAAAAACACTAACCAAATTCAACAACAACCTCGAAATTGAAAAACCACCAACAAATTCAACACAAAACTCAACATTGAAAAACTCCAACAAATTCAACAACAAACTCAACATTGAAAAACAACAACAACCTCAACATTGAAAAACACCAACAAATTCAACAACAACCTCGACATTGAAAAACAACAACAACCTCAACATTGAAAAACAACAACAACTCAACATTGAAAAACACTAACAAATTCAACAACAACCTCGAAATTGAAAAACACCAACAAATTCAACAACAAACTCAACATTGAAAATGACACCAACAAATTCAACAACAAACTCAACATTGAAAACAACAACAAACTCTACATGAAAAACACCAACCAAATTCAACAACAACCTCAACATTGAAAAACAACAACAACCTCAACATTGAAAAACACCAACAAATTCAACAACAACCTCAACATTGAAAAACACCAACAAATTCAACAACAAACTCAACATTGAAAAACAACAACAACCTCTACATTGAAAACACCAACAAATTCAACAACAACCTCAACATTGAAAAACAACAACAACCTCAACATTGAAAAACACCAGCAAATTCAACAACAACCTCGAAATTGAAAAACACCAACAATACAACAACAACCTCAACATTGATAAACAACAACAACCTCAACATTGAAAAACACCAACAAATTCAACAACAACCTCAACATTGAAAAACACCAACAAATTCAACAAGAACCTCAACATTGAAAGACACTAACAAATTCAACAACAACCTCGAAATTGAAAAACACCAACAAATTCAACTACAAACTCAACATTGAAAAACTCCAACAAATTCAACAACAAACTCAACATTGAAAAACAACAACAACCTCAACATTGAAAAACACCAACAAATTCAACAACAACCTCAACATTGAAAAACAACAACAACCTCAACATTGAAAAACACCAACAAATTCAACAACAACCTCAACATTGAAAAACACCAACAAATTCAACAACAACCTCAGCATTGAAAAACAACAACAACCTCAACATTGAAAAACACCAACAAATTCAACAACAACCTCAACATTGAAAAACAACAACAACCTCAACATTGAAAAACACCAACAAATTCAACAACAACTTCAACATTGAAAAACACCAACAAATTCAACAACAACCTCGAAATTGAAAAACACCAACAAATACAACAACAACCTCAACATTGAAAAACAACAACAACCTCAACATTGAAAAACACCACAAATTCAACAACAACCTCAACTTTGAAAAACAACAACAAATTCAGCAACAATCTCAACATTGAAAAACACTAACAAATTCAACAACAACCTCGAAATTTAAAAACACCAACAAATTCAACAACAAACTAAACATTGAAAAACACCAACAAATTGAACAACAAACTCAACATTGAAAAACAACAACAACCTCTACATTGAAAAAACACCAACAAATTCAACAACAACCTCAACATTGAAAAACAACAACAACCTCAACATTGAAAAACACCAACAAATTCAACAACAACCTCAACATTGGAAAAACACCAACAAATTCCAACAACAAACTCAACATTGAAAAACAACAACAACCTCAACATTGAAAAACACCAACAAATTAAACAACAACCTCAACATTGAAAAACAACAACAACCTCAACATTGAAAAACACCAACAAATTCAACAACAACCTCAACATTGAAAAACACCAACAAATTCAACAACAACCTCAACATTGAAAAACAAAAACAACCTAAACATTGAAAAACACCAACAAATTCAACAACAACCTCAACATTGAAAAACAACAACAACCTCAACATTGAAAAACACCAACAAATTCAACAACAACCTCAACATTGAAAAACACCAACAAATTCAACAACAACATCAGCATTGAAAAAGAACAACAACAATCTCAACATTGAAAAACACCAACAAATTCAACAACAACCTCAACATTGAAAAACACCAACAAATTCAACAACAACTTCAACATTGAAAAACACCAACAAATTCAACAACAACCTCGAAATTGATAAACACCAACAAATACAACAGCAACCTCAACATTGAAAAACAACAACAACCTCAACATTGAAAAACACCAACAAATTCAACAACAACCTCAACATTGAAAAACAACAACCACCTCAACATTGCAAAACACCAGCAAATTCAACAACAACCTCAACATTTAAAAACACCAACAAATTCAACAACAACCTCAACATTGAAAAACAACAACAATCTCAACATTGAAAAACACCAACAAATTCAACAACAACCTCAACATTGAAAAACAACAACAACCTCAACATTGAAAAACACCAACAAATTCAACAACAACCTCGACATTGAAAAACACCCTCAAATTCAAAATCAACCTCAACATTGAAAAACACCAACAAACTCAACAACAACCTCAACATTGAAAAATAACAACAACCTCAACATTGAAAAACACCAACAAATTCAACAACAACCTCAACATTGAAAAACGCCAAGAAATTCAACAACAACCTCAACATTGAAAAACAACAACAACCTCAACATTGAAAAACACCAACAAATTCAACAACAACCTCAAAATGAAAAACAACAACAACCTCAACATTGAAAAACACCAACAAATTCAACAACAACCTCAACATTGAAAAACAACAACAACCTCAACATTGAAAAACACCAACAAATTCAACAACAACCTCAACATTGAAAAACACCAACAAATTAAACAACAACCTCAACTTTGAAAAACAACAACAACCAAACATTGAAAAACACCAAGAAATTCAACAACAACCTCAACATTGAAAAACAACAACAACCTCAACATTGAAAAACACCAACAAATTCAACAACAACCTCAACATTGAAAAACACCAAGAAATTCAACAACAACCTCAGCATTGAAAAACAACAACAACCTCAACATTGAAAAACACCAACAAATTCAACAACAACCTCAACATTGAAAAACAACAACAACCTAAACATTGAAAAACACCAACAAATTCAACAACAACCTCAACATTGAAAAACAACAACAACCTCAACATTGAAAAACACCAACAAATTCAACAACAACCTCAACATTGAAAAACACCAACAAATTCAACAAGAACCTCAACATTGAAAAACACTAACAAATTCAACAACAACCTCGAAATTGAAAAACACCAACAAATTCAACAACAAACTCAACATTGAAAAACTCCAACAAATTCAACAACAACCTCAGCATTGAAAAACAACAACAACCTCAACATTGAAAAACACCAACAAATTCAACAACAACCTCAACATTGAAAAACAACAACAACCTCAACATTGAAAAACACCAACAAATTCAACAACAACTTCAACATTGAAAAACACCAACAAATTCAACAACAACCTCGAAATTGAAAAACACCAACAAATACAACTACAACCTCAACATTGAAAAACAACAACAACCTCAACATTGAAAAACACCAACAAATTCAACAACAACCTCGACATTGAAAAACAACAACAACCTCAACATTGAAAAACAACAACAACTCAACATTGAAAAACACTAACAAATTCAACAACAACCTCGAAATTGAAAAACACCAACAAATTCAACAACAAACTCAACATTGAAAAACACCAACAAATTCAACAACAAACTCAACATTGAAAAACAACAACAAACTCTACATTGAAAAACACCAACAAATTCAACAACAACCTCAACATTGAAAAACAACAACAACCTCAACATTGAAAAACACCAACAAATTCAACAACAACCTCAACATTGAAAAACACCAACGAATTCAACAACAAACTCAACATTGAAAAACAACAACAACCTCTACATTGAAAAACACCAACAAATTCAACAACAACCTCAACATTGAAAAACAACAACAACCTCAACATTGAAAAACACCAGCAAATTCAACAACAACCTCGAAATTGAAAAACACCAACAAATACAACAACAACCTCAACATTGATAAACAACAACAACCTCAACATTGAAAAACACCAACAAATTCAACAACAACCTCAACATTGAAAAACACCAACAAATTCAACAAGAACCTCAACATTGAAAGACACTAACAAATTCAACAACAACCTCGAAATTGAAAAACACCAACAAATTCAACTACAAACTCAACATTGAAAAACTCCAACAAATTCAACAACAAACTCAACATTGAAAAACAACAACAACCTCAACATTGAAAAACACCAACAAATTCAACAACAACCTCAACATTGAAAAACAACAACAACCTCAACATTGAAAAACACCAACAAATTCAACAACAACCTCAACATTGAAAAACACCAACAAATTCAACAACAACCTCAGCATTGAAAAACAACAACAACCTCAACATTGAAAAACACCAACAAATTCAACAACAACCTCAACATTGAAAAACAACAACAACCTCAACATTGAAAAACACCAACAAATTCAACAACAACTTCAACATTGAAAAACACCAACAAATTCAACAACAACCTCGAAATTGAAAAACACCAACAAATACAACAACAACCTCAACATTGAAAAACAACAACAACCTCAACATTGAAAAACACCAACAAATTCAACAACAACCTCAACTTTGAAAAACAACAACAAATTCAGCAACAATCTCAACATTGAAAAACACTAACAAATTCAACAACAACCTCGAAATTTAAAAACACCAACAAATTCAACAACAAACTCAACATTGAAAAACACCAACAAATTGAACAACAAACTCAACATTGAAAAACAACAACAACCTCTACATTGAAAAACACCAACAAATTCAACAACAACCTCAACATTGAAAAACAACAACAACCTCAACATTGAAAAACACCAACAAATTCAACAACAACCTCAACATTGAAAAACACCAACAAATTCAACAACAAACTCAACATTGAAAAACAGCAACAACCTCAACATTGAAAAACACCAACAAATTAAACAACAACCTCAACATTGAAAAACAACAACAACCTCAACATTGAAAAACACCAACAAATTCAACAACAACCTCAACATTGAAAAACACCAACAAATTCAACAACAACCTCAACATTGAAAAACAAAAACAACCTAAACATTGAAAAACACCAACAAATTCAACAACAACCTCAACATTGAAAAACAACAACAACCTCAACATTGAAAAACACCAACAAATTCAACAACAACCTCAACATTGAAAAACACCAACAAATTCAACAACAACATCAGCATTGAAAAAGAACAACAACAATCTCAACATTGAAAAACACCAACAAATTCAACAACAACCTCAACATTGAAGAACACGAACAAATTCAACAACAACTTCAACATTGAAAAACACCAACAAATTCAACAACAACCTCGAAATTGATAAACACCAACAAATACAACAGCAACCTCAACATTGAAAAACAACAACAACCTCAACATTGAAAAACACCAACAAATTCAACAACAACCTCAACATTGAAAAACAACAACCACCTCAACATTGCAAAACACCAGCAAATTCAACAACAACCTCAACATTTAAAAACACCAACAAATTCAACAACAACCTCAACATTGAAAAACAACAACAATCTCAACATTGAAAAACACCAACAAATTCAACAACAACCTCAACATTGAAAAACAACAACAACCTCAACATTGAAAAACACCAACAAATTCAACAACAACCTCGACATTGAAAAACACCCTCAAATTCAAAATCAACCTCAACATTGAAAAACACCAACAAACTCAACAACAACCTCAACATTGAAAAATAACAACAACCTCAACATTGAAAAACACCAACAAATTCAACAACAACCTCAACATTGAAAAACGCCAAGAAATTCAACAACAACCTCAACATTGAAAAACAACAACAACCTCAACATTGAAAAACACCAACAAATTCAACAACAACCTCAAAATGAAAAACAACAACAACCTCAACATTGAAAAACACCAACAAATTCAACAACAACCTCAACATTGAAAAACAACAACAACCTCAACATTGAAAAACACCAACAAATTCAACAACAACCTCAACATTGAAAAACACCAACAAATTCAACAAGAACCTCAACATTGAAAAACACTAACAAATTCAACAACAACCTCGAAATTGAAAAACACCAACAAATTCAACAACAAACTCAACATTGAAAAACTCCAACAAATTCAACAACAACCTCAGCATTGAAAAACAACAACAACCTCAACATTGAAAAACACCAACAAATTCAACAACAACCTCAACATTGAAAAACAACAACAACCTCAACATTGAAAAACACCAACAAATTCAACAACAACTTCAACATTGAAAAACACCAACAAATTCAACAACAACCTCGAAATTGAAAAACACCAACAAATACAACTACAACCTCAACATTGAAAAACAACAACAACCTCAACATTCAAAAACACCAACAAATTCAACAACAACCTCAACATTGAAAAACAACAACAACCTCAACATTGCAAAACACCAGCAAATTCAACAACAACCTCAACATTGAAAAACACCAACAAATTCAACAACAAACTCAACATTGTAAAACAGCAACAATCTCAACATTGAAAAACACCAACAAATTCAACAACAACCTCAACATTGAAAAACAACAACAACCTCAAAATTGAAAAAACACCAACAAATTCAACAACAACCTCAACATTTGAAAACAACAACAACCTCAACATTGAAAAACACCAACAAATTCAACAACAACCTCAACATTGAAAAACACCAACAAATTCAACAACAACCTCAACATTGAAAAACACCAACAAACTCACCAACAACCTCAACATTGAAAAATAACAACAACCTCAACATTGAAAAACACCAACAAATTCAACAACAACCTCAACATTGAAAAACACCAACAAATTCAACAACAACCTCAACTTTGAAAAACACCAACAAATTCAACAACAACCTCAACATTGAAAAACAACAACAACCTAAACATTGAAAAACACCAACAAATTCAACAACAACCTCAACATTGAAAAACAACAACAACCTCAACATTGAAAAACACCAACAAATTCAACAACAACCTCAACATTGAAAAACAACAACAAATTCAACAACAACCTCAGCATTGAAAAACAACAACAACCTCAACATTGAAAAACACCAACAAATTCAACAACAACCTCAACATTGAAAAACAACAACAACCTCAACATTGAAAAACACCAACAAATTCAACAACAACTTCAACATTGAAAAACGCCAACAAATTCAACAACAACCTCGAAATTGAAAAACACCAACAAATACAACAACAACCTCAACATTGAAAAACAACAACAGCCTCAACATTGAAAAACACCAACAAATTCAACAACAACCTCAACATTGAAAAACACCAACAAATTCAACAACAACCTCAACATTGAAAAACACTAACAAATTCAACAACAACCTCGAAATTGAAAAACACCAACAAATTCAACAACAAACTCAACATTGAAAAACACCAACAAATTCAACAACAAACTCAACATTGAAAAACAACAACAAACTCTACATTGAAAAACACCAACAAATTCAACAACAACCTCAACATTGAAAAACAACAACAACCTCAACATTGAAAAACACCAACAAATTCAACAACAACCTCAACATTGAAAAACACCAACAAATTCAACAACAAACTCAACATTGAAAAACAACAACAACCTCTACATTGAAAAACACCAACAAATTCAACAACAACCTCAACATTGAAAAACAACAACAACCTCAACATTGAAAAACACCAGCAAATTCAACAACAACCTCGAAATTGAAAAACACCAACAAATACAACAACAACCTCAACATTGAAAAACAACAACAACCTCAACATTGAAAAACACCAACAAATTCAACAACAACCTCAACATTGAAAAACACCAACAAATTCAACAAGAACCTCAACATTGAAAAACACTAACAAATTCAAAAACAACCTCGAAATTGAAAAACACCAACAAATTCAACAACAAACTCAACATTGAAAAACTCCAACAAATTCAACAACAAACTCAACATTGAAAAACAACAACAACCTCAACATTGAAAAACACCAACAAATTCAACAACAACCTCGACATTGAAAAACAACAACAACCTCAACATTGAAAAACAACAACAACTCAACATTGAAAAACACTAACAAATTCAACAACAACCTCGAAATTGAAAAACACCAACAAATTCAACAACAAACTCAACATTGAAAAACACCAACAAATTCAACAACAAACTCAACATTGAAAAACAACAACAAACTCTACATTGAAAAACACCAACAAATTCAACAACAACCTCAACATTGAAAAACAACAACAACCTCAACATTGAAAAACACCAACAAATTCAACAACAACCTCAACATTGAAAAACACCAACAAATTCAACAACAAACTCAACATTGAAAAACAACAACAACCTCTACATTGAAAAACACCAACAAATTCAACAACAACCTCAACATTGAAAAACAACAACAACCTCAACATTGAAAAACACCAGCAAATTCAACAACAACCTCGAAATTGAAAAACACCAACAAATACAACAACAACCTCAACATTGATAAACAACAACAACCTCAACATTGAAAAACACCAACAAATTCAACAACAACCTCAACATTGAAAAACACCAACAAATTCAACAAGAACCTCAACATTGAAAGACACTAACAAATTCAACAACAACCTCGAAATTGAAAAACACCAACAAATTCAACTACAAACTCAACATTGAAAAACTCCAACAAATTCAACAACAAACTCAACATTGAAAAACAACAACAACCTCAACATTGAAAAACACCAACAAATTCAACAACAACCTCAACATTGAAAAACAACAACAACCTCAACATTGAAAAACACCAACAAATTCAACAACAACCTCAACATTGAAAAACACCAACAAATTCAACAACAACCTCAGCATTGAAAAACAACAACAACCTCAACATTGAAAAACACCAACAAATTCAACAACAACCTCAACATTGAAAAACAACAACAACCTCAACATTGAAAAACACCAACAAATTCAACAACAACTTCAACATTGAAAAACACCAACAAATTCAACAACAACCTCGAAATTGAAAAACACCAACAAATACAACAACAACCTCAACATTGAAAAACAACAACAACCTCAACATTGAAAAACACCAACAAATTCAACAACAACCTCAACTTTGAAAAACAACAACAAATTCAGCAACAATCTCAACATTGAAAAACACTAACAAATTCAACAACAACCTCGAAATTTAAAAACACCAACAAATTCAACAACAAACTCAACATTGAAAAACACCAACAAATTGAACAACAAACTCAACATTGAAAAACAACAACAACCTCTACATTGAAAAACACCAACAAATTCAACAACAACCTCAACATTGAAAAACAACAACAACCTCAACATTGAAAAACACCAACAAATTCAACAACAACCTCAACATTGAAAAACACCAACAAATTCAACAACAAACTCAACATTGAAAAACAACAACAACCTCAACATTGAAAAACACCAACAAATTAAACAACAACCTCAACATTGAAAAACAACAACAACCTCAACATTGAAAAACACCAACAAATTCAACAACAACCTCAACATTGAAAAACACCAACAAATTCAACAACAACCTCAACATTGAAAAACAAAAACAACCTAAACATTGAAAAACACCAACAAATTCAACAACAACCTCAACATTGAAAAACAACAACAACCTCAACATTGAAAAACACCAACAAATTCAACAACAACCTCAACATTGAAAAACACCAACAAATTCAACAACAACATCAGCATTGAAAAAGAACAACAACAATCTCAACATTGAAAAACACCAACAAATTCAACAACAACCTCAACATTGAAAAACACCAACAAATTCAACAACAACTTCAACATTGAAAAACACCAACAAATTCAACAACAACCTCGAAATTGATAAACACCAACAAATACAACAGCAACCTCAACATTGAAAAACAACAACAACCTCAACATTGAAAAACACCAACAAATTCAACAACAACCTCAACATTGAAAAACAACAACCACCTCAACATTGCAAAACACCAGCAAATTCAACAACAACCTCAACATTTAAAAACACCAACAAATTCAACAACAACCTCAACATTGAAAAACAACAACAATCTCAACATTGAAAAACACCAACAAATTCAACAACAACCTCAACATTGAAAAACAAAAACAACCTCAACATTGAAAAACACCAACAAATTCAACAACAACCTCGACATTGAAAAACACCCTCAAATTCAAAATCAACCACAACATTGAAAAACACCAACAAACTCAACAACAACCTCAACATTGAAAAATAACAACAACCTCAACATTGAAAAACACCAACAAATTCAACAACAACCTCAACATTGAAAAACGCCAAGAAATTCAACAACAACCTCAACATTGAAAAACAACAACAACCTCAACATTGAAAAACACCAACAAATTCAACAACAACCTCAAAATGAAAAACAACAACAACCTCAACATTGAAAAACACCAACAAATTCAACAACAACCTCAACATTGAAAAACAACAACAACCTCAACATTGAAAAACACCAACAAATTCAACAACAACCTCAACATTGAAAAACACCAACAAATTAAACAACAACCTCAACTTTGAAAAACAACAACAACCAAACATTGAAAAACACCAAGAAATTCAACAACAACCTCAACATTGAAAAACAACAACAACCTCAACATTGAAAAACACCAACAAATTCAACAACAACCTCAACATTGAAAAACACCAACAAATTCAACAACAACCTCAGCATTGAAAAACAACAACAACCTCAACATTGAAAAACACCAACAAATTCAACAACAACCTCAACATTGAAAAACAACAACAACCTAAACATTGAAAAACACCAACAAATTCAACAACAACCTCAACATTGAAAAACAACAACAACCTCAACATTGAAAAACACCAACAAATTCAACAACAACCTCAACATTGAAAAACACCAACAAATTCAACAAGAACCTCAACATTGAAAAACACTAACAAATTCAACAACAACCTCGAAATTGAAAAACACCAACAAATTCAACAACAAACTCAACATTGAAAAACTCCAACAAATTCAACAACAACCTCAGCATTGAAAAACAACAACAACCTCAACATTGAAAAACACCAACAAATTCAACAACAACCTCAACATTGAAAAACAACAACAACCTCAACATTGAAAAACACCAACAAATTCAACAACAACTTCAACATTGAAAAACACCAACAAATTCAACAACAACCTCGAAATTGAAAAACACCAACAAATACAACTACAACCTCAACATTGAAAAACAACAACAACCTCAACATTCAAAAACACCAACAAATTCAACAACAACCTCAACATTGAAAAACAACAACAACCTCAACATTGCAAAACACCAGCAAATTCAACAACAACCTCAACATTTAAAAACACCAACAAATTCAACAACAAACTCAACATTGTAAAACAGCAACAATCTCAACATTGAAAAACACCAACAAATTCAACAACAACCTCAACATTGAAAAACAACAACAACCTCAACATTGAAAAACACCAACAAATTCAACAACAACCTCGACATTGAAAAACACCCTCAAATTCAAAATCAACCTCAACATTGAAAAACACCAACAACCTCAAAATTGAAAAAACACCAACAAATTCAACAACAACCTCAACATTTGAAAACAACAACAACCTCAACATTGAAAAACACCAACAAATTCAACAACAACCTCAACATTGAAAAACACCAACAAATTCAACAACAACCTCAACATTGAAAAACACCAACAAACTCACCAACAACCTCAACATTGAAAAATAACAACAACCTCAACATTGAAAAACACCAACAAATTCAACAACAACCTCAACATTGAAAAACACCAACAAATTCAACAACAACCTCAACTTTGAAAAACACCAACAAATTCAACAACAACCTCAACATTGAAAAACAACAACAACCTAAACATTGAAAAACACCAACAAATTCAACAACAACCTCAACATTGAAAAACAACAACAACCTCAACATTGAAAAACACCAACAAATTCAACAACAACCTCAACATTGAAAAACAACAACAAATTCAACAACAACCTCAGCATTGAAAAACAACAACAACCTCAACATTGAAAAACACCAACAAATTCAACAACAACCTCAACATTGAAAAACAACAACAACCTCAACATTGAAAAACACCAACAAATTCAACAACAACTTCAACATTGAAAAACGCCAACAAATTCAACAACAACCTCGAAATTGAAAAACACCAACAAATACAACAACAACCTCAACATTGAAAAACAACAACAGCCTCAACATTGAAAAACACCAACAAATTCAACAACAACCTCAACATTGAAAAACACCAACAAATTCAACAACAACCTCAACATTGAAAAACACTAACAAATTCAACAACAACCTCGAAATTGAAAAACACCAACAAATTCAACAACAAACTCAACATTGAAAAACACCAACAAATTCAACAACAAACTCAACATTGAAAAACAACAACAAACTCTACATTGAAAAACACCAACAAATTCAACAACAACCTCAACATTGAAAAACAACAACAACCTCAACATTGAAAAACACCAACAAATTCAACAACAACCTCAACATTGAAAAACACCAACAAATTCAACAACAAACTCAACATTGAAAAACAACAACAACCTCTACATTGAAAAACACCAACAAATTCAACAACAACCTCAACATTGAAAAACAACAACAACCTCAACATTGAAAAACACCAGCAAATTCAACAACAACCTCGAAATTGAAAAACACCAACAAATACAACAACAACCTCAACATTGAAAAACAACAACAACCTCAACATTGAAAAACACCAACAAATTCAACAACAACCTCAACATTGAAAAACACCAACAAATTCAACAAGAACCTCAACATTGAAAAACACTAACAAATTCAACAACAACCTCGAAATTGAAAAACACCAACAAATTCAACAACAAACTCAACATTGAAAAACTCCAACAAATTCAACAACAAACTCAACATTGAAAAACAACAACAACCTCAACATTGAAAAACACCAACAAATTCAACAACAACCTCGACATTGAAAAACAACAACAACCTCAACATTGAAAAACAACAACAACTCAACATTGAAAAACACTAACAAATTCAACAACAACCTCGAAATTGAAAAACACCAACAAATTCAACAACAAACTCAACATTGAAAAACACCAACAAATTCAACAACAAACTCAACATTGAAAAACAACAACAAACTCTACATTGAAAAACACCAACAAATTCAACAACAACCTCAACATTGAAAAACAACAACAACCTCAACATTGAAAAACACCAACAAATTCAACAACAACCTCAACATTGAAAAACACCAACAAATTCAACAACAAACTCAACATTGAAAAACAACAACAACCTCTACATTGAAAAACACCAACAAATTCAACAACAACCTCAACATTGAAAAACAACAACAACCTCAACATTGAAAAACACCAGCAAATTCAACAACAACCTCGAAATTGAAAAACACCAACAAATACAACAACAACCTCAACATTGATAAACAACAACAACCTCAACATTGAAAAACACCAACAAATTCAACAACAACCTCAACATTGAAAAACACCAACAAATTCAACAAGAACCTCAACATTGAAAGACACTAACAAATTCAACAACAACCTCGAAATTGAAAAACACCAACAAATTCAACTACAAACTTAACATTGAAAAACTCCAACAAATTCAACAACAAACTCAACATTGAAAAACAACAACAACCTCAACATTGAAAAACACCAACAAATTCAACAACAACCTCAACATTGAAAAACAACAACAACCTCAACATTGAAAAACACCAACAAATTCAACAACAACCTCAACATTGAAAAACACCAACAAATTCAACAACAACCTCAGCATTGAAAAACAACAACAACCTCAACATTGAAAAACACCAACAAATTCAACAACAACCTCAACATTGAAAAACAACAACAACCTCAACATTGAAAAACACCAACAAATTCAACAACAACTTCAACATTGAAAAACACCAACAAATTCAACAACAACCTCGAAATTGAAAAACACCAACAAATACAACAACAACCTCAACATTGAAAAACAACTACAACCTCAACATTGAAAAACACCAACAAATTCAACAACAACCTCAACTTTGAAAAACAACAACAAATTCAGCAACAATCTCAACATTGAAAAACACTAACAAATTCAACAACAACCTCGAAATTTAAAAACACCAACAAATTCAACAACAAACTCAACATTGAAAAACACCAACAAATTGAACAACAAACTCAACATTGAAAAACAACAACAACCTCTACATTGAAAAACACCAACAAATTCAACAACAACCTCAACATTGAAAAACAACAACAACCTCAACATTGAAAAACACCAACAAATTCAACAACAACCTCAACATTGAAAAACACCAACAAATTCAACAACAAACTCAACATTGAAAAACAACAACAACCTCAACATTGAAAAACACCAACAAATTAAACAACAACCTCAACATTGAAAAACAACAACAACCTCAACATTGAAAAACACCAACAAATTCAACAACAACCTCAACATTGAAAAACACCAACAAATTCAACAACAACCTCAACATTGAAAAACAAAAACAACCTAAACATTGAAAAACACCAACAAATTCAACAACAACCTCAACATTGAAAAACAACAACAACCTCAACATTGAAAAACACCAACAAATTCAACAACAACCTCAACATTGAAAAACACCAACAAATTCAACAACAACATCAGCATTGAAAAAGAACAACAACAATCTCAACATTGAAAAACACCAACAAATTCAACAACAACCTCAACATTGAAAAACACCAACAAATTCAACAACAACTTCAACATTGAAAAACACCAACAAATTCAACAACAACCT
Source organism: Isurus oxyrinchus (assembly GCA_026770705.1). Lineage (NCBI taxonomy): Eukaryota > Metazoa > Chordata > Chondrichthyes > Lamniformes > Lamnidae > Isurus > Isurus oxyrinchus. The sequence goes on from JANJGN010000318.1 coordinate 577,065, forward strand.
CGAAATTGATAAACACCAACAAATACAACAGCAACCTCAACATTGAAAAACAACAACAACCTCAACATTGAAAAACACCAACAAATTCAACAACAACCTCAACATTGAAAAACAACAACCACCTCAACATTGCAAAACACCAGCAAATTCAACAACAACCTCAACATTTAAAAACACCAACAAATTCAACAACAACCTCAACATTGAAAAACAACAACAATCTCAACATTGAAAAACACCAACAAATTCAACAACAACCTCAACATTGAAAAACAACAACAACCTCAACATTGAAAAACACCAACAAATTCAACAACAACCTCGACATTGAAAAACACCCTCAAATTCAAAATCAACCTCAACATTGAAAAACACCAACAAACTCAACAACAACCTCAACATTGAAAAATAACAACAACCTCAACATTGAAAAACACCAACAAATTCAACAACAACCTCAACATTGAAAAACGCCAAGAAATTCAACAACAACCTCAACATTGAAAAACAACAACAACCTCAACATTGAAAAACACCAACAAATTCAACAACAACCTCAAAATGAAAAACAACAACAACCTCAACATTGAAAAACACCAACAAATTCAACAACAACCTCAACATTGAAAAACAACAACAACCTCAACATTGAAAAACACCAACAAATTCAACAACAACCTCAACATTGAAAAACACCAACAAATTAAACAACAACCTCAACTTTGAAAAACAACAACAACCTAAACATTGAAAAACACCAAGAAATTCAACAACAACCTCAACATTGAAAAACAACAACAACCTCAACATTGAAAAACACCAACAAATTCAACAACAACCTCAACATTGAAAAACACCAACAAATTCAACAACAACCTCAGCATTGAAAAACAACAACAACCTCAACATTGAAAAACACCAACAAATGCAACAACAACCTGAACATTGAAAAACAACAACAACCTAAACATTGAAAAACACCAACAAATTCAACAACAACCTCAACATTGAAAAACAACAACAACCTCAACATTTAAAAACACCAACAAATTCAAAAACAACCTCAACATTGAAAAACACCAACAAATTCAACAACAACCTCAGCATTGAAAAACAACAACAACCTCAACATTGAAAAACACCAACAAATTCAACAACAACCTCAACATTGAAAAACAACAACAACTTCAACATTGAAAAACACCAACAAATTCAACAACAACTTCAACATTGAAAAACACCAACAAATACAACTACAACCTCAACATTGAAAAACAACAACAACCTCAACATTCAAAAACACCAACAAATTCAACAACAACCTCAACATTGAAAAACAACAACAACCTCAACATTGCAAAACACCAGCAAATTCAACAACAACCTCAACATTTAAAAACACCAACAAATTCAACAACAAACTCAACATTGAAAAACAGCAACAATCTCAAAATTGAAAAACACGAACAAATTCAACAACAACCTCAACATTGAAAAACAACAACAACCTCAACATTGAAAAACACCAACAAATTCAACAACAACCTCGACATTGAAAAACACCCTCAAATTCAAAATCAACCTCAACATTGAAAAACACCAACAACCTCAAAATTGAAAAACACCAACAAATTCAACAACAACCTCAACATTGAAAAACACCAACAAATTCAACAACAACCTCAACATTGAAAAACACCAACAAATTCAACAACAACCTCGAAATTGAAAAACACCAACAAATTCAACAACAAACTCAACATTGAAAAACACCAATAAATTCAACAACAACCTCAACATTGAAAAACAACAACCACCTCAACATTGAAAAACACCAACAAATTCAACAACAACCTCAACATTGAAAAACAACAACAACCTCAACATTGAAACACACCAACAAATTCAACAACAACCTCAACATTGAAAAACAACAACAACCTCAACATTGAAAAACACCAACAAATTCAACAACAACCTCAACATTGAAAAACACCAACAAATTCAACAACAACCTCAGCATTGAAAAACAACAACAACCTCAACATTAAAAAACACCAACAAATTCAACAACAACCTCAACATTGAAAAACAACAACAACCTCAACATTGAAAAACACCAACAAATTCAACAACAACTTCAACATTGAAAAACATCAACAAATTCAACAACAACCTCGAAATTGAAAAACACCAACAAATACAACAACAACCTCAACATTGAAAAACAACAACAACCTCAACATTGAAAAACACCAACAAATTCAACAGCAACCTCAACATTGAAAAACAACAACAAATTCAGCAACAATCTCAACATTGAAAACCACTAACAAATTCAACAACAACCTCGAAATTTAAAAACACCAACAAATTCAACAACAAACTCAACATTGAAAAACACCAACAAATTCAACAACAAACTCAACATTGAAAAACAACAACAACCTCTACATTGAAAAACACCAACAAATTCAACAACAACCTCAACATTGAAAAACAACAACAACCTCAACATTGAAAAACACCAACAAATTCAACAACAACCTCAACATTGAAAAACACCAACAAATTCAACAACAAACTCAACATTGAAAAACAACAACAACCTCAACATTGAAAAACACCAACAAATTAAACAACAACCTCAACATTGAAAAACAACAACAACCTCAACATTGAAAAACACCAACAAATTCAACAACAACCTCAACATTGAAAAACACCAACAAATTCAACAACAACCTCAACATTGAAAAACAAAAACAACCTAAACATTGAAAAACACCAACAAATTCAACAACAACCTCAACATTGAAAAACAACAACAACCTCAACATTGAAAAACACCAACAAATTCAACAACAACCTCAACATTGAAAAACACCAACAAATTCAACAACAACCTCAGCATTGAAAAAGAACAACAACAATCTCAACATTGAAAAACACCAACAAATTCAACAACAACCTCAACATTGAAAAACACCAACAAATTCAACAACAACTTCAACATTGAAAAACACCAACAAATTCAACAACAACCTCGAAATTGATAAACACCAACAAATACAACAGCAACCTCAACATTGAAAAACAACAACAACCTCAACATTGAAAAACACCAACAAATTCAACAACAACCTCAACATTGAAAAACAACAACCACCTCAACATTGCAAAACACCAGCAAATTCAACAACAACCTCAACATTTAAAAACACCAACAAATTCAACAACAACCTCAACATTGAAAAACAACAACAATCTCAACATTGAAAAACACCAACAAATTCAACAACAACCTCAACATTGAAAAACAACAACAACCTCAACATTGAAAAACACCAACAAATTCAACAACAACCTCGACATTGAAAAACACCCTCAAATTCAAAATCAACCTCAACATTGAAAAACACCAACAAACTCAACAACAACCTCAACATTGAAAAACACCAACAAATTCAACAACAACCTCAACATTGAAAAACGCCAACAAATTCAACAACAACCTCAACATTGAAAAACAACAACAACCTCAACATTGAAAAACACCAACAAATTCAACAACAACCTCAAAATGAAAAACAACAACAACCTCAACATTGAAAAACACCAACAAATTCAACAACAACCTCAACATTGAAAAACAACAACAACCTCAACATTGAAAAACACCAACAAATTCAACAACAACCTCAACATTGAAAAACACCAACAAATTAAACAACAACCTCAACTTTGAAAAACAACAACAACCTAAACATTGAAAAACACCAAGAAATTCAACAACAACCTCAACATTGAAAAACAACAACAACCTCAACATTGAAAAACACCAACAAATTCAACAACAACCTCAACATTGAAAAACACCAACAAATTCAACAACAACCTCAGCATTGAAAAACAACAACAACCTCAACATTGAAAAACACCAACAAATTCAACAACAACCTCAACATTGAAAAACAACAACAACCTAAACATTGAAAAACACCAACAAATTCAACAACAACCTCAACATTGAAAAACAACAACAACCTCAACATTTAAAAACACCAACAAATTCAAAAACAACCTCAACATTGAAAAACACCAACAAATTCAACAACAACCTCAGCATTGAAAAACAACAACAACCTCAACATTGAAAAACACCAACAAATTCAACAACAACCTCAACATTGAAAAACAACAACAACTTCAACATTGAAAAACACCAACAAATTCAACAACAACTTCAACATTGAAAAACACCAACAAATACAACTACAACCTCAACATTGAAAAACAACAACAACCTCAACATTCAAAAACACCAACAAATTCAACAACAACCTCAACATTGAAAAACAACAACAACCTCAACATTGCAAAACACCAGCAAATTCAACAACAACCTCAACATTTAAAAACACCAACAAATTCAACAACAACCTCAACATTGAAAAACAACAACAACCTCAACATTGAAAAACACCAACAAATTCAACAACAACCTCGACATTGAAAAACACCCTCAAATTCAAAATCAACCTCAACATTGAAAAACACCAACAACCTCAAAATTGAAAAAACACCAGCAAATTCAACAACAACCTCAACATTGAAAAACACCAACAAATTCAACAACAACCTCAACATTGAAAAACACCAACAAACTCACCAACAACCTCAACATTGAAAAATAACAACAACCTCAACATTGAAAAACACCAACAAATTCAACAACAACCTCAACATTGAAAAACACCAACAAATTCAACAACAACCTCAACATTGAAAAACACCAACAAATTCAACAACAACCTCAACTTTGAAAAACAACAACAAATTGAACAACAACCTCGAAATTGAAAAACACCAACAAATTCAACAACAAACTCAACATTGAAAAACACCAATAAATTCAACAACAACCTCAACATTGAAAAACAACAACAACCTCAACATTGAAAAACACCAACAAATTCAACAACAACCTCAACATTGAAAAACAACAACAACCTCAACATTGAAACACACCAACAAATTCAACAACAACCTCAACATTGAAAAACAACAACAACCTCAACATTGAAAAACACCAACAAATTCAACAACAACCTCAACATTGAAAAACACCAACAAATTCAACAACAACCTCAACATTGAAAAACACCAATAAATTCAACAACAACCTCAACATTGAAAAACAACAACAACCTCAACATTGAAAAACACCAACAATTTCAACAACAACCTCAACATTGAAAAGCACCAACAAATTCAACAACAACCTCAACATTGAAAAACAACAACAACCTCAACATTGAAAAACACCAACAAATTCAACAACAACCTCAACATTGAAAAACAACAACAACCTCAACATTGAAAAACAACAACAAACTCAACATTGAAAAACACCAACAAATTCAACAACAACCTCAACATTGAAAAACAACAAGAACCTCAACATTGAAAAACACCAACAAATTCAACAACAACCTCGACATTGAAAAACACCCTCAAATTCAAAATCAACCTCAACATTGAAAAACACCAACAAACTCAAGATTGAAAAACACCCACAAATTCAACAACCTCAAAATTGAAAAACAACAACAACCTCATCATTGAAAAACACCAACAAATTCAACAACAACCTCAACATTGAAAAACAGCAACAAATTCAACAACAACCTCAACATTGAAAAACAACAACAACCTCAACATTGAAAAACACCAACAAATTCAACAACAACCTCAACATTGATAAACAACCACAACCTCAACATTGAAAAACAACAACAAATTCAACAACAACTTCAACATTGAAAAACACCAACAAATTCAACAACAACGTCGACATTGAAAAACACCATCAAATTCAAAAACAACCTCAACATTGAAAAACAACAACAACCTCAACATTGAAAAACACCAACAAATTCAACAAAAACCTCAACATTTAAAAGACCAACAAATTCAACAACAACCTCAACATTTAAAAACGCCAACAAATTCAACAACAACCTCAACATTGAAAAACAACAACCTCAACATTGAAAAACACCAACAAATTCAACAAAAAATTCAACATAGAAAAACACCAACAAATTCAACAACAACCCCGACATTGAAAAACACCAACAAATTCAACAACAACCTCATCTTTGAAAAACAACAACAACCTTATCATGGAAAAACACCAACAAATTCAACAACAACCTCAACATTGAAAAACAAAAACATCCTCAAAATTGAAATACACCAACAAATTCAACAACAACCCCAACATTTAAAAACAACAACAACCTCAACATTGAAAAACACCAACAAATTCAACAAGAACCTCAACATTGAAAAACACCAACAAACTCAACAACAACCTCAACATTGAAAAACAACAACAACCTCAACATTGGAAAACACCAACAAATTCAACAACAACCTCAACATTGAAATACACCAACAAATTCAACAACAACGTGAACATTGAAAAACACCAACAACCTCAACATTGAAAAACACCAACAAATTCAACAACAACCTCAACATTGAAAAACAACAACAACCTCAACATTGAAAAACACCAACAAATTCAACAACAACCTCAGCATTGAAAAACAACAACAAACTAAACATTGAAAAACACCCACAAATTCAACAACAACCTCAACATTGAAAAACAACAACAACCTCAACATTGAAAAACACCAACAAATTCAACAACAACCTCAACATTGAAAAACACCAACAAATTCAACAACAACCTCAACATTGAAAAACACCAACAAATTCAACAACAACCTCGAAATTGAAAAACACCAACAAATTCAACAACAAACTCAACATTGAAAAACACCAATAAATTCAACAACAACCTCAACATTGAAAAACAACAACAACCTCAACATTGAAAAACACCAACAATTTCAACAACAACCTCAACATTGAAAAGCACCAACAAATTCAACAGCAACCTCAACATTGAAAAACAACAACAACCTCAACATTGAAAAACACCAACAATTTCAACAACAACCTCAACATTGAAAAACAACAACAACCTCATCATTGAAAAACAACAACAAACTCAACATTGAAAAACACCAACAAATTCAACAACAACCTCAACATTGAAAAACAACAACAACCTCAACATTGAAAAACACCAACAAATTCAACAACAACCTCAAAATTGAAAAACACCAACAAATTCAACAACAACCTCAACATTGAAAAACAACAACAACCTCAACATTGAAACACACCAACAAATTCAACAACAACCTCAACATTGAAAAACAACAACAACCTCAACATTGAAAATCACCAACAAATTCAACAACAACCTCAACATTGAAAAACACCAACAAATTCAACAACAACCTCAGCATTGAAAAACAACAACAACCTCAACATTGAAAAACACCAACAAATTCAACAACAACCTCAACATTGAAAAACAACAACAACCTCAACATTGAAAAACACCAACAAATTCAACAACAACTTCAACATTGAAAAACACCAACAAATTCAACAACAACCTCGAAATTGAAAAACACCAACAAATACAACAACAACCTCAACATTGAAAAACAACAACAACCTCAACATTGAAAAACACCAACAAATTCAACAACAACCTCAACATTGAAAAACACCAACAAATTCAACAACAACCTCAACTAGAACCTCAACATTGAAAAACACCAACAAACTCAACAACAACCTCAACATTGAAAAACAACAACAACCTCAACATTGGAAAACACCAACAAATTCAACAACAACCTCAACATTGAAATACACCAACAAATTCAACAACAACGTGAACATTGAAAAACACCAACAACCTCAACATTGAAAAACACCAACAAATTCAACAACAACCTCAACATTGAAAAACAACAACAACCTCAACATTGAAAAACACCAACAAATTCAACAACAACCTCAGCATTGAAAAACAACAACAAACTAAACATTGAAAAACACCCACAAATTCAACAACAACCTCAACATTGAAAAACAACAACAACCTCAACATTGAAAAACACCAACAAATTCAACAACAACCTCAACATTGAAAAACACCAACAAATTCAACAACAACCTCAACATTGAAAAACACCAACAAATTCAACAACAACCTCGAAATTGAAAAACACCAACAAATTCAACAACAAACTCAACATTGAAAAACACCAATAAATTCAACAACAACCTCAACATTGAAAAACAACAACAACCTCAACATTGAAAAACACCAACAATTTCAACAACAACCTCAACATTGAAAAGCACCAACAAATTCAACAGCAACCTCAACATTGAAAAACAACAACAACCTCAACATTGAAAAACACCAACAATTTCAACAACAACCTCAACATTGAAAAACAACAACAACCTCATCATTGAAAAACAACAACAAACTCAACATTGAAAAACACCAACAAATTCAACAACAACCTCAACATTGAAAAACAACAACAACCTCAACATTGAAAAACACCAACAAATTCAACAACAACCTCAAAATTGAAAAACACCAACAAATTCAACAACAACCTCAACATTGAAAAACAACAACAACCTCAACATTGAAACACACCAACAAATTCAACAACAACCTCAACATTGAAAAACAACAACAACCTCAACATTGAAAATCACCAACAAATTCAACAACAACCTCAACATTGAAAAACACCAACAAATTCAACAACAACCTCAGCATTGAAAAACAACAACAACCTCAACATTGAAAAACACCAACAAATTCAACAACAACCTCAACATTGAAAAACAACAACAACCTCAACATTGAAAAACACCAACAAATTCAACAACAACTTCAACATTGAAAAACACCAACAAATTCAACAACAACCTCGAAATTGAAAAACACCAACAAATACAACAACAACCTCAACATTGAAAAACAACAACAACCTCAACATTGAAAAACACCAACAAATTCAACAACAACCTCAACATTGAAAAACACCAACAAATTCAACAACAACCTCAACATTGAAAAACACTAACAAATTCAACAACAACCTCGAAATTGAAAAACACCAACAAATTCAACAACAAACTCAACATTGAAAAACACCAACAAATTCAACAACAAACTCAACATTGAAAAACAACAACAACCTCAACATTGAAAAACACCAACAAATTCAACAACAATCTCAACATTGAAAAGCACCAACAAATTCAACAACAACCTCAACATTGAAAAACAACAACAACCTCAACATTGAAAAACACCAACAAATACAACAACAACCTCAACATTGAAAAACAACAACAACCTCAACATTGAAAAACACCAACAAATTCAACAACAACCTCAACATTGAAAAACAACAACAACCTCAACATTGAAAAACACCAACAAATTCAACAACAACCTCAACATTGAAAAACACCAACAAATTCAACAACAAACTCAACATTGAAAAACAACAACAACCTAAACATTGAAAAACACCAACAAATTCAACAACAACCTCAACATTGAAAAACAACAACAACCTCAACATTGAAAAACACCAACAAATTCAACAAAAACCTCAACATTGAAAAACACCAACAAATTCAACAACAACCTCAGCATTGAAAAACAACAACAACCTCAACATTGAAAAACACCAACAAATTCAACAACAACTTCAACATTGAAAAACAACAACAACCTCAACATTGAAAAACACCAACAAATTCAACAACAACTTCAACATTGAAAAACACCAACAAATTCAACAACAACCTCGAAATTGAAAAACACCAACAAATACAACAACAACTTCAACATTGAAAAACACCAACAACCTCAACATTGCAAAACACCAACAAATTCAACAACAACCTGAACATTGAAAAAGACCAACAAATTCAACAACAACCTCAACATTGAAAAACACTAACAAATTCAACAACAACCTCGAAATTGAAAAACACCAACAAATTCAACAACAAACTCAACATTGAAAAACACCAACAAATTCAACAACAAACTCAACATTGAAAAACAACAACAACCTCTACATTGAAAAACACCAACAAATTCAACAACAACCTCAACATTGAAAAACAACAACAACCTCAACATTGAAAAACCCCACAAATTCAACAACAACCTCAACATTGAAAAACACCAACAAATTCAACAACAAACTCAACATTGAAAAACAACAACAACCTCTACATTGAAAAACACCAACAAATTCAACAACAACCTCAACATTGAAAAACAACAACAACCTCAACATTGAAAAACACCAACAAATTCAACAACAACCTCGAAATTGAAAAACACCAACAAATACAACAACAACCTCAACATTGAAAAACAACAACAACCTCAACATTGAAAAACACCAACAAATTCAACAACAACCTCAACATTGAAAAACAACAACAAATTCAACAACAACCTCAACATTGAAAAACACTAACAAATTCAACAACAACCTCGAAATTGAAAAACACGAACAAATTCAACAACAAACTCAACATTGAAAAACACCAACAAATTCAACAACAAACTCAACATTGAAAAACAACAACAACCGCAACATTGAAAAACACCAAGAAATTCAACAACAATCTCAACATTGAAAAGCACCAACAAATTCAACAACAACCTCAACATTGAAAAACAACATCAACCTCAACATTGAAAAACACCAACACATTCAACAACAACCTCAACATTGAAAAACAACAACAACCTCAACATTGAAAAACAACAACAAACTCAACATTGAAAAACACCAGCAAATTCAACAGCAACCTCAACATTGAAAAACAACAACAACCTCAACATTGGAAAACACCAACAAATTCAACAACAACCTCAACATTGAAAAACACCAACAAATTCAACAACAACCTCAACATTGAAAAACAACAACAACCTAAACATTGAAAAACACCAACAAATTCAACAACAACCTCAACATTGAAAAACAACAACAACCTCAACATTGAAAATCACCAACAAATTCAACAACAACCTCAACATTGAAAAACACCAACAAATTCAACAACAACCTCAGCATTGAAAAACAACAACAACCTCAACATTGGAAAACACCAACAAATTCAACAACAACCTCAACATTGAAAAACAACAAGAACCTCAACATTGAAAAACACCAACAAATTCAACAACAACTTCAACAGTGAAAAACACCAACAAATTCAACAACAACCTCGAAATTGAAAAACACCAACAAATACAACAACAACCTCAACATTGAAAAACAACAACAACCTCAACATTGAAAAACACCAACAAATTCAACAACAACCTCAACATTGAAAAACACCAACAAATTCAACAACAACCTCAACATTGAAAAACACTAACAAATTCAACAACAACCTCGAAATTGAAAAACACCAACAAATTCAACAACAAACTCAACATTGAAAAACACCAACAAATTCAACAACAAACTCAACATTGAAAAACAACAACAACCTCAACATTGAAAAACACCAACAAATTCAACAACAATCTCAACATTGAAAAGCACCAACAAATTCAACAACAACCTCAACATTGAAAAACAACAACAACCTGAACATTGAAAAACACCAACAAATTCAACAACAACCTCAACATTGAAAAACAACAACAACCTCAACATTGAAAAACAAGAACAAACTCAACATTGAAAAACACCAACAAATTCAACAACAACCTCAACATTGAAAAACAACAACAACCTCAACATTGAAAAACACCAACAAATTCAACAACAACCTCAACATTGAAAAACACCAACAAATTCAACAACAACCTCAACATTGAAAAACAACAACAACCTAAACATTGAAAAACACCAACAAATTCAACAACAACCTCAACATTGAAAAACAACAACAACCTCAACATTGAAAAACACCAACAAATTCAACAAAAACCTCAACATTGAAAAACACCAACAAATTCAACAACAACCTCAGCATTGAAAAACAACAACAACCTCAACATTGAAAAACACCAACAAATTCAACAACAACTTCAACATTGAAAAACAACAACAACCTCAACATTGAAAAACACCAACAAATTCAACAACAACTTCAACATTGAAAAACACCAACAAATTCAACAACAACCTCGAAATTGAAAAACACCAACAAATACAACAACAACCACAACATTGAAAAACAACAACAACCTCAACATTGCAAAACACCAACAAATTCAACAACAACCTGAACATTGAAAAAGACCAACAAATTCAACAACAACCTCAAGATTGAAAAACACTAACAAATTCAACAACAACCTCGAAATTGAAAAACACCAACAAATTCAACAACAAACTCAACATTGAAAAACACCAACAAATTCAACAACAAACTCAACATTGAAAAACAACAACAACCTCTACATTGAAAAACACCAACAAATTCAACAACAACCTCAACATTGAAAAACAACAACAACCTCAACATTGAAAAACCCCACAAATTCAACAACAACCTCAACATTGAAAAACACCAACAAATGCAACAACAAACTCAACATTGAAAAACAACAACAACCTCTACATTGAAAAACACCAACAAATTCAACAACAACCTCAACATTGAAAAACAACAACAACCTCAACATTGAAAAACACCAACAAATTCAACAACAACCTCGAAATTGAAAAACACCAACAAATACAACAACAACCTCAACATTGAAAAACAACAACAGCCTCAACATTGAAAAACACCAACAAATTCAACAACAACCTCAACATTGAAAAACAACAACAAATTCAACAACAACCTCAACATTGAAAAACACTAACAAATTCAACAACAACCTCGAAATTGAAAAACACGAACAAATTCAACAACAAACTCAACATTGAAAAACACCAACAAATTCAACAACAACCTCAACATTGAAAAACAACAACAACCGCAACATTGAAAAACACCAAGAAATTCAACAACAATCTCAACATTGATAAGCACCAACAAATTCAACAACAACCTCAACATTGAAAAACAACAACAACCTCAACATTGAAAAACACCAACAAATTCAACAACAACCTCAACATTGAAAAACAACAACAACCTCAACATTGAAAAACAACAACAAACTCAACATTGAAAAACACCAACAAATTCAACAACAACCTCAACATTGAAAAACAACAACAACCTCAACATTGAAAAACACCAACAAATTCAACAACAACCTCAACATTGAAAAACACCAACAAATTCAACAACAACCTCAACATTGAAAAACAACAACAACCTAAACATTGAAAACCACCAACAAATTCAACAACAACCTCAACATTGAAAAACAACAGCAACCTCAACATTGAAAAACACCAACAAATTCAACAACAACCTCAACATTGAAAAACAACAACAACCTCAACATTGAAAAACACCAACAAATTCAACAAAAACCTCAACATTGAAAAACACCAACAAATTCAACAACAACCTCAGCATTGAAAAACAACAACAACCTCAACATTGAAAAACACCAACAAATTCAACAACAACTTCAACATTGAAAAACAACAACAACCTCAACATTGAAAAACACCAACAAATTCAACAACAACTTCAACATTGAAAAACACCAACAAATTCAACAACAACCTCGAAATTGAAAAACACCAACAAATACCACAACAACCACAACATTGAAAAACAACAAAAACCTCAACATTGCAAAACACCAACAAATTCAACAACAACCTGAACATTGAAAAAGACCAACAAATTCAACAACAACCTCAAGATTGAAAAACACTAACAAATTCAACAACAACCTCGAAATTGAAAAACACCAACAAATTCAACAACAAACTCAACATTGAAAAACACCAACAAATTCAACAACAAACTCAACATTGAAAAACAACAACAACCTCTGCATTGAAAAACACCAACAAATTCAACAACAACCTCAACATTGAAAAACAACAACAACCTCAACATTGAAAAACCCCACAAATTCAACAACAACCTCAACATTGAAAAACACCAACAAATGCAACAACAAACTCAACATTGAAAAACAACAACAACCTCTACATTGAAAAACACCAACAAATTCAACAACAACCTCAACATTGAAAAACAACAACAACCTCAACATTGAAAAACACCAACAAATTCAACAACAACCTCGAAATTGAAAAACACCAACAAATACAACAACAACCTCAACATTGAAAAACAACAACAGCCTCAACATTGAAAAACACCAACAAATTCAACAACAACCTCAACATTGAAAAACAACAACAAATTCAACAACAACCTCAACATTGAAAAACACTAACAAATTCAACAACAACCTCGAAATTGAAAAACACGAACAAATTCAACAACAAACTCAACATTGAAAAACACCAACAAATTCAACAACAACCTCAACATTGAAAAACAACAACAACCGCAACATTGAAAAACACCAAGAAATTCAACAACAATCTCAACATTGAAAAGCACCAACAAATTCAACAACAACCTCAACATTGAAAAACAACAACAACCTCAACATTGAAAAACAACAACAAACTCAACATTGAAAAACACCAACAAATTCAACAACAACCTCAACATTGAAAAACAACAACAACCTCAACATTGAAAAACACCAACAAATTCAACAACAACCTCAACATTGAAAAACACCAACAAATTCAACAACAACCTCAACATTGAAAAACAACAACAACCTAAACATTGAAAACCACCAACAAATTCAACAACAACCTCAACATTGAAAAACAACAACAACCTCAACATTGAAAAACAACAACAAACTCAACATTGAAAAACACCAACAAATTCAACAACAACCTCAACATTGAAAAACAACAACAACCTCAACATTGAAAAACACCAACAAATTCAACAACAACCTCAACATTGAAAAACACCAACAAATTCAACAACAACCTCAACATTGAAAAACAACAACAACCTAAACATTGAAAACCACCAACAAATTCAACAACAACCTCAACATTGAAAAACAACAACAACCTCAACATTGAAAAACACCAACAAATTCAACAACAACCTCAACATTGAAAAACACCAACAAATGCAACAACAACCTCAGCATTGAAAAACAACAACAACCTAAACATTGAAAAACACCAACAAATTCAACAACAACCTCAACATTGAAAAACAACAACAACCTCAACATTGAAAAACACCAACAAATTCAACAACAACCTCAACATTGAAAAACACCAACAAATTCAACAACAACCTCAGCATTGAAAAAGAACAACAACCTCAACATTGAAAAACACCAACAAATTCAACAACAACCTCAACATTGAAAAACACCAACAAATTCAACAACAACTTCAACATTGAAAAACACCAACAAATTCAACAACAACCTCGAAATTGAAAAACACCAACAAATACAACAACAACCTCAACATTGAAAAACAACAACAACCTCAACATTGAAAAACACCAACAAATTCAACAACAACCTCAACATTGAAAAACAACAACCACCTCAACATTGCAAAACACCAGCAAATTCAACAACAACCTCAACATTTAAAAACACCAACAAATTCAAAAACAACCTCAACATTGAAAAACAACAACAATCTCAACATTGAAAAACACCAACAAATTCAACAACAACCTCAACATTGAAAAACAACAACAACCTCCACATTGAAAAACACCAACAAATTCAACAACAACCTCGACATTGAAAAACACCCTCAAATTCAAAATCAACCTCAACATTGAAAAACACCAACAAACTCAACAACAACCTCAACATTGAAAAATAACAACAACCTCAACATTGAAAAACACCAACAAATTCAACAACAACCTCAACATTGAAAAACACCAACAAATTCAACAACAAACTCAAGATTGAAAAACACCCACAAATTCAACAACCTCAAAATTGAAAAACAACAACAACCTCATCATTGAAAAACACCAACAAATTCAACAACAACCTCAACATTGAAAAACACCAACAAATTCAACAACAACCTCAACATTGAAAAACAACAACAACCTCAACATTGAAAAACATCAACAAATTCAACAACAACCTCAACATTGAAAAACAACAACAACCTCAACATTGAAAAACACCAACAAATTCAACAACAACCTCAGCATTGAAAAACAACAACAACCTCAACATTGAAAAACACCAACAAATTCAACAACAACTTCAACATTGAAAAACACCAACAAATTCAACAACAACCTCGAAATTGAAAAACACCAACAAATACAACAGCAAGCTCAACATTGAAAAACAACAACAACCTCAACATTGAAAAACACCAACAAATTCAACAACAACCTCAACATTGAAAAACACCAACAAATTCAACAACAACCTCAACATTGAAAAACACTAACAAATTCAAGAACAACCTCGAAATTGAAAAACACCAACAAATTCAACAACAAACTCAACATTGAAAAACACCAACAAATTCAACAACAAACTCAACATTGAAAAACAACAACAACCTCAACATTGAAAAACACCAACAAATTCAACAACAATCTCAACATTGAAAAGCACCAACAAATTCAACAACAACCTCAACATTGAAAAACAACAACAACCTCAACATTGAAAAACACCAACAAATTCAACAACAACCTTAACATTGAAAAACAACAACAACCTCAACATTGAAAAACAACAACAAACTCAACATTGAAAAACACCAACAAATTCAACAACAACCTCAACATTGAAAAACAACAACAACCTCAACATTGAAAAACACCAACAAATTCAACAACAACCTCAACATTGAAAAACACCAACAAATTCAACAACAACCTCAACATTGAAAAACAACAACAACCTAAACATTGAAAAACACCAACAAATTCAACAACAACCTCAACATTGAAAAACAACAACAACCTCAACATTGAAAAACACCAACAAATTCAACAAAAACCTCAACATTGAAAAACACCAACAAATTCAACAACAACCTCAGCATTGAAAAACAACAACAACCTCAACATTGAAAAACACCAACAAATTCAACAACAACTTCAACATTGAAAAACAACAACAACCTCAACATTGAAAAACACCAACAAATTCAACAACAACTTCAACATTGAAAAACACCAACAAATTCAACAACAACCTCGAAATTGAAAAACACCAACAAATACAACAACAACCTCAACATTTAAAAATAACAACAACCTCAACATTGAAAAACACCAACAAATTCAACAACAACCTCAACATTGAAAAACACCAACAAATTCAACAACAAACTCAAGATGGAAAAACACCCACAAATTCAACAACCTCAAAATTGAAAAACAACAACAACCTCATCATTGAAAAACACCAACAAATTCAACAACAACCTCAACATTGAAAAACACCAACAAATTCAACAACAACCTCAACATTGAAAAACAACAACAACCTCAACATTGAAAAACACCAACAAATTCAACAACAACCTCAACATTGAAAACCATCAACAACCTCAACATTGAAAAACACCAACAAATTCAACAACAACCTCAACATTGAAAAACAACAACAAACTCAACATTGAAAAACACCAACAAATTCAACAACAACCTCAACATTGAAAAACAACAACAACCTCAACATTGAAAAACACCAACAAATTCAACAACAACCTCAACATTGAAAAACAACAACAACCTCAACATTGAAAAACACCAACTAATTCAACAACAACCTCAACATTGAAAAACACCAACAAATTCAACAACAACCTCAGCATTGAAAAACAACAACAACCTCAACATTGAAAAACACCAACAAATTCAACAACAACTTCAACATTGAAAAACACCAACAAATTCAACAACAACCTCGAAATTGAAAAACACCAACAAATTCAACAACAACCTCAACATTGAAAAACACCAACAAATTCAACAACAACCTCAAAATTGAAAAACAACAACAACCTCAAAATTGAAAAACACCAACAAATTCAACAGCAACCTCAACATTTAAAAACACCAACAATTTCAACAACAACCTCAACATTTAAAAACGCCAACAAATTCAACAACAACCTCAACATTGAAAAGCAACAACCTCAACATTGAAAAACACCAACAAATTCAACAAAAAATTCAACATAGAAAAACACCAACAAATTCAACAACAACCCCGACATTGAAAAACACCAACAAATTCAACAACAACCCCGACATTGAAAAACACCAACAAATTCAACAACAACCTCAACATTGAAAAACAACAACAATCTCAACATTGAAAAACACCAACAAATTCAACAACAACCTCAACATTGAAAAACAGCAACAACCTCAAAATTGAAAAAGACCAACAAATTCAACAACAACTTCAACATTGAAAAACAACAACAAATTCAACAACAACCTCGAAATTGAAAAACACCAACAAATACAACAACAACCTCAACATTGAAAAACAACAACAACCTCAACATTGAAAAACACCAACAAATTCAACAACAACCTCAACATTGAAAAACACCAACAAATTCAGCAACAACCTCAACATTGAAAAACACTAACAAATTCAACAACAACCTCGAAATTGAAAAACACCAACAAATTCAACAACAAACTCAACATTGAAAAACACCAACAAATTCGACAACAAACTCAACATTGAAAAACAACAACAACCTCTACATTGAAAAACACCAACAAATTCAACAACAACCTCAACATTGAAAAACAACAACAACCTCAACATTGAAAAACACCAACAAATTCAACAACAACCTCAACATTGAAAAACACCAACAAATTCAACAACAACCTCAGCATTGAAAAAGAACAACAACCTCAACATTGAAAAACACCAACAAATTCAACAACAACCTCAACATTGAAAAACACCAACAAATTCAACAACAACTTCAACATTGAAAAACACCAACAAATTCAACAACAACCTCGAAATTGAAAAACACCAACAAATACAACAACAACCTCAACATTGAAAAACAACAACAACCTCAACATTGAAAAACACCAAAAAATTCAACAACAACCTCAACATTGAAAAACAACAACCACCTCAACATTGCAAAACACCAGCAAATTCAACAACAACCTCAACATTTAAAAACACCAACAAATTCAAAAACAACCTCAACATTGAAAAACAACAACAATCTCAACATTGAAAAACACCAACAAATTCAACAACAACCTCAACATTGAAAAACAACAACAACCTCCACATTGAAAAACACCAACAAATTCAACAACAACCTCGACATTGAAAAACACCCTCAAATTCAAAATCAACCTCAACATTGAAAAACACCAACAAACTCAACAACAACCTCAACATTGAAAAATAACAACAACCTCAACATTGAAAAACACCAACAAATTCAACAACAACCTCAACATTGAAAAACACCAACAAATTCAACAACAAACTCAAGATTGAAAAACACCCACAAATTCAACAACCTCAAAATTGAAAAACAACAACAACCTCATCATTGAAAAACACCAACAAATTCAACAACAACCTCAACATTGAAAAACACCAACAAATTCAACAACAACCTCAACATTGAAAAACAACAACAACCTCAACATTGAAAAACACCAACAAATTCAACAACAACCTCAACATTGAAAAACAACAACAACATCAACATTGAAAAACACCAACAAATTCAACAACAACCTCAGCATTGAAAAACAACAACAACCTCAACATTGAAAAACACCAACAAATTCAACAACAACTTCAACATTGAAAAACACCAACAAATTCAACAACAACCTCGAAATTGAAAAACACCAACAAATACAACAACAAGCTCAACATTGAAAAACAACAACAACCTCAACATTGAAAAACACCAACAAATTCAACAACAACCTCAACATTGAAAAACACCAACAAATTCAACAACAACCTCAACATTGAAAAACACTAACAAATTCAACAACAACCTCGAAATTGAAAAACACCAACAAATTCAACAACAAACTCAACATTGAAAAACACCAACAAATTCAACAACAAACTCAACATTGAAAAACAACAACAACCTGAACATTGAAAAACACCAACAAATTCAACAACAATCTCAACATTGAAAAGCACCAACAAATTCAACAACAACCTCAACATTGAAAAACAACAACAACCTCAACATTGAAAAACACCAACAAATTCAACAACAACCTTAACATTGAAAAACAACAACAACCTCAACATTGAAAAACAACAACAAACTCAACATTGAAAAACACCAACAAATTCAACAACAACCTCAACATTGAAAAACAACAACAACCTCAACATTGAAAAACACCAACAAATTCAACAACAACCTCAACATTGAAAAACACCAACAAATTCAACAACAACCTCAACATTGAAAAACAACAACAACCTAAACATTGAAAAACACCAACAAATTCAACAACAACCTCAACATTGAAAAACAACAACAACCACAACATTGAAAAACACCAACAAATTCAACAAAAACCTCAACATTGAAAAACACCAACAAATTCAACAACAACCTCAGCATTGAAAAACAACAACAACCTCAACATTGAAAAACACCAACAAATTCAACAACAACTTCAACATTGAAAAACAACAACAACCTCAACATTGAAAAACACCAACAAATTCAACAACAACTTCAACATTGAAAAACACCAACAAATTCAACAACAACCTCGAAATTGAAAAACACCAACAAATACAACAACAACCTCAACATTTAAAAATAACAACAACCTCAACATTGAAAAACACCAACAAATTCAACAACAACCTCAACATTGAAAAACACCAACAAATTCAACAACAAACTCAAGATGGAAAAACACCCACAAATTCAACAACCTCAAAATTGAAAAACAACAACAACCTCATCATTGAAAAACACCAACAAATTCAACAACAACCTCAACATTGAAAAACACCAACAAATTCAACAACAACCTCAACATTGAAAAACAACAACAACCTCAACATTGAAAAACACCAACAAATTCAACAACAACCTCAACATTGAAAAACATCAACAACCTCAACATTGAAAAACACCAACAAATTCAACAACAACCTCAACATTGAAAAACAACAACAAACTCAACATTGAAAAACACCAACAAATTCAACAACAACCTCAACATTGAAAAACAACAACAACCTCAACATTGAAAAACACCAACAAATTCAACAACAACCTCAACATTGAAAAACAACAACAACCTCAACATTGAAAAACACCAACTAATTCAACAACAACCTCAACATTGAAAAACACCAACAAATTCAACAACAACCTCAGCATTGAAAAACAACAACAACCTCAACATTGAAAAACACCAACAAATTCAACAACAACTTCAACATTGAAAAACACCAACAAATTCAACAACAACCTCGAAATTGAAAAACACCAACAAATTCAACAACAACCTCAACATTGAAAAACACCAACAAATTCAACAACAACCTCAAAATTGAAAAACAACAACAACCTCAAAATTGAAAAACACCAACAAATTCAACAGCAACCTCAACATTTAAAAACACCAACAATTTCAACAACAACCTCAACATTTAAAAACGCCAACAAATTCAACAACAACCTCAACATTGAAAAGCAACAACCTCAACATTGAAAAACACCAACAAATTCAACAAAAAATTCAACATAGAAAAACACCAACAAATTCAACAACAACCCCGACATTGAAAAACACCAACAAATTCAACAACAACCTCAACATTGAAAAACAACAACAATCTCAACATTGAAAAACACCAACAAATTCAACAACAACCTCAACATTGAAAAACACCAACAAATTCAGCAACAACCTCAACATTGAAAAACACTAACAAATTCAACAACAACCTCGAAATTGAAAAACACCAACAAATTCAACAACAAACTCAACATTGAAAAACACCAACAAATTCGACAACAAACTCAACATTGAAAAACAACAACAACCTCTACATTGAAAAACACCAACAAATTCAACAACAACCTCAACATTGAAAAACAACAACAACCTCAACATTGAAAAACACCAACAAATTCAACAACAACCTCAACATTGAAAAACACCAACAAATTCAACAACAACCTCAGCATTGAAAAAGAACAACAACCTCAACATTGAAAAACACCAACAAATTCAACAACAACCTCAACATTGAAAAACACCAACAAATTCAACAACAACTTCAACATTGAAAAACACCAACAAATTCAACAACAACCTCGAAATTGAAAAACACCAACAAATACAACAACAACCTCAACATTGAAAAACAACAACAACCTCAACATTGAAAAACACCAAAAAATTCAACAACAACCTCAACATTGAAAAACAACAACCACCTCAACATTGCAAAACACCAGCAAATTCAACAACAACCTCAACATTTAAAAACACCAACAAATTCAAAAACAACCTCAACATTGAAAAACAACAACAATCTCAACATTGAAAAACACCAACAAATTCAACAACAACCTCAACATTGAAAAACAACAACAACCTCCACATTGAAAAACACCAACAAATTCAACAACAACCTCGACATTGAAAAACACCCTCAAATTCAAAATCAACCTCAACATTGAAAAACACCAACAAACTCAACAACAACCTCAACATTGAAAAATAACAACAACCTCAACATTGAAAAACACCAACAAATTCAACAACAACCTCAACATTGAAAAACACCAACAAATTCAACAACAAACTCAAGATTGAAAAACACCCACAAATTCAACAACCTCAAAATTGAAAAACAACAACAACCTCATCATTGAAAAACACCAACAAATTCAACAACAACCTCAACATTGAAAAACACCAACAAATTCAACAACAACCTCAACATTGAAAAACAACAACAACCTCAACATTGAAAAACACCAACAAATTCAACAACAACCTCAACATTGAAAAACAACAACAACATCAACATTGAAAAACACCAACAAATTCAACAACAACCTCAGCATTGAAAAACAACAACAACCTCAACATTGAAAAACACCAACAAATTCAACAACAACTTCAACATTGAAAAACACCAACAAATTCAACAACAACCTCGAAATTGAAAAACACCAACAAATACAACAACAAGCTCAACATTGAAAAACAACAACAACCTCAACATTGAAAAACACCAACAAATTCAACAACAACCTCAACATTGAAAAACACCAACAAATTCAACAACAACCTCAACATTGAAAAACACTAACAAATTCAACAACAACCTCGAAATTGAAAAACACCAACAAATTCAACAACAAACTCAACATTGAAAAACACCAACAAATTCAACAACAAACTCAACATTGAAAAACAACAACAACCTGAACATTGAAAAACACCAACAAATTCAACAACAATCTCAACATTGAAAAGCACCAACAAATTCAACAACAACCTCAACATTGAAAAACAACAACAACCTCAACATTGAAAAACACCAACAAATTCAACAACAACCTTAACATTGAAAAACAACAACAACCTCAACATTGAAAAACAACAACAAACTCAACATTGAAAAACACCAACAAATTCAACAACAACCTCAACATTGAAAAACAACAACAACCTCAACATTGAAAAACACCAACAAATTCAACAACAACCTCAACATTGAAAAACACCAACAAATTCAACAACAACCTCAACATTGAAAAACAACAACAACCTAAACATTGAAAAACACCAACAAATTCAACAACAACCTCAACATTGAAAAACAACAACAACCACAACATTGAAAAACACCAACAAATTCAACAAAAACCTCAACATTGAAAAACACCAACAAATTCAACAACAACCTCAGCATTGAAAAACAACAACAACCTCAACATTGAAAAACACCAACAAATTCAACAACAACTTCAACATTGAAAAACAACAACAACCTCAACATTGAAAAACACCAACAAATTCAACAACAACTTCAACATTGAAAAACACCAACAAATTCAACAACAACCTCGAAATTGAAAAACACCAACAAATACAACAACAACCTCAACATTTAAAAATAACAACAACCTCAACATTGAAAAACACCAACAAATTCAACAACAACCTCAACATTGAAAAACACCAACAAATTCAACAACAAACTCAAGATGGAAAAACACCCACAAATTCAACAACCTCAAAATTGAAAAACAACAACAACCTCATCATTGAAAAACACCAACAAATTCAACAACAACCTCAACATTGAAAAACACCAACAAATTCAACAACAACCTCAACATTGAAAAACAACAACAACCTCAACATTGAAAAACACCAACAAATTCAACAACAACCTCAACATTGAAAAACATCAACAACCTCAACATTGAAAAACACCAACAAATTCAACAACAACCTCAACATTGAAAAACAACAACAAACTCAACATTGAAAAACACCAACAAATTCAACAACAACCTCAACATTGAAAAACAACAACAACCTCAACATTGAAAAACACCAACAAATTCAACAACAACCTCAACATTGAAAAACAACAACAACCTCAACATTGAAAAACACCAACTAATTCAACAACAACCTCAACATTGAAAAACACCAACAAATTCAACAACAACCTCAGCATTGAAAAACAACAACAACCTCAACATTGAAAAACACCAACAAATTCAACAACAACTTCAACATTGAAAAACACCAACAAATTCAACAACAACCTCGAAATTGAAAAACACCAACAAATTCAACAACAACCTCAACATTGAAAAACACCAACAAATTCAACAACAACCTCAAAATTGAAAAACAACAACAACCTCAAAATTGAAAAACACCAACAAATTCAACAGCAACCTCAACATTTAAAAACACCAACAATTTCAACAACAACCTCAACATTTAAAAACGCCAACAAATTCAACAACAACCTCAACATTGAAAAGCAACAACCTCAACATTGAAAAACACCAACAAATTCAACAAAAAATTCAACATAGAAAAACACCAACAAATTCAACAACAACCCCGACATTGAAAAACACCAACAAATTCAACAACAACCTCAACATTGAAAAACAACAACAATCTCAACATTGAAAAACACCAACAAATTCAACAACAACCTCAACATTGAAAAACAGCAACAACCTCAAAATTGAAAAAGACCAACAAATTCAACAACAACTTCAACATTGAAAAAAAACAACAAATTCAACAACAACCTCGAAATTGAAAAACACCAACAAATACAACAACAACCTCAACATTGAAAAACAACAACAACCTCAACATTGAAAAACACCAACAAATTCAACAACAACCTCAACATTGAAAAACACCAACAAATTCAGCAACAACCTCAACATTGAAAAACACTAACAAATTCAACAACAACCTCGAAATTGAAAAACACCAACAAATTCAACAACAAACTCAACATTGAAAAACACCAACAAATTCGACAACAAACTCAACATTGAAAAACAACAACAACCTCTACATTGAAAAACACCAACAAATTCAACAACAACCTCAACATTGAAAAACAACAACAACCTCAACATTGAAAAACACCAACAAATTCAACAACAACCTCAACATTGAAAAACACCAACAAATTGAAGAACAAACTCAACATTGAAAAACAACAACAACCTCTACATTGAAAAACACCAACAAATTCAACAAAAACCTCAACATTGAAAAACAACAACAACCTCAACATTGAAAAACACCAACAAATTCCACAACAACCTCAACATTGAAAAACACCAACAAATTCAACAACAACCTCAACATTGAATAACAACAACAACCTAAACATTGAAAAACACCAGCAAATTCAACAACAACCTCAACATTGAAAAACAACAACAACCTCGAAATTGAAAAACACCAACAAATTCAACAACAAACTCAACATTGAAAAACAACAACAACCGCAACATTGAAAAACACCAAGAAATTCAACAACAATCTCAACATGGAAAAGCACCAACAAATTCAACAACAACCTCAACATTGAAAAACAACAGCAACCTCAACATTGAAAAACACCAACAAATTCAACAACAACCTCAACATTGAAAAACAACAACAACCTCAACATTGAAAAATAACAACAAACTCAACATTGAAAAACACCAACAAATTCAACAACAACCTCAACATTGAAAAACAACAACAACCTCAACATTGAAAAACACCAACAAATTCAACAACAACCTCAACATTGAAAAACACCAACAAATTCAACAACAACCTCAACATTGAAAAACAACAACAACCTAAACATTGAAAAACACCAACAAATTCAACAACAACCTCAACATTGAAAAACAACAACAACCTCAACATTGAAAAACACCAACAAATTCAACAACAACCTCAACATTGAAAAACACCAACAAATTCAACAACAACCTCAGCATTGAAAAACAACAACAACCTCAACATTGAAAAACACCAACAAATTCAACAACAACCTCAACATTGAAAAACAACAACAACCTCAACATTGAAAAAGACCAACAAATTCAACAACAACTTCAACATTGAAAAACAACAACAAATTCAGCAACAACCTCGAAATTGAAAAACACCAACAAACACAACAACAACCTCAACATTGAAAAACAACAACAACCTCAACATTGAAAAACACCAACAAATTCAACAACAACCTCAACATTGAAAAACAACAACAACCTAAACATTGAAAAACACCAACAAATTCAACAACAACCTCAACATTGAAAAACAACAACAACCTCGAAATTGAAAAACACCAACAAATTCAACAACAAACTCAACATTGAAAAACAACAACAACCGCAACATTGAAAAACACCAAGAAATTCAACAACAATCTCAACATGGAAAAGCACCAACAAATTCATCAACAACCTCAACATTGAAAAACAACAACAACCTCAACATTGAAAAACACCAACAAATTCAACAACAACCTCAACATTGAAAAACAACAACAACCTCAACATTGAAAAATAACAACAAACTCAACATTGAAAAACACCAACAAATTCAACAACAACCTCAACATTGAAAAACAACAACAACCTCAACATTGAAAAACACCAACAAATTCAACAACAACCTCAACATTGAAAAACACCAACAAATTCAACAACAACCTCAACATTGAAAAACAACAACAACCTAAACATTGAAAAACACCAACAAATTCAACAACAACCTCAACATTGAAAAACAACAACAACCTCAACATTGAAAAACACCAACAAATTCAACAACAACCTCAACATTGAAAAACACCAACAAATTCAACAACAACCTCAGCATTGAAAAACAACAACAACCTCAACATTGAAAAACACCAACAAATTGAACAACAACCTCAACATTGAAAAACAACAACAACCTCAACATTGAAAAAGACCAACAAATTCAACAACAACCTCAACATTGAAAAACAACAACAACCTAAACATTGAAAAACACCAACAAATTCAACAACAACCTCAACATTGAAAAACAACAACAACCTCGAAATTGAAAAACACCAACAAATTCAACAACAAACTCAACATTGAAAAACAACAACAACCGCAACATTGAAAAACACCAAGAAATTCAACAACAATCTCAACATGGAAAAGCACCAACAAATTCAACAACAACCTCAACATTGAAAAACAACAACAACCTCAACATTGAAAAACACCAACAAATTCAACAACAACCTCAACATTGAAAAACAACAACAACCTCAACATTGAAAAATAACAACAAACTCAACATTGAAAAACACCAACAAATTCAACAACAACCTCAACATTGAAAAACAACAACAACCTCAACATTGAAAAACACCAACAAATTCAACAACAACCTCAACATTGAAAAACACCAACAAATTCATCAACAACCTCAGCATTGAAAAACAACAACAACCTCAACATTGAAAAACACCAACAAATTCAACAACAACCTCAACATTGAACAACAACAACAACCTCAACATTGAAAAAGACCAACAAATTCAACAACAACTTCAACATTGAAAAACAACAACAAATTCAGCAACAACCTCGAAATTGAAAAACACCAACAAACACAACAACAACCTCAACATTGAAAAACAACAACAACCTCACCATTGAAAAACACCAACAAATTCAACAACAACCTCAACATTGAAAAACACCAACAAATTCAGCAACAACCTCAACATTGAAAAACACTAACAAATTCAACAACAACCTCGAAATTGAAAAACACCAACAAATTCAACAACAAACTCAACACTGAAAAACACCAACAAATTCAACAACAAACTCAACATTGAAAAACAACAACAACCTCTACATTGAAAAACACCAGCAAATTCAACAACAACCTCAACATTGAAAAACAACAACAACCTCAACATTGAAAAACACCAACAAATTCAACAACAACCTCAACATTAAAAAACACCAACAAATTCAACAACAAACTCAACATTGAAAAACAACAACAACCTCTACATTGAAAATGACCAACAAATTCAACAAAAACCTCAACTTTGAAAAACAACAACAACCTCAACATTGAAAAACACCAACAAATTCAACAACAACCTCAACATTGAAAAACACCAACAAATTCAACAACAACCTCAACATTGAAAAACAACAACAACCTAAACATTGAAAAACACCAACAAATTCAACAACAACCTCAACATTGAACAACAACAACAACCTCAACATTGAAAAACACAAACAAATTCAACAACAACCTCAACATTGAAAAACACCAACAAATTCAAGAACAACCTCAGCATTGAAAAAGAACAACAACCTCAACATTGAAAAACACCAACAAATTCAACAACAACCTCAACATTGAAAAACACCAACAAATTCAACAACAACTTCAACATTGAAAAACACCAACAAATTCAACAACAACCTCGAAATTGAAAAACACCAACAAATACAACAACAACCTCAACATTTAAAAATAACAACAACCTCAACATTGAAAAACACCAACAAATTCAACAACAACCTCAACATTGAAAAACACCAACAAATTCAACAACAAACTCAAGATGGAAAAACACCCACAAATTCAACAACCTCAAAATTGAAAAACAACAACAACCTCATCATTGAAAAACACCAACAAATTCAACAACAACCTCAACATTGAAAAACACCAACAAATTCAACAACAACCTCAACATTGAAAAACAACAACAACCTCAACATTGAAAAACACCAACAAATTCAACAACAACCTCAACATTGAAAAACATCAACAACCTCAACATTGAAAAACACCAACAAATTCAACAACAACCTCAACATTGAAAAACAACAACAAACTCAACATTGAAAAACACCAACAAATTCAACAACAACCTCAACATTGAAAAACAACAACAACCTCAACATTGAAAAACACCAACAAATTCAACAACAACCTCAACATTGAAAAACAACAACAACCTCAACATTGAAAAACACCAACTAATTCAACAACAACCTCAACATTGAAAAACACCAACAAATTCAACAACAACCTCAGCATTGAAAAACAACAACAACCTCAACATTGAAAAACACCAACAAATTCAACAACAACTTCAACATTGAAAAACACCAACAAATTCAACAACAACCTCGAAATTGAAAAACACCAACAAATTCAACAACAACCTCAACATTGAAAAACACCAACAAATTCAACAACAACCTCAAAATTGAAAAACAACAACAACCTCAAAATTGAAAAACACCAACAAATTCAACAGCAACCTCAACATTTAAAAACACCAACAATTTCAACAACAACCTCAACATTTAAAAACGCCAACAAATTCAACAACAACCTCAACATTGAAAAGCAACAACCTCAACATTGAAAAACACCAACAAATTCAACAAAAAATTCAACATAGAAAAACACCAACAAATTCAACAACAACCCCGACATTGAAAAACACCAACAAATTCAACAACAACCTCAACATTGAAAAACAACAACAATCTCAACATTGAAAAACACCAACAAATTCAACAACAACCTCAACATTGAAAAACAGCAACAACCTCAAAATTGAAAAAGACCAACAAATTCAACAACAACTTCAACATTGAAAAACAACAACAAATTCAACAACAACCTCGAAATTGAAAAACACCAACAAATACAACAACAACCTCAACATTGAAAAACAACAACAACCTCAACATTGAAAAACACCAACAAATTCAACAACAACCTCAACATTGAAAAACACCAACAAATTCAGCAACAACCTCAACATTGAAAAACACTAACAAATTCAACAACAACCTCGAAATTGAAAAACACCAACAAATTCAACAACAAACTCAACATTGAAAAACACCAACAAATTCGACAACAAACTCAACATTGAAAAACAACAACAACCTCTACATTGAAAAACACCAACAAATTCAACAACAACCTCAACATTGAAAAACAACAACAACCTCAACATTGAAAAACACCAACAAATTCAACAACAACCTCAACATTGAAAAACACCAACAAATTCAACAACAACCTCAGCATTGAATAAGAACAACAACCTCAACATTGAAAAACACCAACAAATTCAACAACAACCTCAACATTGAAAAACACCAACAAATTCAACAACAACTTCAACATTGAAAAACACCAACAAATTCAACAACAACCTCGAAATTGAAAAACACCAACAAATACAACAACAACCTCAACATTGAAAAACAACAACAACCTCAACATTGAAAAACACCAAAAAATTCAACAACAACCTCAACATTGAAAAACAACAACCACCTCAACATTGCAAAACACCAGCAAATTCAACAACAACCTCAACATTTAAAAACACCAACAAATTCAAAAACAACCTCAACATTGAAAAACAACAACAATCTCAACATTGAAAAACACCAACAAATTCAACAACAACCTCAACATTGAAAAACAACAACAACCTCCACATTGAAAAACACCAACAAATTCAACAACAACCTCGACATTGAAAAACACCCTCAAATTCAAAATCAACCTCAACATTGAAAAACACCAACAAACTCAACAACAACCTCAACATTGAAAAATAACAACAACCTCAACATTGAAAAACACCAACAAATTCAACAACAACCTCAACATTGAAAAACACCAACAAATTCAACAACAAACTCAAGATTGAAAAACACCCACAAATTCAACAACCTCAAAATTGAAAAACAACAACAACCTCATCATTGAAAAACACCAACAAATTCAACAACAACCTCAACATTGAAAAACACCAACAAATTCAACAACAACCTCAACATTGAAAAACAACAACAACCTCAACATTGAAAAACACCAACAAATTCAACAACAACCTCAACATTGAAAAACAACAACAACATCAACATTGAAAAACACCAACAAATTCAACAACAACCTCAGCATTGAAAAACAACAACAACCTCAACATTGAAAAACACCAACAAATTCAACAACAACTTCAACATTGAAAAACACCAACAAATTCAACAACAACCTCGAAATTGAAAAACACCAACAAATACAACAACAAGCTCAACATTGAAAAACAACAACAACCTCAACATTGAAAAACACCAACAAATTCAACAACAACCTCAACATTGAAAAACACCAACAAATTCAACAACAACCTCAACATTGAAAAACACTAACAAATTCAACAACAACCTCGAAATTGAAAAACACCAACAAATTCAACAACAAACTCAACATTGAAAAACACCAACAAATTCAACAACAAACTCAACATTGAAAAACAACAACAACCTGAACATTGAAAAACACCAACAAATTCAACAACAATCTCAACATTGAAAAGCACCAACAAATTCAACAACAACCTCAACATTGAAAAACAACAACAACCTCAACATTGAAAAACACCAACAAATTCAACAACAACCTTAACATTGAAAAACAACAACAACCTCAACATTGAAAAACAACAACAAACTCAACATTGAAAAACACCAACAAATTCAACAACAACCTCAACATTGAAAAACAACAACAACCTCAACATTGAAAAACACCAACAAATTCAACAACAACCTCAACATTGAAAAACACCAACAAATTCAACAACAACCTCAACATTGAAAAACAACAACAACCTAAACATTGAAAAACACCAACAAATTCAACAACAACCTCAACATTGAAAAACAACAACAACCTCAACATTGAAAAACACCAACAAATTCAACAAAAACCTCAACATTGAAAAACACCAACAAATTCAACAACAACCTCAGCATTGAAAAACAACAACAACCTCAACATTGAAAAACACCAACAAATTCAACAACAACTTCAACATTGAAAAACAACAACAACCTCAACATTGAAAAACACCAACAAATTCAACAACAACTTCAACATTGAAAAACACCAACAAATTCAACAACAACCTCGAAATTGAAAAACACCAACAAATACAACAACAACCTCAACATTTAAAAATAACAACAACCTCAACATTGAAAAACACCAACAAATTCAACAACAACCTCAACATTGAAAAACACCAACAAATTCAACAACAAACTCAAGATGGAAAAACACCCACAAATTCAACAACCTCAAAATTGAAAAACAACAACAACCTCATCATTGAAAAACACCAACAAATTCAACAACAACCTCAACATTGAAAAACACCAACAAATTCAACAACAACCTCAACATTGAAAAACAACAACAACCTCAACATTGAAAAACACCAACAAATTCAACAACAATCTCAACATTGAAAAACGTCAACAACCTCAACATTGAAAAACACCAACAAATTCAACAACAACCTCAACATTGAAAAACAACAACAAACTCAACATTGAAAAACACCAACAAATTCAACAACAACCTCAACATTGAAAAACAACAACAACCTCAACATTGAAAAACACCAACAAATTCAACAACAACCTCAACATTGAAAAACAACAACAACCTCAACATTGAAAAACACCAACTAATTCAACAACAACCTCAACATTGAAAAACACCAACAAATTCAACAACAACCTCAGCATTGAAAAACAACAACAACCTCAACATTGAAAAACACCAACAAATTCAACAACAACTTCAACATTGAAAAACACCAACAAATTCAACAACAACCTCGAAATTGAAAAACACCAACAAATTCAACAACAACCTCAACATTGAAAAACACCAACAAATTCAACAACAACCTCAAAATTGAAAAACAACAACAACCTCAAAATTGAAAAACACCAACAAATTCAACAGCAACCTCAACATTTAAAAACACCAACAATTTCAACAACAACCTCAACATTTAAAAACGCCAACAAATTCAACAACAACCTCAACATTGAAAAGCAACAACCTCAACATTGAAAAACACCAACAAATTCAACAAAAAATTCAACATAGAAAAACACCAACAAATTCAACAACAACCCCGACATTGAAAAACACCAACAAATTCAACAACAACCTCAACATTGAAAAACAACAACAATCTCAACATTGAAAAACACCAACAAATTCAACAACAACCTCAACATTGAAAAACAGCAACAACCTCAAAATTGAAAAAGACCAACAAATTCAACAACAACTTCAACATTGAAAAACAACAACAAATTCAACAACAACCTCGAAATTGAAAAACACCAACAAATACAACAACAACCTCAACATTGAAAAACAACAACAACATCAACATTGAAAAACACCAACAAATTCAACAACAACCTCAACATTGAAAAACACCAACAAATTCAGCAACAACCTCAACATTGAAAAACACTAACAAATTCAACAACAACCTCGAAATTGAAAAACACCAACAAATTCAACAACAAACTCAACATTGAAAAACACCAACAAATTCGACAACAAACTCAACATTGAAAAACAACAACAACCTCTACATTGAAAAACACCAACAAATTCAACAACAACCTCAACATTGAAAAACAACAACAACCTCAACATTGAAAAACACCAAC
The DNA here is from genome assembly GCA_026770705.1 of Isurus oxyrinchus. Lineage (NCBI taxonomy): Eukaryota > Metazoa > Chordata > Chondrichthyes > Lamniformes > Lamnidae > Isurus > Isurus oxyrinchus. Next base: position 611,195 of record JANJGN010000318.1, read on the forward strand.
AAATTCAACAACAACCTCAACATTGAAAAACACCAACAAATTCAAGAACAAACTCAACATTGAAAAACAACAACAACCTCTACATTGAAAAACACCAACAAATTCAACAAAAACCTCAACATTGAAAAACAACAACAACCTCAACATTGAAAAACACCAACAAATTCCACAACAACCTCAACATTGAAAAACACCAACAAATTCAACAACAACCTCAACATTGAATAACAACAACAACCTAAACATTGAAAAACACCAGCAAATTCAACAACAACCTCAACATTGAAAAACAACAACAACCTCGAAATTGAAAAACAACAACAAATTCAACAACAAACTCAACATTGAAAAACAACAACAACCGCAACATTGAAAAACACCAAGAAATTCAACAACAATCTCAACATGGAAAAGCACCAACAAATTCAACAACAACCTCAACATTGAAAAACAACAGCAACCTCAACATTGAAAAACACCAACAAATTCAACAACAACCTCAACATTGAAAAACAACAACAACCTCAACATTGAAAAATAACAACAAACTCAACATTGAAAAACACCAACAAATTCAACAACAACCTCAACATTGAAAAACAACAACAACCTCAACATTGAAAAACACCAACAAATTCAACAACAACCTCAACATTGAAAAACACCAACAAATTCAACAACAACCTCAACATTGAAAAACAACAACAACCTAAACATTGAAAAACACCAACAAATTCAACAACAACCTCAACATTGAAAAACAACAACAACCTCAACATTGAAAAACACCAACAAATTCAACAACAACCTCAACATTGAAAAACACCAACAAATTCAACAACAACCTCAGCATTGAAAAACAACAACAACCTCAACATTGAAAAACACCAACAAATTCAACAACAACCTCAACATTGAAAAACAACAACAACCTCAACATTGAAAAAGACCAACAAATTCAACAACAACTTCAACATTGAAAAACAACAACAAATTCAGCAACAACCTCGAAATTGAAAAACACCAACAAACACAACAACAACCTCAACATTGAAAAACAACAACAACCTCAACATTGAAAAACACCAACAAATTCAACAACAACCTCAACATTGAAAAACAACAACAACCTAAACATTGAAAAACACCAACAAATTCAACAACAACCTCAACATTGAAAAACAACAACAACCTCGAAATTGAAAAACACCAACAAATTCAACAACAAACTCAACATTGAAAAAACAACAACAACCGCAACATTGAAAAACACCAAGAAATTCAACAACAATCTCAACATGGAAAAGCACCAACAAATTCATCAACAACCTCAACATTGAAAAACAACAACAACCTCAACATTGAAAAACACCAACAAATTCAACAACAACCTCAACATTGAAAAACAACAACAACCTCAACATTGAAAAATAACAACAAACTCAACATTGAAAAACACCAACAAATTCAACAACAACCTCAACATTGAAAAACAACAACAACCTCAACATTGAAAAACACCAACAAACTCAACAACAACCTCAACATTGAAAAACACCAACAAATTCAACAACAACCACAACATTGAAAAACAACAACAACCTAAACATTGAAAAACACCAACAAATTCAACAACAACCTCAACATTGAAAAACAACAACAACCTCAACATGAAAAACACCAACAAATTCAACAACAACCTCAACATTGAAAAACACCAACAAATTCAACAACAACCTCAGCATTGAAAACAACAACCTCAACATTGAAAAACACCAACAAATTGAACAACAACCTCAACATTGAAAAACAACAACAACCTCAACATTGAAAAAGACCAACAAATTCAACAACAACCTCAACATTGAAAAACAACAACAACCTAAACATTGAAAAACACCAACAAATTCAACAACAACCTCAACATTGAAAAACAACAACAACCTCGAAATTGAAAAACACCAACAAATTCAACAACAAACTCAACATTGAAAAACAACAACAACCGCAACATTGAAAAACACCAAGAAATTCAACAACAATCTCAACATGGAAAAGCACCAACAAATTCAACAACAACCTCAACATTGAAAAACAACAACAACCTCAACATTGAAAAACACCAACAAATTCAACAACAACCTCAACATTGAAAAACAACAACAACCTCAACATTGAAAAATAACAACAAACTCAACATTGAAAAACACCAACAAATTCAACAACAACCTCAACATTGAAAAACAACAACAACCTCAACATTGAAAAACACCAACAAATTCAACAACAACCTCAACATTGAAAAACACCAACAAATTCATCAACAACCTCAGCATTGAAAAACAACAACAACCTCAACATTGAAAAACACCAACAAATTCAACAACAACCTCAACATTGAAAAACAACAACAACCTCAACATTGAAAAAGGCCAACAAATTCAACAACAACTTCAACATTGAAAAACAACAACAAATTCAGCAACAACCTCGAAATTGAAGAACACCAACAAACACAACAACAACCTCAACATTGAAAAACAACAACAACCTCAACATTGAAAAACACCAACAAATTCAACAACAACCTCAACATTGAAAAACACCAACAAATTCAGCAACAACCTCAACATTGAAAAACACTAACAAATTCAACAACAACCTCGAAATTGAAAAACACCAACAAAATTCAACAACAAACTCAACACTGAAAAACACCAACAACCTGTACATTGAAAAACACCAGCAAATTCAACAACAACCTCAACATTGAAAAACAACAACAACCTCAACATTGAAAAACACCAACAAATTCAACAACAACCTCAACATTAAAAAAACACCAACAAATTCAACAACAAACTCAACATTGAAAAACAACAACAACCTCTACATTGAAAATGACCAACAAATTCAACAAAAACCTCAACTTTGAAAAACAACAACAACCTCAACATTGAAAAACACCAACAAATTCAACAACAACCTCAACATTGAAAAACACCAACAAATTCAACAACAACCTCAACATTGAACAACAACAACAACCTCACATTGAAAACACAAACAAATTCAACAACAACCTCAACATTGAAAAACACCAACAAATTCAAGAACAACCTCAGCATTGAAAAAGAACAACAACCTCAACATTGAAAAACACCAACAAATTCAACAACAACCTCAACATTGAAAAACACCAACAAATTCAACAACAACTTCAACATTGAAAAACACCAACAAATTCAACAACAACCTCGAAATTGAAAAACACCAACAAATACAACAACAACCTCAACATTGAAAAACAACAACAACCTCAACATTGAAAAACACCAACAAATTCAACAACAACCTCAACATTGAAAAACAACAACCACCTCAACATTGCAAAACACCAGCAAATTCAACAACAACCTCAACATTTAAAAACACCAACAAATTCAACAACAACCTCAACATTGAAAAACAACAACAATCTCAACATTGAAAAACACCAACAAATTCAACAACAACCTCAACATTGAAAAACAACAACAACCTCAACATTGAAAAACACCAACAAATTCAACAACAACCTCGACATTGAAAAACACCCTCAAATTCAAAATCAACCTCAACATTGAAAAACACCAACAAACTCAACAACAACCTCAACATTGAAAAATAACAACAACCTTCAATATTGAAAAACACCAACAAATTCAACAACAAACTCAAGATTGAAAAACACCCACAAATTCAACAACCTCAAAATTGAAAAACAACAACAACCTCATCATTGAAAAACACCAACAAATTCAACAACAACCTCAACATTGAAAAACACCAACAAATTCAACAACAACCTCAACATTGAAAAACAACAACAACCTCAACATTGAAAAACACCAACAAATTCAACAACAACCTCAACATTGAAAAACAACAACAACCTCAACATTGAAAAACACCAACAAATTCAACAACAACCTCAACATTGAAAAACAACAACAAACTCAACATTGAAAAACACCAACAAATTCAACAACAACCTCAACATTGAAAAACAACAACAACCTCAACATTGAAAAACACCAACAAATTCAACAACAACCTCAACATTGAAAAACAACAACAACCTCAACATTGAAAAACACCAACAAATTCAACAACAACCTCAACATTGAAAAACACCAACAAATTCAACAACAACCTCAGCATTGAAAAACAACAACAACCTCAACATTGAAAAACACCAACAAATTCAACAACAACTTCAACATTGAAAAACACCAACAAATTCAACAACAACCTCGAAATTGAAAAACACCAACAAATTCAACAACAACCTCAACATTGAAAAACACCAACAAATTCAACAACAACCTCAAAATTGAAAAACAACAACAACCTCAAAATTGAAAAACACCAACAAATTCAACAGCAACCTCAACATTTAAAAACACCAACAATTTCAACAACAACATCAACATTTAAAAACGCCAACAAATTCAACAACAACCTCAACATTCAAAAGCAACAACCTCAACATTGAAAAACACCAACAAATTCGACAACAAACTCAACATTGAAAAACAACAACAACCTCTACATTGAAAAACACCAACAAATTCAACAACAAACTCAAGATTGAAAAACACCCACAAATTCAACAACCTCAAAATTGAAAAACAACAACAACCTCATCATTGAAAAACACCAACAAATTCAACAACAACCTCAACATTGAAAAACACCAACAAATTCAACAACAACCTCAACATTGAAAAACAACAACAACCTCAACATTGAAAAACACCAACAAATTCAACAACAACCTCAACATTGAAAAACAACAACAACCTCAACATTGAAAAACACCAACAAATTCAACAACAACCTCAACATTGAAAAACAACAACAAACTCAACATTGAAAAACACCAACAAATTCAACAACAACCTCAACATTGAAAAACAACAACAACCTCAACATTGAAAAACACCAACAAATTCAACAACAACCTCAACATTGAAAAACAACAACAACCTCAACATTGAAAAACACCAACAAATTCAACTACAACCTCAACATTGAAAAACACCAACAAATTCAACAACAACCTCAGCATTGAAAAACAACCACAACCTCAGCATTGAAAAACACCAACAAATTCAACAACAACTTCAACATTGAAAAACACCAACAAATTCAACAACAACCTCGAAATTGAAAAACACCAACAAATTCAACAACAACCTCAACATTGAAAAACACCAACAAATTCAACAACAACCTCAAAATTGAAAAACAACAACAACCTCAAAATTGAAAAACACCAACAAATTCAACAGCAACCTCAACATTTAAAAACACCAACAATTTCAACAACAACATCAACATTTAAAAACGCCAACAAATTCAACAACAACCTCAACATTCAAAAGCAACAACCTCAACATTGAAAAACACCAACAAATTCGACAACAAACTCAACATTGAAAAACAACAACAACCTCTACATTGAAAAACACCAACAAATTCAACAACAACCTCAACATTGAAAAACAACAACAACCTCAACATTGAAAAACACCAACAAATTCAACAACAACCTCAACATTGAAAAACACCAACAAATTCAAGAACAAACTCAACATTGAAAAACAGCAACAACCTCTACATTGAAAAACACCAACAAATTCAACAAAAACCTCAACATTGAAAAACAACAACAACCTCAACATTGAAAAACACCAACAAATTCCACAACAACCTCAACATTGAAAAACACCAACAAATTCAACAACAACCTCAACATTGAAAAACAACAACAACCTAAACATTGAAAAACACCAACAAATTCAACAACAACCTCAACATTGAAAAACAACAACAACCTCGAAATTGAAAAACACCAACAAATTCAACAACAAACTCAACATTGAAAAACAACAACAACCGCAACATTGAAAAACACCAAGAAATTCAACAACAATCTCAACATGGAAAAGCACCAACAAATTCAACAACAACCTCAACATTGAAAAACAACAACAACCTCAACATTGAAAAACACCAACAAATTCAACAACAACCTCAACATTGAAAAACAACAACAACCTCAACATTGAAAAATAACAACAAACTCAACTTTGAAAAACACCAACAAATTCAACAACAACCTCAACATTGAAAAACAACAACAACCTCAACATTGAAAAACACCAACAAATTCAACAACAACCTCAACATTGAAAAACACCAACAAATTCAACAACAACCTCAACATTGAAAAACAACAACAACCTAAACATTGAAAAACACCAACAAATTCAACAACAACCTCAACATTGAAAAACAACAACAACCTCAACATTGAAAAACACCAACAAATTCAACAACAACCTCAACATTGAAAAACACTAACAAATTCAACAACAACCTCAGCATTGAAAAACAACAACAACCTCAACATTGAAAAACACCAACAAATTCAACAACAACCTCAACATTGAAAAACAACAACAACCTCAACATTGAAAAAGACCAACAAATTCAACAACAACTTCAACATTGAAAAACAGCAACAAATTCAGCAACAACCTCGAAATTGAAAAACACCAACAAACACAAGAACAACCTCAACATTGAAAAACAACAACAACCTCAACATTGAAAAACACCAACAAATTCAACAACAACCTCAACATTGAAAAACAACAACAACCTCATCATTGAAAAACACCAACAAATTCAACAACAACCTCAACATTGAAAAACACCAACAAATTCAACAACAACCTCAACATTGAAAAACAACAACAACCTCAACATTGAAAAACACCAACAAATTCAACAACAACCTCTACATTGAAAAACAACAACAACCTCAACATTGAAAAACACCAACAAATTCAACAACAACCTCAACATTGAAAAACAACAACAAACTCAACATTGAAAAACACCAACAAATTCAACAACAACCTCAACATTGAAAAACAACAACAACCTCAACATTGAAAAACACCAACAAATTCAACAACAACCTCAACATTGAAAAACAACAACAACCTCAACATTGAAAAACACCAACAAATTCAACAACAACCTCAACATTGAAAAACACCAACAAATTCAACAACAACCTCAGCATTGAAAAACAACAACAACCTCAACATTGAAAAACACCAACAAATTCAACAACAACTTCAACATTGAAAAACACCAACAAATTCAACAACAACCTCGAAATTGAAAAACACCAACAAATTCAACAACAACCTCAACATTGAAAAACACCAACAAATTCAACAACAACCTCAAAATTGAAAAACAACAACAACCTCAAAATTGAAAAACACCAACAAATTCAACAGCAACCTCAACATTTAAAAACACCAACAATTTCAACAACAACATCAACATTTAAAAACGCCAACAAATTCAACAACAACCTCAACATTCAAAAGCAACAACCTCAACATTGAAAAACACCAACAAATTCGACAACAAACTCAACATTGAAAAACAACAACAACCTCTACATTGAAAAACACCAACAAATTCAACAACAAACTCAAGATTGAAAAACACCCACAAATTCAACAACCTCAAAATTGAAAAACAACAACAACCTCATCATTGAAAAACACCAACAAATTCAACAACAACCTCAACATTGAAAAACACCAACAAATTCAACAACAACCTCAACATTGAAAAACAACAACAACCTCAACATTGAAAAACACCAACAAATTCAACAACAACCTCAACATTGAAAAACAACAACAACCTCAACATTGAAAAACACCAACAAATTCAACAACAACCTCAACATTGAAAAACAACAACAAACTCAACATTGAAAAACACCAACAAATTCAACAACAACCTCAACATTGAAAAACAACAACAACCTCAACATTGAAAAACACCAACAAATTCAACAACAACCTCAACATTGAAAAACAACAACAACCTCAACATTGAAAAACACCAACAAATTCAACAACAACCTCAACATTGAAAAACACCAACAAATTCAACAACAACCTCAGCATTGAAAAACAACAACAACCTCAACATTGAAAAACACCAACAAATTCAACAACAACTTCAACATTGAAAAACACCAACAAATTCAACAACAACCTCGAAATTGAAAAACACCAACAAATTCAACAACAACCTCAACATTGAAAAACACCAACAAATTCAACAACAACCTCAAAATTGAAAAACAACAACACCCTCAAAATTGAAAAACACCAACAAATTCAACAGCAACCTCAACATTTAAAAACACCAACAATTTCAACAACAACATCAACATTTAAAAACGCCAACAAATTCAACAACAACCTCAACATTCAAAAGCAACAACCTCAACATTGATAAACACCAACAAATTCGACAACAAACTCAACATTGAAAAACAACAACAACCTCTACATTGAAAAACACCAACAAATTCAACAACAACCTCAACATTGAAAAACAACAACAACCTCAACATTGAAAAACACCAACAAATTCAACAACAACCTCAACATTGAAAAACACCAACAAATTCAAGAACAAACTCAACATTGAAAAACAACAACAACCTCTACATTGAAAAACACCAACAAATTCAACAAAAACCTCAACATTGAAAAACAACAACAACCTCAACATTGAAAAACACCAACAAATTCCACAACAACCTCAACATTGAAAAACACCAACAAATTCAACAACAACCTCAACATTGAAAAACAACAACAACCTAAACATTGAAAAACACCAACAAATTCAACAACAACCTCAACATTGAAAAACAACAACAACCTCGAAATTGAAAAACACCAACAAATTCAACAACAAACTCAACATTGAAAAACAACAACAACCGCAACATTGAAAAACACCAAGAAATTCAACAACAATCTCAACATGGAAAAGCACCAACAAATTCAACAACAACCTCAACATTGAAAAACAACAACAACCTCAACATTGAAAAACACCAACAAATTCAACAACAACCTCAACATTGAAAAACAACAACAACCTCAACATTGAAAAATAACAACAAACTCAACTTTGAAAAACACCAACAAATTCAACAACAACCTCAACATTGAAAAACAACAACAACCTCAACATTGAAAAGCACCAACAAATTCAACAACAACCTCAACATTGAAAAACACCAACAAATTCAACAACAACCTCAACATTGAAAAACAACAACAACCTAAACATTGAAAAACACCAACAAATTCAACAACAACCTCAACATTGAAAAACAACAACAACCTCAACATTGAAAAACACCAACAAATTCAACAACAACCTCAACATTGAAAAACACTAACAAATTCAACAACAACCTCAGCATTGAAAAACAACAACAACCTCAACATTGAAAAACACCAACAAATTCAACAACAACCTCAACATTGAAAAACAACAACAACCTCAACATTGAAAAAGACCAACAAATTCAACAACAACTTCAACATTGAAAAACAACAACAAATTCAGCAACAACCTCGAAATTGAAAAACACCAACAAACACAACAACAACCTCAACATTGAAAAACAACAACAACCTCAACATTGAAAAACACCAACAAATTCAACAACAACCTCAACATTGAAAAACAACAACAACCTAAACATTGAAAAACACCAACAAATTCAACAACAACCTCAACATTGAAAAACAACAACAACCTCGAAATTGAAAAACACCAACAAATTCAACAACAAACTCAACATTGAAAAACAACAACAACCGCAACATTGAAAAACACCAAGAAATTCAACAACAATCTCAACATGGAAAAGCACCAACAAAATCAACAACAACATCAACATTGAAAAACAACAACAACCTCAACATTGAAAAACACCAACAAATTCAACAACAACCTCAACATTGAAAAACAACAACAACCTCAACATTGAAAAATAACAACAAACTCAACATTGAAAAACACCAACAAATTCAACAACAACCTCAACATTGAAAAACAACAACAACCTCAACATTGAAAAACACCAACAAATTCAACAACAACCTCAACATTGAAAAACACCAACAAATTCAACAACAACCTCAACATTGAAAAACAACAACAACCTAAACATTGAAAAACACCAACAAATTCAACAACAACCTCAACATTGAAAAACAACAACAACCTCAACATTGAAAAACACCAACAAATTCAACAACAACCTCAACATTGAAAAACACCAACAAATTCATCAACAACCTCAGCATTGAAAAACAACAACAACCTCAACATTGAAAAACACCAACAAATTCAACAACAACCTCAACATTGAAAAACAACAACAACCTCAACATTGAAAAAGACCAACAAATTCAACAACAACTTCAACATTGAAAAACAACAACAAATTCAGCAACAACCTCGAAATTGAAAAACACCAACAAACACAACAACAACCTCAACATTGAAAAACAACAACAACCTCAACATTGAAAAACACCAACAAATTCAACAACAACCTCAACATTGAAAAACACCAACAAATTCAGCAACAACCTCAACATTGAAAAACACTAACAAATTCAACAACAACCTCGAAATTGAAAAACACCAACAAATTCAACAACAAACTCAACATTGAAAAACACCAACAAATTCAACAACAAACTCAACATTGAAAAACAACAACAACCTCTACTTTGAAAAACACCAGCAAATTCAACAACAACCTCAACATTGAAAAACAACAACAACCTCAACATTGAAAAACACCAACAAATTCAACAACAACCTCAACATTAAAAAACACCAACAAATTCAACAACAAACTCAACATTGAAAAACATCAACAACCTCTACATTGAAAATGACCAACAAATTCAACAAAAACCTAAACTTTGAAAAACAACAACAACCTCAACATTGAAAAACACCAACAAATTCAACAACAATCTCAACATTGAAAAACACCAACAAATTCAACAACAACCTCAACATTGAAAAACAACAACAACCTAAACATTGAAAAAGACCAACAAATTCAACAACAACCTCAACATTGAAAAACAACAACAACCTCAACATTGAAAAACACCAACAAATTCAACAACAACCTCAACATTGAAAAACACCAACAAATTCAACAACAACCTCAGCATTGAAAAAGAACAACAACCTCAACTTTGAAAAACACCAACAAATTCAACAACAACCTCAACATTGAAAAACACCAACAAATTCAACAACAACTTCAACATTGAAAAACACCAACAAATTCAACAACAACCTCGAAATTGAAAAACACCAACAAATACAACAACAACCTCAACATTGAAAAACAACAACAACCTCAACATTGAAAAACACCAACAAATTCAACAACAACCTCAACATTGAAAAACAACAACCACCTCAACATTGCAAAACACCAGCAAATTCAACAACAACCTCAACATTTAAAAACACCAACAAATTCAACAACAACCTCAACATTGAAAAACAACAACAATCTCAACATTGAAAAACACCAACAAATTCAACAACAACCTCAACATTGAAAAACAACAACAACCTCAACATTGAAAAACACCAACAAATTCAACAACAACCTCGACATTGAAAAACACCCTCAAATTCAAAATCAACCTCAACATTGAAAAACACCAACAAACTCAACAACAACCTCAACATTGAAAAATAACAACAACCTCAACATTGAAAAACACCAACAAATTCAACAACAACCTCAACATTGAAAAACACCAACAAATTCAACAACAAACTCAAGATTGAAAAACACCCACAAATTCAACAACCTCAAAATTGAAAAACAACAACAACCTCATCATTGAAAAACACCAACAACCTCAACATTGACAAACACCAATAAATTCAACAACAACCTCAACATTGAAAAACAACAAGAACCTCAACATTGAAAAACACCAACAAATTCAACAACAACCTCAACATTGAAAAACAACAACAAACTCAACATTGAAAAACACCAACAAATTCAACAACAACCTCAACATTGAAAAACAACAACAACCTCAACATTGAAAAACACCAACAAATTCAACAACAACCTCAACATTGAAAAACAACAACAACCTCAACATTGAAAAACACCAACAAATTCAACAACAACCTCAACATTGAAAAACACCAACAAATTCAACAACAACTTCAACAAAACAACAACAACCTCAACATTGAAAAACACCAACAAATTCAACAACAACCTCAACATTGAAAAACACCAACAAATTCAGCAACAACCTCAACATTGAAAAACACTAACAAATTCAACAACAACCTCGAAATTGAAAAACACCAACAAATTCAACAACAAACTCAACATTGAAAAACACCAACAAATTCAACAACAAACTCAACATTGAAAAACAACAACAACCTCTACATTGAAAAACACCAGCAAATTCAACAACAACCTCAACATTGAAAAACAACAACAACCTCAACATTGAAAAACACCAACAAATTCAACAACAACCTCAACATTAAAAAACACCAACAAATTCAACAACAAACTCAACATTGAAAAACATCAACAACCTCTACATTGAAAATGACCAACAAATTCAACAAAAACCTAAACTTTGAAAAACAACAACAACCTCAACATTGAAAAACACCAACAAATTCAACAACAACCTCAACATTGAAAAACACCAACAAATTCAACAACAACCTCAACATTGAAAAACAACAACAACCTAAACATTGAAAAACACCAACAAATTCAACAACAACCTCAACATTGAAAAACAACAACAACCTCAACATTGAAAAACACCAACAAATTCAACAACAACCTCAACATTGAAAAACACCAACAAATTCAACAACAACCTCAGCATTGAAAAAGAACAACAACCTCAACTTTGAAAAACACCAACAAATTCAACAACAACCTCAACATTGAAAAACACCAACAAATTCAACAACAACTTCAACATTGAAAAACACCAACAAATTCAACAACAACCTCGAAATTGAAAACACCAACAAATACAACAACAACCTCAACATTGAAAAACAACAACAACCTCAACATTGAAAAACACCAACAAATTCAACAACAACCTCAACATTGAAAAACAACAACCACCTCAACATTGCAAAACACCAGCAAATTCAACAACAACCTCAACATTTAAAAACACCAACAAATTCAACAACAACCTCAACATTGAAAAACAACAACAATCTCAACATTGAAAAACACCAACAAATTCAACAACAACCTCAACATTGAAAAACAACAACAACCTCAACATTGAAAAACACCAACAAATTCAACAACAACCTCGACATTGAAAAACACCCTCAAATTCAAAATCAACCTCAACATTGAAAAACACCAACAAACTCAACAACAACCTCAACATTGAAAAATAACAACAACCTCAACATTGAAAAACACCAACAAATTCAACAACAACCTCAACATTGAAAAACACCAACAAATTCAACAACAAACTCAAGATTGAAAAACACCCACAAATTCAACAACCTCAAAATTGAAAAACAACAACAACCTCATCATTGAAAAACACCAACAACCTCAACATTGACAAACACCAATAAATTCAACAACAACCTCAACATTGAAAAACAACAAGAACCTCAACATTGAAAAACACCAACAAATTCAACAACAACCTCAACATTGAAAAACAACAACAAACTCAACATTGAAAAACACCAACAAATTCAACAACAACCTCAACATTGAAAAACAACAACAACCTCAACATTGAAAAACACCAACAAATTCAACAACAACCTCAACATTGAAAAACAACAACAACCTCAACATTGAAAAACACCAACAAATTCAACAACAACCTCAACATTGAAAAACACCAACAAATTCAACAACAACCTCAGCATTGAAAAACAACAACAACCTCAACATTGAAAAACACCAACAAATTCAACAACAACTTCAACATTGAAAAACACCAACAAATTCAACAACAACCTCGAAATTGAAAAACACCAACAAATTCAACAACAACCTCAACATTGTAAAACACCAACAAATTCAACAACAACCTCAAAATTGAAAAACAACAACAACCTCAAAATTGAAAAACACCAACAACCTCAACATTGACAAACACCAATAAATTCAACAACAACCTCAACATTGAAAAACAACAAGAACCTCAACATTGAAAAACACCAACAAATTCAACAACAACCTCAACATTGAAAAACAACAACAAACTCAACATTGAAAAACACCAACAAATTCAACAACAACCTCAACATTGAAAAACAACAACAACCTCAACATTGAAAAACACCAACAAATTCAACAACAACCTCAACATTGAAAAACAACAACAACCTCAACATTGAAAAACACCAACAAATTCAACAACAACCTCAACATTGAAAAACACCATCAAATTCAACAACAACCTCAGCATTGAAAAACAACAACAACCTCAACATTGAAAAACACCAACAAATTCAACAACAACTTCAACATTGAAAAACACCAACAAATTCAACAACAACCTCGAAATTGAAAAACACCAACAACCTCAACATTGAAAAACACCAACAAATTCAACAACAACCTCAACATTGAAAAACAACAACAACCTCAACATTGAAAAAGACCAACAAATTCAACAACAACTTCAACATTGAAAAACAACAACAAATTCAGCAACAACCTCGAAATTGAAAAACACCAACAAACACAACAACAACCTCAACATTGAAAAACAACAACAACCTCAACATTGAAAAACACCAACAAATTCAACAACAACCTCAACATTGAAAAACAACAACAACCTAAACATTGAAAAACACCAACAAATTCAACAACAACCTCAACATTGAAAAACAACAACAACCTCGAAATTGAAAAACACCAACAAATTCAACAACAAACTCAACATTGAAAAACAACAACAACCGCAACATTGAAAAACACCAAGAAATTCAACAACAATCTCAACATGGAAAAGCACCAACAAATTCATCAACAACCTCAACATTGAAAAACAACAACAACCTCAACATTGAAAAACACCAACAAATTCAACAACAACCTCAACATTGAAAAACAACAACAACCTCAACATTGAAAAATAACAACAAACTCAACATTGAAAAACACCAACAAATTCAACAACAACCTCAACATTGAAAAACAACAACAACCTCAACATTGAAAAACACCAACAAACTCAACAACAACCTCAACATTGAAAAACACCAACAAATTCAACAACAACCACAACATTGAAAAACAACAACAACCTAAACATTGAAAAACACCAACAAATTCAACAACAACCTCAACATTGAAAAACAACAACAACCTCAACATTGAAAAACACCAACAAATTCAACAACAACCTCAACATTGAAAAACACCAACAAATTCAACAACAACCTCAGCATTGAAAAACAACAACCTCAACATTGAAAAACACCAACAAATTGAACAACAACCTCAACATTGAAAAACAACAACAACCTCAACATTGAAAAAGACCAACAAATTCAACAACAACCTCAACATTGAAAAACAACAACAACCTAAACATTGAAAAACACCAACAAATTCAACAACAACCTCAACATTGAAAAACAACAACAACCTCGAAATTGAAAAACACCAACAAATTCAACAACAAACTCAACATTGAAAAACAACAACAACCGCAACATTGAAAAACACCAAGAAATTCAACAACAATCTCAACATGGAAAAGCACCAACAAATTCAACAACAACCTCAACATTGAAAAACAACAACAACCTCAACATTGAAAAACACCAACAAATTCAACAACAACCTCAACATTGAAAAACAACAACAACCTCAACATTGAAAAATAACAACAAACTCAACATTGAAAAACACCAACAAATTCAACAACAACCTCAACATTGAAAAACAACAACAACCTCAACATTGAAAAACACCAACAAATTCAACAACAACCTCAACATTGAAAAACACCAACAAATTCATCAACAACCTCAGCATTGAAAAACAACAACAACCTCAACATTGAAAAACACCAACAAATTCAACAACAACCTCAACATTGAAAAACAACAACAACCTCAACATTGAAAAAGGCCAACAAATTCAACAACAACTTCAACATTGAAAAACAACAACAAATTCAGCAACAACCTCGAAATTGAAGAACACCAACAAACACAACAACAACCTCAACATTGAAAAACAACAACAACCTCAACATTGAAAAACACCAACAAATTCAACAACAACCTCAACATTGAAAAACACCAACAAATTCAGCAACAACCTCAACATTGAAAAACACTAACAAATTCAACAACAACCTCGAAATTGAAAAACACCAACAAATTCAACAACAAACTCAACACTGAAAAACACCAACAACCTGTACATTGAAAAACACCAGCAAATTCAACAACAACCTCAACATTGAAAAACAACAACAACCTCAACATTGAAAAACACCAACAAATTCAACAACAACCTCAACATTAAAAAACACCAACAAATTCAACAACAAACTCAACATTGAAAAACAACAACAACCTCTACATTGAAAATGACCAACAAATTCAACAAAAACCTCAACTTTGAAAAACAACAACAACCTCAACATTGAAAAACACCAACAAATTCAACAACAACCTCAACATTGAAAAACACCAACAAATTCAACAACAACCTCAACATTGAACAACAACAACAACCTCAACATTGAAAAACACAAACAAATTCAACAACAACCTCAACATTGAAAAACACCAACAAATTCAAGAACAACCTCAGCATTGAAAAAGAACAACAACCTCAACATTGAAAAACACCAACAAATTCAACAACAACCTCAACATTGAAAAACACCAACAAATTCAACAACAACTTCAACATTGAAAAACACCAACAAATTCAACAACAACCTCGAAATTGAAAAACACCAACAAATACAACAACAACCTCAACATTGAAAAACAACAACAACCTCAACATTGAAAAACACCAACAAATTCAACAACAACCTCAACATTGAAAAACAACAACCACCTCAACATTGCAAAACACCAGCAAATTCAACAACAACCTCAACATTTAAAAACACCAACAAATTCAACAACAACCTCAACATTGAAAAACAACAACAATCTCAACATTGAAAAACACCAACAAATTCAACAACAACCTCAACATTGAAAAACAACAACAACCTCAACATTGAAAAACACCAACAAATTCAACAACAACCTCGACATTGAAAAACACCCTCAAATTCAAAATCAACCTCAACATTGAAAAACACCAACAAACTCAACAACAACCTCAACATTGAAAAATAACAACAACCTTCAATATTGAAAAACACCAACAAATTCAACAACAAACTCAAGATTGAAAAACACCCACAAATTCAACAACCTCAAAATTGAAAAACAACAACAACCTCATCATTGAAAAACACCAACAAATTCAACAACAACCTCAACATTGAAAAACACCAACAAATTCAACAACAACCTCAACATTGAAAAACAACAACAACCTCAACATTGAAAAACACCAACAAATTCAACAACAACCTCAACATTGAAAAACAACAACAACCTCAACATTGAAAAACACCAACAAATTCAACAACAACCTCAACATTGAAAAACAACAACAAACTCAACATTGAAAAACACCAACAAATTCAACAACAACCTCAACATTGAAAAACAACAACAACCTCAACATTGAAAAACACCAACAAATTCAACAACAACCTCAACATTGAAAAACAACAACAACCTCAACATTGAAAAACACCAACAAATTCAACAACAACCTCAACATTGAAAAACACCAACAAATTCAACAACAACCTCAGCATTGAAAAACAACAACAACCTCAACATTGAAAAACACCAACAAATTCAACAACAACTTCAACATTGAAAAACACCAACAAATTCAACAACAACCTCGAAATTGAAAAACACCAACAAATTCAACAACAACCTCAACATTGAAAAACACCAACAAATTCAACAACAACCTCAAAATTGAAAAACAACAACAACCTCAAAATTGAAAAACACCAACAAATTCAACAGCAACCTCAACATTTAAAAACACCAACAATTTCAACAACAACATCAACATTTAAAAACGCCAACAAATTCAACAACAACCTCAACATTCAAAAGCAACAACCTCAACATTGAAAAACACCAACAAATTCGACAACAAACTCAACATTGAAAAACAACAACAACCTCTACATTGAAAAACACCAACAAATTCAACAACAAACTCAAGATTGAAAAACACCCACAAATTCAACAACCTCAAAATTGAAAAACAACAACAACCTCATCATTGAAAAACACCAACAAATTCAACAACAACCTCAACATTGAAAAACACCAACAAATTCAACAACAACCTCAACATTGAAAAACAACAACAACCTCAACATTGAAAAACACCAACAAATTCAACAACAACCTCAACATTGAAAAACAACAACAACCTCAACATTGAAAAACACCAACAAATTCAACAACAACCTCAACATTGAAAAACAACAACAAACTCAACATTGAAAAACACCAACAAATTCAACAACAACCTCAACATTGAAAAACAACAACAACCTCAACATTGAAAAACACCAACAAATTCAACAACAACCTCAACATTGAAAAACAACAACAACCTCAACATTGAAAAACACCAACAAATTCAACAACAACCTCAACATTGAAAAACACCAACAAATTCAACAACAACCTCAGCATTGAAAAACAACCACAACCTCAGCATTGAAAAACACCAACAAATTCAACAACAACTTCAACATTGAAAAACACCAACAAATTCAACAACAACCTCGAAATTGAAAAACACCAACAAATTCAACAACAACCTCAACATTGAAAAACACCAACAAATTCAACAACAACCTCAAAATTGAAAAACAACAACAACCTCAAAATTGAAAAACACCAACAAATTCAACAGCAACCTCAACATTTAAAAACACCAACAATTTCAACAACAACATCAACATTTAAAAACGCCAACAAATTCAACAACAACCTCAACATTCAAAAGCAACAACCTCAACATTGAAAAACACCAACAAATTCGACAACAAACTCAACATTGAAAAACAACAACAACCTCTACATTGAAAAACACCAACAAATTCAACAACAACCTCAACATTGAAAAACAACAACAACCTCAACATTGAAAAACACCAACAAATTCAACAACAACCTCAACATTGAAAAACACCAACAAATTCAAGAACAAACTCAACATTGAAAAACAACAACAACCTCTACATTGAAAAACACCAACAAATTCAACAAAAACCTCAACATTGAAAAACAACAACAACCTCAACATTGAAAAACACCAACAAATTCCACAACAACCTCAACATTGAAAAACACCAACAAATTCAACAACAACCTCAACATTGAAAAACAACAACAACCTAAACATTGAAAAACACCAACAAATTCAACAACAACCTCAACATTGAAAAACAACAACAACCTCGAAATTGAAAAACACCAACAAATTCAACAACAAACTCAACATTGAAAAACAACAACAACCGCAACATTGAAAAACACCAAGAAATTCAACAACAATCTCAACATGGAAAAGCACCAACAAATTCAACAACAACCTCAACATTGAAAAACAACAACAACCTCAACATTGAAAAACACCAACAAATTCAACAACAACCTCAACATTGAAAAACAACAACAACCTCAACATTGAAAAATAACAACAAACTCAACTTTGAAAAACACCAACAAATTCAACAACAACCTCAACATTGAAAAACAACAACAACCTCAACATTGAAAAACACCAACAAATTCAACAACAACCTCAACATTGAAAAACACCAACAAATTCAACAACAACCTCAACATTGAAAAACAACAACAACCTAAACATTGAAAAACACCAACAAATTCAACAAAAACCTCAACATTGAAAAACAACAACAACCTCAACATTGAAAAACACCAACAAATTCAACAACAACCTCAACATTGAAAAACACTAACAAATTCAACAACAACCTCAGCATTGAAAAACAACAACAACCTCAACATTGAAAAACACCAACAAATTCAACAACAACCTCAACATTGAAAAACAACAACAACCTCAACATTGAAAAAGACCAACAAATTCAACAACAACTTCAACATTGAAAAACAACAACAAATTCAGCAACAACCTCGAAATTGAAAAACACCAACAAACACAAGAACAACCTCAACATTGAAAAACAACAACAACCTCAACATTGAAAAACACCAACAAATTCAACAACAACCTCAACATTGAAAAACAACAACAACCTCATCATTGAAAAACACCAACAAATTCAACAACAACCTCAACATTGAAAAACACCAACAAATTCAACAACAACCTCAACATTGAAAAACAACAACAACCTCAACATTGAAAAACACCAACAAATTCAACAACAACCTCTACATTGAAAAACAACAACAACCTCAACATTGAAAAACACCAACAAATTCAACAACAACCTCAACATTGAAAAACAACAACAAACTCAACATTGAAAAACACCAACAAATTCAACAACAACCTCAACATTGAAAAACAACAACAACCTCAACATTGAAAAACACCAACAAATTCAACAACAACCTCAACATTGAAAAACAACAACAACCTCAACATTGAAAAACACCAACAAATTCAACAACAACCTCAACATTGAAAAACACCAACAAATTCAACAACAACCTCAGCATTGAAAAACAACAACAACCTCAACATTGAAAAACACCAACAAATTCAACAACAACTTCAACATTGAAAAACACCAACAAATTCAACAACAACCTCGAAATTGAAAAACACCAACAAATTCAACAACAACCTCAACATTGAAAAACACCAACAAATTCAACAACAACCTCAAAATTGAAAAACAACAACAACCTCAAAATTGAAAAACACCAACAAATTCAACAGCAACCTCAACATTTAAAAACACCAACAATTTCAACAACAACATCAACATTTAAAAACGCCAACAAATTCAACAACAACCTCAACATTCAAAAGCAACAACCTCAACATTGAAAAACACCAACAAATTCGACAACAAACTCAACATTGAAAAACAACAACAACCTCTACATTGAAAAACACCAACAAATTCAACAACAAACTCAAGATTGAAAAACACCCACAAATTCAACAACCTCAAAATTGAAAAACAACAACAACCTCATCATTGAAAAACACCAACAAATTCAACAACAACCTCAACATTGAAAAACACCAACAAATTCAACAACAACCTCAACATTGAAAAACAACAACAACCTCAACATTGAAAAACACCAACAAATTCAACAACAACCTCAACATTGAAAAACAACAACAACCTCAACATTGAAAAACACCAACAAATTCAACAACAACCTCAACATTGAAAAACAACAACAAACTCAACATTGAAAAACACCAACAAATTCAACAACAACCTCAACATTGAAAAACAACAACAACCTCAACATTGAAAAACACCAACAAATTCAACAACAACCTCAACATTGAAAAACAACAACAACCTCAACATTGAAAAACACCAACAAATTCAACAACAACCTCAACATTGAAAAACACCAACAAATTCAACAACAACCTCAGCATTGAAAAACAACAACAACCTCAACATTGAAAAACACCAACAAATTCAACAACAACTTCAACATTGAAAAACACCAACAAATTCAACAACAACCTCGAAATTGAAAAACACCAACAAATTCAACAACAACCTCAACATTGAAAAACACCAACAAATTCAACAACAACCTCAAAATTGAAAAACAACAACACCCTCAAAATTGAAAAACACCAACAAATTCAACAGCAACCTCAACATTTAAAAACACCAACAATTTCAACAACAACATCAACATTTAAAAACGCCAACAAATTCAACAACAACCTCAACATTCAAAAGCAACAACCTCAACATTGAAAAACACCAACAAATTCGACAACAAACTCAACATTGAAAAACAACAACAACCTCTACATTGAAAAACACCAACAAATTCAACAACAACCTCAACATTGAAAAACAACAACAACCTCAACATTGAAAAACACCAACAAATTCAACAACAACCTCAACATTGAAAAACACCAACAAATTCAAGAACAAACTCAACATTGAAAAACAACAACAACCTCTACATTGAAAAACACCAACAAATTCAACAAAAACCTCAACATTGAAAAACAACAACAACCTCAACATTGAAAAACACCAACAAATTCCACAACAACCTCAACATTGAAAAACACCAACAAATTCAACAACAACCTCAACATTGAAAAACAACAACAACCTAAACATTGAAAAACACCAACAAATTCAACAACAACCTCAACATTGAAAAACAACAACAACCTCGAAATTGAAAAACACCAACAAATTCAACAACAAACTCAACATTGAAAAACAACAACAACCGCAACATTGAAAAACACCAAGAAATTCAACAACAATCTCAACATGGAAAAGCACCAACAAATTCAACAACAACCTCAACATTGAAAAACAACAACAACCTCAACATTGAAAAACACCAACAAATTCAACAACAACCTCAACATTGAAAAACAACAACAACCTCAACATTGAAAAATAACAACAAACTCAACTTTGAAAAACACCAACAAATTCAACAACAACCTCAACATTGAAAAACAACAACAACCTCAACATTGAAAAGCACCAACAAATTCAACAACAACCTCAACATTGAAAAACACCAACAAATTCAACAACAACCTCAACATTGAAAAACAACAACAACCTAAACATTGAAAAACACCAACAAATTCAACAACAACCTCAACATTGAAAAACAACAACAACCTCAACATTGAAAAACACCAACAAATTCAACAACAACCTCAACATTGAAAAACACTAACAAATTCAACAACAACCTCAGCATTGAAAAACAACAACAACCTCAACATTGAAAAACACCAACAAATTCAACAACAACCTCAACATTGAAAAACAACAACAACCTCAACATTGAAAAAGACCAACAAATTCAACAACAACTTCAACATTGAAAAACAACAACAAATTCAGCAACAACCTCGAAATTGAAAAACACCAACAAACACAACAACAACCTCAACATTGAAAAACAACAACAACCTCAACATTGAAAAACACCAACAAATTCAACAACAACCTCAACATTGAAAAACAACAACAACCTAAACATTGAAAAACACCAACAAATTCAACAACAACCTCAACATTGAAAAACAACAACAACCTCGAAATTGAAAAACACCAACAAATTCAACAACAAACTCAACATTGAAAAACAACAACAACCGCAACATTGAAAAACACCAAGAAATTCAACAACAATCTCAACATGGAAAAGCACCAACAAAATCAACAACAACATCAACATTGAAAAACAACAACAACCTCAACATTGAAAAACACCAACAAATTCAACAACAACCTCAACATTGAAAAACAACAACAACCTCAACATTGAAAAATAACAACAAACTCAACATTGAAAAACACCAACAAATTCAACAACAACCTCAACATTGAAAAACAACAACAACCTCAACATTGAAAAACACCAACAAATTCAACAACAACCTCAACATTGAAAAACACCAACAAATTCAACAACAACCTCAACATTGAAAAACAACAACAACCTAAACATTGAAAAACACCAACAAATTCAACAACAACCTCAACATTGAAAAACAACAACAACCTCAACATTGAAAAACACCAACAAATTCAACAACAACCTCAACATTGAAAAACACCAACAAATTCATCAACAACCTCAGCATTGAAAAACAACAACAACCTCAACATTGAAAAACACCAACAAATTCAACAACAACCTCAACATTGAAAAACAACAACAACCTCAACATTGAAAAAGACCAACAAATTCAACAACAACTTCAACATTGAAAAACAACAACAAATTCAGCAACAACCTCGAAATTGAAAAACACCAACAAACACAACAACAACCTCAACATTGAAAAACAACAACAACCTCAACATTGAAAAACACCAACAAATTCAACAACAACCTCAACATTGAAAAACACCAACAAATTCAGCAACAACCTCAACATTGAAAAACACTAACAAATTCAACAACAACCTCGAAATTGAAAAACACCAACAAATTCAACAACAAACTCAACATTGAAAAACACCAACAAATTCAACAACAAACTCAACATTGAAAAACAACAACAACCTCTACTTTGAAAAACACCAGCAAATTCAACAACAACCTCAACATTGAAAAACAACAACAACCTCAACATTGAAAAACACCAACAAATTCAACAACAACCTCAACATTAAAAAACACCAACAAATTCAACAACAAACTCAACATTGAAAAACATCAACAACCTCTACATTGAAAATGACCAACAAATTCAACAAAAACCTAAACTTTGAAAAACAACAACAACCTCAACATTGAAAAACACCAACAAATTCAACAACAACCTCAACATTGAAAAACACCAACAAATTCAACAACAACCTCAACATTGAAAAACAACAACAACCTAAACATTGAAAAAGACCAACAAATTCAACAACAACCTCAACATTGAAAAACAACAACAACCTCAACATTGAAAAACACCAACAAATTCAACAACAACCTCAACATTGAAAAACACCAACAAATTCAACAACAACCTCAGCATTGAAAAAGAACAACAACCTCAACTTTGAAAAACACCAACAAATTCAACAACAACCTCAACATTGAAAAACACCAACAAATTCAACAACAACTTCAACATTGAAAAACACCAACAAATTCAACAACAACCTCGAAATTGAAAAACACCAACAAATACAACAACAACCTCAACATTGAAAAACAACAACAACCTCAACATTGAAAAACACCAACAAATTCAACAACAACCTCAACATTGAAAAACAACAACCACCTCAACATTGCAAAACACCAGCAAATTCAACAACAACCTCAACATTTAAAAACACCAACAAATTCAACAACAACCTCAACATTGAAAAACAACAACAATCTCAACATTGAAAAACACCAACAAATTCAACAACAACCTCAACATTGAAAAACAACAACAACCTCAACATTGAAAAACACCAACAAATTCAACAACAACCTCGACATTGAAAAACACCCTCAAATTCAAAATCAACCTCAACATTGAAAAACACCAACAAACTCAACAACAACCTCAACATTGAAAAATAACAACAACCTCAACATTGAAAAACACCAACAAATTCAACAACAACCTCAACATTGAAAAACACCAACAAATTCAACAACAAACTCAAGATTGAAAAACACCCACAAATTCAACAACCTCAAAATTGAAAAACAACAACAACCTCATCATTGAAAAACACCAACAACCTCAACATTGACAAACACCAATAAATTCAACAACAACCTCAACATTGAAAAACAACAAGAACCTCAACATTGAAAAACACCAACAAATTCAACAACAACCTCAACATTGAAAAACAACAACAAACTCAACATTGAAAAACACCAACAAATTCAACAACAACCTCAACATTGAAAAACAACAACAACCTCAACATTGAAAAACACCAACAAATTCAACAACAACCTCAACATTGAAAAACAACAACAACCTCAACATTGAAAAACACCAACAAATTCAACAACAACCTCAACATTGAAAAACACCAACAAATTCAACAACAACTTCAACAAAACAACAACAACCTCAACATTGAAAAACACCAACAAATTCAACAACAACCTCAACATTGAAAAACACCAACAAATTCAGCAACAACCTCAACATTGAAAAACACTAACAAATTCAACAACAACCTCGAAATTGAAAAACACCAACAAATTCAACTACAAACTCAACATTGAAAAACACCAACAAATTCAACAACAAACTCAACATTGAAAAACAACAACAACCTCTACATTGAAAAACACCAGCAAATTCAACAACAACCTCAACATTGAAAAACAACAACAACCTCAACATTGAAAAACACCAACAAATTCAACAACAACCTCAACATTAAAAAACACCAACAAATTCAACAACAAACTCAACATTGAAAAACATCAACAACCTCTACATTGAAAATGACCAACAAATTCAACAAAAACCTAAACTTTGAAAAACAACAACAACCTCAACATTGAAAAACACCAACAAATTCAACAACAACCTCAACATTGAAAAACACCAACAAATTCAACAACAACCTCAACATTGAAAAACAACAACAACCTAAACATTGAAAAACACCAACAAATTCAACAACAACCTCAACATTGAAAAACAACAACAACCTCAACATTGAAAAACACCAACAAATTCAACAACAACCTCAACATTGAAAAACACCAACAAATTCAACAACAACCTCAGCATTGAAAAAGAACAACAACCTCAACTTTGAAAAACACCAACAAATTCAACAACAACCTCAACATTGAAAAACACCAACAAATTCAACAACAACTTCAACATTGAAAAACACCAACAAATTCAACAACAACCTCGAAATTGAAAACACCAACAAATACAACAACAACCTCAACATTGAAAAACAACAACAACCTCAACATTGAAAAACACCAACAAATTCAACAACAACCTCAACATTGAAAAACAACAACCACCTCAACATTGCAAAACACCAGCAAATTCAACAACAACCTCAACATTTAAAAACACCAACAAATTCAACAACAACCTCAACATTGAAAAACAACAACAATCTCAACATTGAAAAACACCAACAAATTCAACAACAACCTCAACATTGAAAAACAACAACAACCTCAACATTGAAAAACACCAACAAATTCAACAACAACCTCGACATTGAAAAACACCCTCAAATTCAAAATCAACCTCAACATTGAAAAACACCAACAAACTCAACAACAACCTCAACATTGAAAAATAACAACAACCTCAACATTGAAAAACACCAACAAATTCAACAACAACCTCAACATTGAAAAACACCAACAAATTCAACAACAAACTCAAGATTGAAAAACACCCACAAATTCAACAACCTCAAAATTGAAAAACAACAACAACCTCATCATTGAAAAACACCAACAACCTCAACATTGACAAACACCAATAAATTCAACAACAACCTCAACATTGAAAAACAACAAGAACCTCAACATTGAAAAACACCAACAAATTCAACAACAACCTCAACATTGAAAAACAACAACAAACTCAACATTGAAAAACACCAACAAATTCAACAACAACCTCAACATTGAAAAACAACAACAACCTCAACATTGAAAAACACCAACAAATTCAACAACAACCTCAACATTGAAAAACAACAACAACCTCAACATTGAAAAACACCAACAAATTCAACAACAACCTCAACATTGAAAAACACCAACAAATTCAACAACAACCTCAGCATTGAAAAACAACAACAACCTCAACATTGAAAAACACCAACAAATTCAACAACAACTTCAACATTGAAAAACACCAACAAATTCAACAACAACCTCGAAATTGAAAAACACCAACAAATTCAACAACAACCTCAACATTGTAAAACACCAACAAATTCAACAACAACCTCAAAATTGAAAAACAACAACAACCTCAAAATTGAAAAACACCAACAACCTCAACATTGACAAACACCAATAAATTCAACAACAACCTCAACATTGAAAAACAACAAGAACCTCAACATTGAAAAACACCAACAAATTCAACAACAACCTCAACATTGAAAAACAACAACAAACTCAACATTGAAAAACACCAACAAATTCAACAACAACCTCAACATTGAAAAACAACAACAACCTCAACATTGAAAAACACCAACAAATTCAACAACAACCTCAACATTGAAAAACAACAACAACCTCAACATTGAAAAACACCAACAAATTCAACAACAACCTCAACATTGAAAAACACCAACAAATTCAACAACAACCTCAGCATTGAAAAACAACAACAACCTCAACATTGAAAAACACCAACAAATTCAACAACAACTTCAACATTGAAAAACACCAACAAATTCAACAACAACCTCGAAATTGAAAAACACCAACAAATTCAACAACAACCTCAACATTGTAAAACACCAACAAATTCAACAACAACCTCAAAATTGAAAAACAACAACAACCTCAAAATTGAAAAACACCAACAAATTCAACAGCAACCTCAACATTTAAAAACACCAACAAATTCAACAACAACCTCAACATTGAAAAACAACAACAACCTCAACATTGAAAAACACCAACAAATTCAACAACAACCTCGACATTGAAAAACACCCTCAAATTCAAAATCAACCTCAACATTGAAAAACACCAACAAACTCAACAACAACCTCAACATTGAAAAATAACAACAACCTCAACATTGAAAAACACCAACAAATTCAACAACAACCTCAACATTGAAAAACACCAACAAATTCAACAACAAACTCAAGATTGAAAAACACCCACAAATTCAACAACCTCAAAATTGAAAAACAACAACAACCTCATCATTGAAAAACACCAACAACCTCAACATTGACAAACACCAATAAATTCAACAACAACCTCAACATTGAAAAACAACAAGAACCTCAACATTGAAAAACACCAACAAATTCAACAACAACCTCAACATTGAAAAACAACAACAAACTCAACATTGAAAAACACCAACAAATTCAACAACAACCTCAACATTGAAAAACAACAACAACCTCAACATTGAAAAACACCAACAAATTCAACAACAACCTCAACATTGAAAAACAACAACAACCTCAACATTGAAAAACACCAACAAATTCAACAACAACCTCAACATTGAAAAACAACAACAAATTCAACAACAACCTCAGCATTGAAAAACAACAACAACCTCAACATTGAAAAACACCAACAAATTCAACAACAACTTCAACATTGAAAAACACCAACAAATTCAACAACAACCTCGAAATTGAAAAACACCAACAAATTCAACAACAACCTCAACATTGTAAAACACCAACAAATTCAACAACAACCTCAAAATTGAAAAACAACAACAACCTCAAAATTGAAAAACACCAACAAATTCAACAGCAACCTCAACATTTAAAAACACCAACAATTTCAACAACAACCTCAACATTTAAAAACGCCAACAAATTCAACAACAACCTCAACATTGAAAAGCAACAACCTCAACATTGACAAACACCAACAAATTCAACAAAAAATTCAACATAGAAAAACACCAACAAATTCAACAACAACCCCGACATTGAAAAACACCAACAAATTCAACAACAACCTCAATATTGAAAAACAGCAACAACCTCAACATTGAAAAACAGCAACAAATTCAACAACAACTTCAAAATTGAAAAACAACAACAAATTCAACAACAACCTCGAAATTGAAAAACACCAACAAATACAACAACAACCTCAACATTGAAAAACAACAACAACCTCAACATTGAAAAACACCAACAAATTCAACAACAACCTCAACATTGAAAAACACCAACAAATTCAACAACAACCTCGAAATTGAAAAACACCAACAAATTCAACAACAACCTCAACATTGAAAAACACCAACAAATTCAACAACAACCTCAACATTGAAAAACAACAACAACCTCAACATTGAAAAACACCAACAAATTCAACAACAACCTCAACATTGAAAAACACCAACAAATTCGACAACAACCTCAGCATTGAAAAACAACAACAACCTCAACATTGAAAAACACCAACAAATTCAACAACAACTTCAACATTGAAAAACACCAACAAATTCAACAACAACCTCGAAATTGAAAAACACCAACAAATTCAACAACAACCTCAACATTGAAAAACACCAACAAATTCAACAACAACCTCAAAATTGAAAAACAACAACAACCTCAAAATTGAAAAACACCAACAAATTCAACAGCAACCTCAACATTTAAAAACACCAACAATTTCAACAACAACATCAACATTTAAAAACGCCAACAAATTCAACAACAACCTCAACATTCAAAAGCAACAACCTCAACATTGAAAAACACCAACAAATTCGACAACAAACTCAACATTGAAAAACAACAACAACCTCTACATTGAAAAACACCAACAAATTCAACAACAACCTCAACATTGAAAAACAACAACAACCTCAACATTGAAAAACACCAACAAATTCAACAACAACCTCAACATTGAAAAACACCAACAAATTCAAGAACAAACTCAACATTGAAAAACAACAACAACCTCTACATTGAAAAACACCAACAAATTCAACAAAAACCTCAACATTGAAAAACAACAACAACCTCAACATTGAAAAACACCAACAAATTCCACAACAACCTCAACATTGAAAAACACCAACAAATTCAACAACAACCTCAACATTGAAAAACAACAACAACCTAAACATTGAAAAACACCAACAAATTCAACAACAACCTCAACATTGAAAAACAACAACAACCTCGAAATTGAAAAACACCAACAAATTCAACAACAAACTCAACATTGAAAAACAACAACAACCGCAACATTGAAAAACACCAAGAAATTCAACAGCAATCTCAACATGGAAAAGCACCAACAAATTCAACAACAACCTCAACATTGAAAAACAACAACAACCTCAAGATTGAAAAACACCAACAAATTCAACAACAACCTCAACATTGAAAAACAACAACAACCTCAACATTGAAAAATAACAACAAACTCAACTTTGAAAAACACCAACAAATTCAACAACAACCTCAACATTGAAAAACAACAACAACCTCAACATTGAAAAACACCAACAAATTCAACAACAACCTCAACATTGAAAAACACCAACAAATTCAACAACAACCTCAACATTGAAAAACAACAACAACCTAAACATTGAAAAACACCAACAAATTCAACAACAACCTCAACATTGAAAAACAACAACAACCTCAACATTGAAAAACACCAACAAATTCAACAACAACCTCAACATTGAAAAACACTAACAAATTCAACAACAACCTCAGCATTGAAAAACAACAACAACCTCAACATTGAAAAACACCAACAAATTCAACAACAACCTCAACATTGAAAAACAACAACAACCTCAACATTGAAAAAGACCAACAAATTCAACAACAACTTCAACATTGAAAAACAACAACAAATTCAGCAACAACCTCGAAATTGAAAAACACCAACAAACACAACAACAACCTCAACATTGAAAAACAACAACAACCTCAACATTGAAAAACACCAACAAATTCAACAACAACCTCAACATTGAAAAACAACAACAACCTAAACATTGAAAAACACCAACAAATTCAACAACAACCTCAACATTGAAAAACAACAACAACCTCGAAATTGAAAAACACCAACAAATTCAACAACAAACTCAACATTGAAAAACAACAACAACCGCAACATTGAAAAACACCAAGAAATTCAACAACAATCTCAACATGGAAAAGCACCAACAAAATCAACAACAACCTCAACATTGAAAAACAACAACAACCTCAACATTGAAAAACACCAACAAATTCAACAACAACCTCAACATTGAAAAACAACAACAACCTCAACATTGAAAAATAACAACAAACTCAACATTGAAAAACACCAACAAATTCAACAACAACCTCAACATTGAAAAACAACAACAACCTCAACATTGAAAAACACCAACAAATTCAACAACAGCCTCAACATTGAAAAACACCAACAAATTCAACAACAACCTCAACATTGAAAAACAACAACAACCTAAACATTGAAAAACACCAACAAATTCAACAACAACCTCAACATTGAAAAACAACAACAACCTCAACATTGAAAAACACCAACAAATTCAACAACAACCTCAACATTGAAAAACACCAACAAATTCATCAACAACCTCAGCATTGAAAAACAACAACAACCTCAACATTGAAAAACACCAACAAATTCAACAACAACCTCAACATTGAAAAACAACAACAACCTCAACATTGAAAAAGACCAACAAATTCAACCACAACTTCAACATTGAAAAACAACAACAAATTCAGCAACAACCTCGAAATTGAAAAACACCAACAAACACAACAACAACCTCAACATTGAAAAACAACAACAACCTCAACATTGAAAAACACCAACAAATTCAACAACAACCTCAACATTGAAAAACACCAACAAATTCAGCAACAACCTCAACATTGAAAAACACTAACAAATTCAACAACAACCTCGAAATTGAAAAACACCAACAAATTCAACAACAAACTCAACATTGAAAAACAACAACAAATTCAACAACAAACTCAACATTGAAAAACAACAACAACCTCTACATTGAAAAACACCAGCAAATTCAACAACAACCTCAACATTGAAAAACAACAACAACCTCAACATTGAAAAACACCAACAAATTCAACAACAACCTCAACATTAAAAAACACCAACAAATTCAACAACAAACTCAACATTGAAAAACATCAACAACCTCTACATTGAAAATGACCAACAAATTCAACAAAAACCTAAACTTTGAAAAACAACAACAACCTCAACATTGAAAAACACCAACAAATTCAACAACAACCTCAACATTGAAAAACACCAACAAATTCAACAACAACCTCAACATTGAAAAACAACAACAACCTAAACATTGAAAAACACCAACAAATTCAACAACAACCTCAACATTGAAAAACAACAACAACCTCAACATTGAAAAACACCAACAAATTCAACAACAACCTCAACATTGAAAAACACCAACAAATTCAACAACAACCTCAGCATTGAAAAAGAACAACAACCTCAACTTTGAAAAACACCAACAAATTCAACAACAACCTCAACATTGAAAAACACCAACAAATTCAACAACAACTTCAACATTGAAAAACACCAACAAATTCAACAACAACCTCGAAATTGAAAAACACCAACAAATACAACAACAACCTCAACATTGAAAAACAACAACAACCTCAACATTGAAAAACACCAACAAATTCAACAACAACCTCAACATTGAAAAACAACAACCACCTCAACATTGCAAAACACCAGCAAATTCAACAACAACCTCAACATTTAAAAACACCAACAAATTCAACAACAACCTCAACATTGAAAAACAACAACAATCTCAACATTGAAAAACACCAACAAATTCAACAACAACCTCAACATTGAAAAACAACAACAACCTCAACATTGAAAAACACCAACAAATTCAACAACAACCTCGACATTGAAAAACACCCTCAAATTCAAAATCAACCTCAACATTGAAAAACACCAACAAACTCAACAACAACCTCAACATTGAAAAATAACAACAACCTCAACATTGAAAAACACCAACAAATTCAACAACAACCTCAACATTGAAAAACACCAACAAATTCAACAACAAACTCAAGATTGAAAAACACCCACAAATTCAACAACCTCAAAATTGAAAAACAACAACAACCTCATCATTGAAAAACACCAACAACCTCAACATTGACAAACACCAATAAATTCAACAACAACCTCAACATTGAAAAACAACAAGAACCTCAACATTGAAAAACACCAACAAATTCAACAACAACCTCAACATTGAAAAACAACAACAAACTCAACATTGAAAAACACCAACAAATTCAACAACAACCTCAACATTGAAAAACAACAACAACCTCAACATTGAAAAACACCAACAAATTCAACAACAACCTCAACATTGAAAAACAACAACAACCTCAACATTGAAAAACACCAACAAATTCAACAACAACCTCAACATTGAAAAACACCAACAAATTCAAAAACAACCTCAGCATTGAAAAACAACAACAACCTCAACATTGAAAAACACCAACAAATTCAACAACAACTTCAACATTGAAAAACACCAACAAATTCAACAACAACCTCGAAATTGAAAAACACCAACAAATTCAACAACAACCTCAACATTGTAAAACACCAACAAATTCAACAACAACCTCAAAATTGAAAAACAACAACAACCTCAAAATTGAAAAACACCAACAAATTCAACAGCAACCTCAACATTTAAAAACACCAACAATTTCAACAACAACCTCAACATTTAAAAACGCCAACAAATTCAACAACAACCTCAACATTGAAAAGCAACAACCTCAACATTGACAAACACCAACAAATTCAACAAAAAAATTCAACATAGAAAAACACCAACAAATTCAACAACAACCCCGACAATGAAAAACACCAACAAATTCAACAACAACCTCAATATTGAAAAACAGCAACAACCTCAACATTGAAAAACAGCAACAAATTCAACAACAACTTCAAAATTGAAAAACAACAACAAATTCAACAACAACCTCGAAATTGAAAAACACCAACAAATACAACAACAACCTCAACATTGAAAAACAACAACAACCTCAACATTGAAAAACACCAACAAATTCAACAACAACCTCAACATTGAAAAACACCAACAAATTCAACAACAACCTCGAAATTGAAAAACACCAACAAATTCAACAACAACCTCAACATTGAAAAACACCAACAAATTCAACAATAACCTCAAAATTGAAAAACAACAACAACCTCAAAATTGAAAAACACCAACAAATCAACAGCAACCTCAACATTTAAAAACACCAACAATTTCAACAACAACCTCAACATTTAAAAACGCCAACAAATTCAACAACAACCTCAACATTGAAAAGCAACAACCTCAACATTGAAAAACACCAACAAATTCAAAAAAAAATTCAACATAGAAAAACACCAACAAATTCAACAACAACCCCGACATTGAAAAACAGCAACAAATTCAACAACAACCTCAACATTGAAAAACAACAACAATCTCAACATTGAAAAACACCAACAAATTCAACAACAACCTCAACATTGAAAAACAGCAACAACCTCAACATTGAAAAACACCAACAAATTCAACAACAACTTCAACATTGAAAAACACCAACAAATTCAACAACAACGTCGACATTGAAAAACACCATCAAATTCAACAACAACCTCAACATTGAAAAACAACAACAACCTCAACATTGAAAAACACCAACAAATTCAACAAAAACCTCAACATTGAAAACACCAACAAATTCAACAACAACCTCAACATTGAAAAACCACAACCTCAATATTGAAAAACACCATCAAATTCAACAACAACCTCAACATTGAAAAACAACAACAACCTCAACATTGAAAACACCAACAAATTCAACAACAACCTCAACATTGAAAAACAACAACAAACTCAACATTGAAAAACACCAACAAATTCAACAACAACCTCAACATTGAAAAAGTACAACAACCTCAACATTGAAAAACACCAACAAATTCAACAACAACCTCAACATTGAAAAAACAACAACAACCTCAACATTGAAAAACACCAACAAATTCAACAACAACCTCAACATTGGAAAACACCAACAAATTCAACAACAACCTCAGCATTGAAAAACAACAACAACCTCAACATTGAAAAACACCAACAAATTCAACAACAACTTCAACATTGAAAAACACCAACAAATTCAACAACAACCTCGAAATTGAAAAACACCAACAAATTCAACAACAACCTCAACATTGAAAAACACCAACAAATTCAACAATAACCTCAAAATTGAAAAACAACAACAACCTCAAAATTGAAAAACACCAACAAATTCAACAGCAACCTCAACATTTAAAAACACCAACAAATTCAACAACAACCCCGACATTGAAAAACACCAACAAATTCAACAACAACCTCAACATTGAAAAACAACAACAATCTCAACATTGAAAAACACCAACAAATTCAACAACAACCTCAACATTGAAAAAACAGCAACAACCTCAACATTGAAAAACACCAACAAATTCAACAACAACTTCAACATTGAAAAACACCAACAAATTCAACAACAACCTCAACATTGAAAAACAACAACAACCTCAACATTGAAAAACACCAACAAATTCAACAAAAACCTCAACATTGAAAACACCAACAAATTCAACAACAACCT
Organism: Isurus oxyrinchus; assembly: GCA_026770705.1. NCBI lineage: Eukaryota > Metazoa > Chordata > Chondrichthyes > Lamniformes > Lamnidae > Isurus > Isurus oxyrinchus. The sequence goes on from JANJGN010000318.1 coordinate 647,494, forward strand.
CAACATTGAAAAACCACAACCTCAACATTGAAAAACACCATCAAATTCAACAACAACCTCAACATTGAAAAACAACAACAACCTCAACATTGAAAAACACCAACAAATTCAACAAAAACCTCAACATTTAAAAACGCCAACAAATTCAACAACAACCTCAACATTGAAAAACAACAACCTCAACATTGAAAAACACCAACAAATTCAACAAAAAATTCAACATAGAAAAACACCAACAAATTCAACAACAACCCCGACATTGAAAAACACCAACAAATTCAACAACAACCTCAACTTTGAAAAATAACAACAACCTCATCATGGAAAAACAGCAACAAATTCAACAACAACCTCAACATTGAAAAACAAAAACATCCTCAAAATTGAAAAACACCAACAAATTCAACAACAAACCCCAACATTTAAAAACAACAACAACCTCAGCATTGAAAAACACCAACAAATTCAACAACAACCTCAACATTGAAAAACACCAACAGATTCAACAACAACCTCAACATTGAAAACACCAACAAACTCAACAACAACCTCAACATTGAAAAACAACAACAACCTCAACATTGAAAAACACCAACAAATTCAACAACAACCTCAGCATTGAAAAACACCAACAACCTCAACATTGAAAAACAACAACAATCTCAACATTGAAAAACACCAACAAATTCAACAACAACCTCAACATTGAAAAACAACAACAACCTCGAAATTGAAAAACACCAACAAATTCAACAACAACCTCAACATTGAAAAACACCAACAAATTCAACAATAACCTCAAAATTGAAAAACAACAACAACCTCAAAATTGAAAAACACCAACAAATTCAACAGCAACCTCAACATTTAAAAACACCAACAATTTCAACAACAACCTCAACATTTTAAAACGCCAACAAATTCAACAACAACCTCAACATTGAAAAGCAACAACCTCAACATTGAAAAACACCAACAAATTCAACAAAAAATTCAACATAGAAAAACACCAACAAATTCAACAACAACCCCGACATTGAAAAACACCAACAAATTCAACAACAACCTCAACATTGAAAAACAACAACAATCTCAACATTGAAAAACACCAACAAATTCAACAACAACCTCAACATTGAAAAACAGCAACAACCTCAACATTGAAAAACACCAACAAATTCAACAACAACTTCAACATTGAAAAAACACCAACAAATTCAACAACAACCTCAACATTGAAAAACAACAACAACCTCAACATTGAAAAACACCAACAAATTCAACAAAAACCTCAACATTGAAAACACCAACAAATTCAACAACAACCTCAACATTGAAAAACCACAACCTCAACATTGAAAAACACCATCAAATTCAACAACAACCTCAACATTGAAAAACAACAACAACCTCAACATTGAAAAACACCAACAAATTCAACAAAAACCTCAACATTTAAAAAACGCCAACAAATTCAACAACAACCTCAACATTGAAAAACAACAACCTCAACATTGAAAAACACCAACAAATTCAACAAAAAATTCAACATAGAAAAACACCAACAAATTCAACAACAACCCCGACATTGAAAAACACCAACAAATTCAACAACAACCTCAACTTTGAAAAATAACAACAACCTCATCATGGAAAAACAGCAACAAATTCAACAACAACCTCAACATTGAAAAACAAAAACATCCTCAAAATTGAAAAACACCAACAAATTCAACAACAACCCCAACATTTAAAAACAACAACAACCTCAGCATTGAAAAACACCAACAAATTCAACAACAACCTCAACATTGAAAAACACCAACAGATTCAACAACAACCTCAACATTGAAAAACACCAACAAACTCAACAACAACCTCAACATTGAAAAACAACAACAACCTCAACATTGAAAAACACCAACAAATTCAACAACAACCTCAGCATTGAAAAACACCAACAACCTCAACATTGAAAAACAACAACAATCTCAACATTGAAAAACACCAACAAATTCAACAACAACCTCAACATTGAAAAACAACAACAACCTCGAAATTGAAAAACACCAACAAATTCAACGACAACCTCAACATTGAAAAACACCAACAAATTCAACAATAACCTCAAAATTGAAAAACAACAACAACTCAAAATTGAAAAACACCAACAAATTCAACAGCAACCTCAACATTTAAAAACACCAACAATTTCAACAACAACCTCAACATTTTAAAACGCCAACAAATTCAACAACAACCTCAACATTGAAAAGCAACAACCTCAACATTGAAAAACACCAACAAATTCAACAAAAAATTCAACATAGAAAAACACCAACAAATTCAACAACAACCCCGACATTGAAAAACACCAACAAATTCAACAACAACCTCAACATTGAAAAAACAACAACAATCTCAACATTGAAAAACACCAACAAATTCAACAACAACCTCAACATTGAAAAACAGCAACAACCTCAACATTGAAAAACACCAACAAATTCAGCAACAACTTCAACATTGAAAAACACCAACAAATTCAACAACAACCTCAACATTGAAAAACAACAACAACCTCAACATTGAAAAACACCAACAAATTCAACAAAAACCTCAACATTGAAAACACCAACAAATTCAACAACAACCTCAACATTGAAAAACCACAACCTCAACATTGAAAAACACCATCAAATTCAACAACAACCTCAACATTGAAAAACAACAACAACCTCAACATTGAAAAACACCAACAAATTCAACAAAAACCTCAACATTTAAAAACGCCAACAAATTCAACAACAACCTCAACATTGAAAAACAAACAACCTCAACATTGAAAAACACCAACAATTCAACAAAAAATTCAACATAGAAAAACACCAACAAATTCAACAACAACCCCCGACATTGAAAAACACCAACAAATTCAACAACAACCTCAACTTTGAAAAATAACAACAACCTCATCATGGAAAAACAGCAACAAATTCAACAACAACCTCAACATTGAAAAACAAAAACATCCTCAAAATTGAAAAACACCAACAAATTCAACAACAACCCCAACATTTAAAAACAACAACAACCTCAGCATTGAAAAACACCAACAAATTCAACAACAACCTCAACATTGAAAAACACCAACA